>JBBGZY010002556.1:927500-1296644 GCA_037952925.1 Lithobates clamitans | reverse complement strand
AATATGTGTTGAATGAGAGAGAAAAGATAGAACGAGGGAGAAAGGAGAGGAGAAAGGGAGAGCAAAAGGAAGAGAGAAAGTGAGAAATATAGAGAGAGTGGACAGAGAAGAAAAGGGAGAGAGAGAGGAAAAAGAAGAAAAAGAATGAGAGAGAAGATAGAGAGAAAGAGAGAGATAGCAATAGTAGGAAGAGACTTAAGAAAAGAGAGAGAGAGAGAGAAAATAAATTCAAGTTGAAAGGTTTAGTGTTTTATGGTCTATATGAGAGGTTAGAGACGGGGTTTAGAACAACCCTACGTAGTTAATGATCACATGGCGCAGTTAATAAAAAAAGAGAATGGCATATGAATGATACAAATATCTTTGTAGGTAGAACTCACATTTTGTGAAGGAAATATATATAGATGCACAGGCGGCGTCTTCTGAAGCACAGTTGTATGCATTACCATCACAATACGGCTCTGTACTCATCAAAAACGTTTGGATTGTAAACGTTGTCTTTGTCGAGGTTAATTAACACCCCGCAGTATATACACTTGAGGGCGGAGACTGAAATAAGAGGAATAAATAATACAGAGAAGTCTGGTAATGTATGCTACATGGCTGCTCAGATCCATCAGCAAAAATAAACTAGAAGGAAACAGAAGATAGGTGATACACCAGGAACTGCAATCACTTGACATTGTGCAGGATACATGACCATGGACTGACTTTTAGAAATTAGGGGATATTTCTTGGTAACCAGCATTAGAAACATTTTTTAAAATGAATTGTATTAAAGCTGAATTCTAAGCAGATATAACAGACCCTAAAGTCTCGTACACACGGTGCGAAAATCAGAAGGGGATTGTCTGTGAACAGGCAGTTTTCCGAAATTCTTACCATTAGTTCGCTCCTTTAGACAATTGTTTTTCCAATTTTTCGGGACAACAAATGTTGGATGACAGTCTAGTAAATTTTTGGCGAACGACGGCTCCACGTCTGATTTTCGGATGGTCAGTACACAAATCCGTCACACAAAAGTGGAATGTACAAACGCAGGCGCGGAATCAAGGAAACGCAGTGGCGGTGCATCCATAAAGGGCGCAGGAGCACCGCCCCCTCTCTACTGCGACCCCCTCTATCACCATAGATAGATTCATGCATTGCATGAATCTATCTATGGTCCCCGCTGACGCCCCCTATTCAGATGTCCGGCCTCTTTTCAGGCGCCAGGCACCTGAATTACAGCGGCGAGGGGGGGGTCTTGGGGGTTTTGGAAGCACCTGATTAGAGCCGTAGGCTCTAATAGGCGCCCAGAAAGGTGAACAGCGGGCACAATGCTGTGCGTTAGCTGTTCACTCAGCTGTGTGTTAGCAAAGCTCTTGGCTGTGATCGGAGCTCCACCCCTCCAGGCGACTGCACTCCAGCTCCCCCTAGTCTCCGCCCCTCCAGCCCTCTGCACTGCAGCTCCTCACGCTCTCGCTCAGAAAATGTAGTCGCTCTTCTGCCGCCCCTGCCCCTTCCCCATGGGGAAAACTGTCTGTTATCATATGACCTCCCCATGCCTGTTCCAGGCTGCTAATTGCAGCTCCTGAGTATATATCCTTAGGTCTTGGTAGTTACAATGATCAATTCACAGGGGGAGGGGGTGCTGACCAGCAGGTTCATCGGTCAGCACTTTGTGAGGTCTGTTTACAGCATGTCTTCCTGCAAGCTTCGGGGGGGGGGGGGGTCACTGAGGGCAGTACCAAGTAAGGGGGGCTGGTTGGTGAGCTAGCTCCACTGCCGTGGTCAGTTCATATGATTCCTTGCCCGTGTTCTTGTCATAGCGTGTTCCTGTCATAGCGTGTTTCTACCATAGCGAGTTCGGTCATAGCATGTTCTGTCATCGCGGTTCTGTCAGCAGGTCTGCCATAGCAGGTTGTCATAGCGGTTAGCAGTTCTGTCACAACGGTTCTGCCTTAGCAGGTTTCTGTCCACAGTGTTTTCAGTCATAGCGGTTCTGTCATAGCGTTTTCAGTCATAGCGGTTCAGTCATAGTGTTTTCAGTCATAGCGATTCAGTCATAGTGTTTTCAGTCATAGCGGTTCAGTCATAGTGTTTTCAGTCATAGCGGTTCTCATAGCGTTTTTAGTCATAGCGGTTCTGTCATAGCATTTTTCAGTCATAGCATTTTAGTCCACAGTGTTTTCAATCATAGCGGTTCTGTCATAGCGTTTTTAGTCTTAGCGTTTTCAGTCATAGCGGTTCTGTCACAGGGTTTTCAGTCACAGCGTTTTTCAGTCACAGCGGTTTAGTCACAGGGTTTTCAGTCACAGCGTTTTAGTCATAGTGTTTTAGTCATAGCGTTTCAGCCATAGCGTTTTTCAGTCATAGCATTTTTCAGTAATAGCGGTTCAGTCGTAGCGTTTTCAGTCATAGCATTTTCAGTCGTAGAGTTTCCAGTCGTAGCGGGTGCTGTCAATGCTTTCAGTCCATAGCTTCCTGTCAAAGCGTGTTTCTGTCATAGCGTGTTCTGTTATAGCGGGGCTGTCATAGCGTGTATCAGTCATAGTGGGTGCTGTCACAACGTGTTCAGTCATAGTGTTCCAGCCATATCGTGTTTAGTCATAGCGGGTGCTGTCCTAGCTTGGTCGCTCTCAGTGTGTTCAGCCTCAGCATGTTGGTCACAACGTGTTCAGTCATAGTGTTCCTGTAATAGCATGTGCCTGTCATAGCGTGTTTCTACCATAGCGTGTTCGGTCATAGCATATTCTGTCATCGCGGTTCTGTCAGCAGGTCTGCCATAGCGGTTAGCAGTTCTGTCACAGCAGTTCTGCCTTAGCAGGTTCTGTCACAGCGTTTTCAGTCATAGCGGTTCTGTCATAGCGTTTTCAGTCATAGCGGTTCAGTCATAGTGTTTTCAGTCATAGCGGTTCTCATAGCGTTTTTAGTCATAGCGGCTCTGTCATAGCATTTTCAGTCATAGCATTTTAGTCACAACGTTTTCAGTCATAGCGGTTCTGTCACAGCGTTTTCAGTCACAGCGTTTTCAGTCACAGCGGTTTAGTCATAGTGGTTTAGTCATAGCGTTTTAGTCATAGTGTTTTAGTCATAGTGTTTCAGTCATAGCGTTTCAGTCATAGCGTTTTTCAGACATAGCATTTTTCAGTCATAGCGGTTCAGTCGTAGCGTTTTCAGTCGTAGCATTTTCAGTCGTATCGTTTTCAGTCGTAGCGGGTGCTGTCAATGCATTCAGTCATAGCTTCCTGTCAAAGCGTGTTCTGTCATAGCGTGTTCTGTCATAGCGGGGCTGCCATAACGTGTTCCAGTCATAGTGGGTGCTGTCACATCGTGTTCAGTCATAGCGTTCCAGTCATAGCGTTCCAGTCATAGCGTGTTCAGTCATAGTGGGTGCTGTCCTAGCGTGGTTGGTCTTAGCGTGTTCAGCCTCAGCGTGTTGGTCACAACATGTTCAGTCATAGTGTTCCTGTCCAGCGTGTTCTGTCAGAGGGGGGCTGTCATAGCGTGTCACAGTCATAGCGGGTTTGTCGTAGCAGGTGCTGTTATAAGGTGTTCAGTCATAGTATTCCAGTCAAAGCGTGTTCAGTCTTAGCTGGTGCTGTCACAGCGGGGTCCAGTCACAGCTGGGTCCAGTTGCAGCGGGGTCCAGTCACAGTGGTTCTGTCATAGCATGTTTCTGTCATAGCAGATCGGTCACAGCGGTTCTTGTCAGCGTGATCTGCGGACCTGTCACAGCGGTTCTGTCATAGCGTTTCTGTCATAGCAGTTATGTTCAGCATGTTCTGTTGTAGCTTGTCGGTGCCATACAGCTATGGCATACACCAATAGCCATTTCATCTTCGTTGGTTTCCATGTCTCATCGTACCTTTTCGTTCAGTGTTCTTTGTACACCTCGGTTTAGTTAGCAGTGCTCACATCTCAGGATCTGTCACGTCTACAGATCCATATGGGCTGAGGTTTGTTTTTTTAAAGGAGTGTTGACCACAATCTTCTCGCCCATATAACACAGGTCATACGATGCACGTTTCATTTCATTACACCTGTACGACTACCCACCACGGTCTGTGGGTACCCTAGCCCTAAGTGTTTCAGTTTTACTACCCGTCTCTGCGCTGCAGGCTACTCGGGCTCACTTACTACATACATTAGGGGGGGCCGTCATCAGGTTCATTCACGTGCTGTGGTCTTGTCCTTTCTGGTCACGTCCTCATACTCAGGTAGGCACAGAGGGGCGGTGTTATCATGTCTGGTTGTCTGTTGTCACTTCCATAGTTTCTGTTTCCTTGGGTTGGGCATGCCGCACGTTTCGGAAGTAAGAATTCATGTTCATTCCTTCAACCTCACATGGGGGTTCAGAGCGTGGTAGCACTCCTTTATTAAGGAGTTGGTCCATACTTAAGCACACAGTGGAGCTTTGTCACAGGGGTTTATTCTTTCCCGGCCACAGCCGGGAAGGCGGTACGCTTCAGATTGTTTCCAATACCGTTCCAGCTACTCCCATCCACCGGCATGGAACAGGTTCTGGGCATTATTCAGATTTGTGTGGGCTAATATGCTCTCCACGGTCTGTTATGGTTCCAACACAGGATGGAGATGATCAAAGCTCGCTCAGTCAGAGACGGGGCATCAGCATACCCCCAGCTCCTGCTCTTCCTACATCCCCTCAGTTCACCGGTCTTCTGGTTTAAGATGCCTGAGCCAATTATGTTCCTTGTCAGGGGCGATGTTGGAATCTCCCATTCCCGGTCTTCAGACAGCCCTGCTGGAAGCATTTTTCAGGCCTGCACACGGGCCTCATTAGTATCTCATCAGATTCTTTTGCTTATAGTATCTTGGCGTCAGCAGACAGTCATTGCCAATCAAGTTATGGAGGCGGTAATTTCCTAGGGGTACTTGGTCTGCTTTTTTACCTTCGTTCTGAAGGTAGGGGGCTGGGCCACTAGGGTACCCAGTGGCAAGTTTCCAATATCGTTTGTTACATTTTGGCTCCTCTCTTTCCTGCGGAAACATTTTTTATCATGGTACTCGTCCGTGGATTTGACAATTCAGCACTTGCTACAGTTGGGGAGGGGGGGTGTAGTGGCATCTAAACTGATATCATCATGCTTGAACTTACTTCCATCAGACCTGCCCGTGGTAGGGCAAGACAATGGTGCAGATGTCGGTTCACCACTGGGCTTACTCTTGGGTCGAAAGCAGCCCTTGCTTCGAAACCTTGCCAAGCACTCCTTTGGGTCTTGGGTACCTGTACGGGGGTTAGGGGTTAATTCATTCAGTTCATGTCCTGTTACATGGAGACCCTGGTTACCACCCAGGGATCTATACTCTCTCTCAGGGTGTGTGCTGGGCCAATGTCCCCTTGACAGCCCACAAAGTGGTAGGTTCGGGCCAAACGTTATCATTATACTGGGTTCTATTCTCAGCACAATCTCTAGATTACAATGTTGCCTGGAGAACTGCTAAGGTTCATCAGACCAGTCATCTTTTGTCCGATCCCCAGCCTCTTTCAAAAAGGGGAGCTCACAGTCACTTTGGGTATGCTGAATCATGCTATGAGACTTATTCCCCAGGATAGAGTCCGGCCCTCCTTCCTCTATTCAGGACTCAACTTGGTGGTCAGGTCACAAGCAGAAGCTTGACCCGATTTATATAGTGTGGGACCAAGTTCTGGGTGTCTGGTAGGGTTTCTCCATGTGTAAAGGGTGCTTATTGCCACAGCGTATTGGCCTTATCCGCGAACACTATCAAACACATCCATCCGGTATCCAGCACTTCAGACCACTGCAAACTCATGTCAGGTCATCCATTTTTGTGGCTTATCCTCTCAAACTTCCCCATACCAAGCATAGACAGGCCCTACTTCGTGTACTATTGCACTCCAATGGCTCTGAAGTAGGATCTTTTTTGAGGTTTTTTCTTTTCCTTCTTTTCATTTTTTGTTGGATGTGATATGTCCCTACCTGGTTGCATGTCCCCAACCTGAGGTTTTAGTCCTAAGACTATGGGTGTTATGGGTCTTAAATGCACCTCATTGTTCCGAGGAGCATGGGGTGGGGGGAGGGGAGGGTTGGCAGTTGCTCATCATGGTTGTCATTGCCTACTGTTTTTTATGTTTTTAAGGTTATGTTGGTCTTTTAATGATTATACGTGCCATATGTGGCCATTGTCTTGGTATGGTATTATACCTCAGGGTGTCACCCCGCTGGATCCCATTGACCATGGGGGACAGAGATGGCCTTCCCCCTGGCTCGCTGGATCCGCATGCTGCCAATGTTCCACCTCCTTCACTATATTGACATGCTTACCCCATGGCTAAGTGCTTGATAGTGTCCTGGAACGTGCAGGGGCTTAATTCGGCCATTAAGCGCTCTTTAGTACTGAATTATCTGAGTAAACTTCACCTGCAAGTGTGTATCCTGCAGTAGATGCATCTAGTGGGCTCCCGAGTCATGAGCCTGAAGAAGGCTTGGGTCAGTGCTCACTATCACGCACCCTACTCTAATTATGCTAGGGGAGTCAGCATCCTAGTCCATAGATCCTTGCCCTTTCAGCTCATCAATGTTAAGCTTGACCCCGTGGTAGATATATCATTTTACATGCATTGATCTCAGAAATCCCTTATGTACTAGTGGGCATATATTTGCCCCCACCTGTCGATATTGCTGTGCTCCATGTGTTGATGCAACAGAATACGGTGTACAATGTTGATAATGTATTGCTTATGGGGGATTTTAATATGGTGCCCTCTAGAGATCTGGACAGAATGCATGCTTCAGGTCCTCAGCAATATGGACTTTCTCGCTGGGCATCCGCCTTCCACATGACAGATGTCTGTCGCCATTTCCAACCCTCGGACAGGGAATACACTTGCCTCTCTACCACGTACTGGTCCATGTCACGTACTGACCTGACCTTTGCCTCTCCAGCTATGCTGAAAAGGGTGGTTTCTACTGAGATCCTATCAAGGGGTATTTCTGATCATGCCCCCCTGTCCATTACCATTCGGACCTCTCATGTGGAAGGTGGAAGGGTATGGAGGCTGTCCGGGTACTGGATCATGGACCCTGGGATTCAGGAGGAGTTACCGGAGGCCCTATGCAGTTTCTGGTTAAACAATACAGAGTCCATGATACTTTGGGATACCTTTAAGGCCTGGCTTAGAGGGGAATATATCAAACGTATAGCTTGTCTGAAGAGACAATCTGTGCAGTCTCTGAGACAACTGGAGGAGCAGGCGAAACTTAAAAAGGCTGCGTATGTGCGATCTCCTTTGCAGGCTAATTATGTAGTCTGGCAAGACACCCTGAGAGACCTATCCTTGCTTAGAATAGATCTCACTAAGAAATCTATGTTGGACAGTGGCCAAAGGGTGCTTGAATTTGGGGACAAAAACGGGAGGTTGCTGGCCTGGCTGGCCAGGGGACAGCATGCAGTGACCCACATTGGCAGGCTGAGGGATCCAGATGGCCATCTACTGACGATGCCTACTGAAATTAGTGAAAGGTTCCTGGACTTTTACCAAAGCCTGTACTCCTTTAGAGTCTCCTATGGTAAACATGAGCTGCTTCAGTACCTGGATCGGGTTTCGCTCCCTACTTTGGAATCAGCCAAAAGGGAGAAACTGGATGAGGACATTGGAGGAGGTCCTGGAGGCACTGGGCTCTATGCAATCAGGGAAAGCCCCTGGGCCAGACAGGATCTCTATTGAATTCTATTCAACCTATCAGGAACTGTTGGCTCCCAGGCTTACTGCATTGCTGAAGCAATTCTCAATGCTAGGTTCTCTAATGCTAACGGCTTACATAGGGTGTACTATACGCCTCAGAGACTGCACAGAATCTACCCGCTACGTTCTCCGAATTGCCCGCGCTAACACTCACCTGAGAGCACTTATTTACACATGTTTTGGACCTGCCCCAGGCTGGCACGGTTCTGGGCCACAGTGGGAGAATATATTAATGTTCGCCTACAGATAGATTCTCCTTTAACGGCTGAACTAGCTCTGCTAGGTGTACAAGATGACGAACAAAGGCCTAGATATACTAAAACGCTGATCTCGCTTCTACTCTTCTATGCCAAAAAAGAGATCTTGTTGAAATGGACATCCCATTTGCCCCCAACTATAAGGGCGTGGGAAAACTCGGTTAATGCGGAACTGCCATTATATAAGCTGACATACATGAGTAGAGGATGTCCCATGAAGTATGAGAGGATTTGGCGGCCATGGACCGATCCCACTTAGTCAATCTGTCGATAGACACTTACTCCCTACAGACATGTCAAATTTTTTGTTGTATTTATTCTTTTCTCAGGAGCCTCCCCCCCCCCCCCTCTTCCCAAGGCCCTATGTTTAATGTAAGTTTATTCTGAAGGAGTAAGACACCTGTTAACGCAGGAAGTTATGTCTATTTTCTAGGTTTCTCACATGTATGTTATTGCACTTTGGTGTAACTGCTATATCTCTTGTCAAGAAGTATCTGTATCATACCATGTTCTCCTTTTTCAATAAAGACCAACCTTGTTGTTACAAATAAAAAGCATAGACAGGCCAGGGGTTCGTGGGAATTTCACGGAGTTACTTAACTGGTGTCAATTCGAAGCGTTCGTTCTTCTCTGCCATTATTTTGCAAGGAATCTTCGGGTCAGCCCTTGCTCCGTTTCCCCTCACATATCCTCACGCTACCAGCAGTTTTTTCCCATGTCTGGGCTTTCTCGGAAATCGGGCTTAATCCAAATCATTTACAGGATATTTATTTAGGTTCTGGGCAGTTTCAGGTTCCAAGCAGGGGGTCCCTCCTTATTATCAATTCATGGGATGTTGGTGTTTTTCCTGTTATAGCCTATACACCGGATCCGTATACTGAAGCCATCCGGGCGTGCGCTACTATGTTAGATGGATTGTTACCTACCTTTCATCTAGCTTTTCATCACACCTACTTTTGTGTCTTTTTGCCCTCTTTTTCAGATGTACTGACCAGATAGGCCAAGACACACCTCGGGCCTTGGTAGTTAGGGTATCGCATTTCCAAGTGAAGACTCTGACTACAAGTAAGAAGGTTGGCCAAAGGCTAGCCTGCATTTGTGGGAGGAGTCTGAGGGGTACATATCCCTCCTCCTCCGCCTGATCCTGCGTCGGCTCGTATTCAGAGTTCCCATCCGTTTCCGACAATTTTCACATATACTCATACACATCGTACATTTCTTCATATTCACACATTCAGGGTATGCCCTCTTTTTCTGGCATACTGACGGGCTAGGCCAAGGCACACCTCGGGCCTTGGCAGTTAGGGTATCGCCTTTCCAAGTGAAGACTCTGACTACAAATGATATACATATATACATACACACACACACACACACGTTTCCAGTATGCAGTGGTCAGGACCTACAAAAAGTGGCCCAAGGAAGATAGAACAGTGAAACAGCTTCAGGGTCATGGACAGCCAAGGCTCATTTATTCACATGGGGAGTGAAGGTTTTCCCATGTAGTTTGATCCAATAAAAGAGCTACTGTAGCTCAAATTGCTGAAAAGGTTAATGCTCATAGATAGAAAAGTGTCAGAACACACAGATCATTGCAGTTTGTTGTGTATGGGGCTGCGTAGCCGCAGACCGGTCAGGGTGCCCATGCTGACCCATGTCCACAGCCAAAAGCACCTACAATGAGCATGTGAGCATCAGAACTGGACCATGGGGCAATGGAAGAAGGTGGCCTGGTCTGATGAACTCAAGAATGGTTTGAGGAAAACAACAACAAGTTTGAGGTGGCCTCCAAATTTTCCATATGTCAATCCAATCGAGCATCTGTGGTATGTGCTGCAAAAAAAAGGCAGATCCATGGAGGCCTCACCTTGCAAATTTACAGGATCTGCTAGTGATAGCTTGGTGTCAGATACCATAGCATACCTTCAGAGGTCTAGTGGAGTCCATGCCTTGACGGTTTATGGTAGGTGTTAATGTTATGACTGATCGGTGTATTTACTATATACACTATATTTATAAAAGTATTGGGAAGCCTGCCTTTGCACGTACATGAACTTTAATGGCATCCCAGTCTTAGTCCGTAGAGTTTAATATTGAGTTGGCCCACCCTTTGCAGCTATAACAGCTTCAACTCTTCTGGGAAGGCTGTCCACAAGGTTTGGGAGTGTGTCTATGGGAATGTTTGACCATTCTTCTAGAAGCACATTTGTGAGGTCAGGCACTGATGTTGGACAAGAAGGCTTGGCTCGCAGTCTCTGCTCTAATTCATTCCAAAAGTGTTCTATCGGGTTGAGGTCAGGACTCTGTGCAGGCCAGTCAAGTGCCTCCACCCCAGACTCGCTCATCCATGTCTTTATGGACCTAGCTTTGTGCACTGGTGCACAGTCATGTTGGAACAGGAAGGGGCCATCCCCAAACTGTTCCCACAAAGTTTGGAGCATGAAATTGTCCAAAATGTCTTGGTATGCTGACGCCTTAAGAGTTCCCTTCACTGGAACTAAGGGAACTTTATTTTCGTTTTATTTGTATTTTTGCTTTTTTCGGAAATTTTGAAAATCGAAAATTCGGAAATCCGAAAATTTGAAAATCTGAAAAAGAGAAAGAAAATCAGTAAAATTCTAAATAATAACTAACTAATAATAACTAACTATTAGATTATAGGTATTGGAAATTCCTTTAAAATTTGGCTGTTTGTGAACGTAACGAATACAAATTTATCTGAAGTTAAGAGTTATCCAAAATAACGAATGCCTCATCTAAACAAATGGAATGGAACAAATTAATAATAAATAATAATAATAATAAAAAGGTTTTATTATTATTATTTTTAGTTATTATTATTATTAGATCGTTACGTTCCATCCTGTTAGATACGGCATACATTATTTCAGATAATTCGTAACTTCGGATAAATTTGTATTTGTTACATTCACTAACAGCTAAATTTGAAAGGAAATTCCAATACCTATAATCTAATAGTTATTATTAGTTAGTTATTATTTCAGGTTTTCTGGTTTTCAGATTTTCATTCTTTTGAATTTTCATATTTCATTCTTATTTTCCGATTTTCAAATTTCCAAATTTTAGAATTTTCACATTTCCGAAATTCCGAATTTCTGAACTTCCGAATTTTCCAATTTCCGAATTTCCGAAATTTTGAATTTTCCAATTTCCAAAATTTCGAATTTCCGAAATTCCGAATGTCCGGAAATTCGAAAAAATTAGGAAATTCGAAATTTCGGGAAATTGAAAATTCGGAAATTTTGGAACTAAATGAATTGCACGTGTCTACCACACACTCTTTTCCTAAATGCTTACTTTTTATCTAGTGTATTTTTTTATATCTTTTTGTGTCTATAGATTGCGTAAAAGAAAAAAAATATCACCAAAAGAAATCCTTGTTTGGCGAACCAACGACAGGGTCATTGATGCACATGGGGAGCGAAGGCTGGTCCATGTAGTCAATTGCACAGATCCCCACCCGCACACTCTTTAGTCCCAAAGCAAGTACTCATTCAAAACCTTAGAAATGTCATCAGGAATGTAGCAAATAACTCTATCAATATGATACACTTATCAGTCTGTTATAAGCAGGTATAAGTCTTCTGCACTTACCTGTAGATAAAAGTGCAGGGATAGTGCACAGAGCAAAGAAGGTCGCTTTCATTGTGCTGATATACCTGTGAGAAGGAGATGAGCTTTCCACACCCTACAGAGCACTGACAGTGACTGAGAGCATGTGGCTCAGACATTCTTGGATAAGAAAATATGACAGCTCCTAAGAGACCCAGGCTAATGATAAGTAACCATGAACAGGCTAGAGAGGAACACCTATAATTTACACCTACATATGAAGATCTGTGCTCGAAATGTTGTTTCTCAGTCAACTGCTCTAGGTTCCACCTATTCTAACAGATTTGGCATGATGGTAGAAATGAAATACCATAAGGTCCAACTAAATCAAAACAATTTTTTATTGCCCCAGCAAATCCCTTAATAGATTTCAATATGGACAATATACAGTAAAAGGACAATAATGGGCAAAATAAAAGGTTACAACAAAAAAATACATTTTTTACATTTTTAGTTGAGTCGACATTAAGTTAAACGCGGAATCAATAAAAAAAAATAAAATTAATTATAATTATAAAATAGTTCAATATCAGTTAAATACATGTAAGCCCAATCTCAAAAGTCTTAATATATATATATATATATATATATATATATATATATATATATATATACATTTGCTGTCCCCTCAAAATAACTCAACACACAGCCATTAATGTCTAATTAATGCTAAACCACTGGCAAGAAAAGTGAGTACACCTCTAAGTGAAAATGTCCAAATTGGACCCAATTAGCAATTTTCCCTCCCTGGTGTCATGTGACTTGTTATTGTTACAAGGTCTCAGGTGTGAATGGGGAGCAGGTGTGTTAAATTTGGTGTTATCGCTCTCACTCTCCATACTGGTCACTGAAAGTTCAAGATGGCACCTCATGGCAAAGAACTCTCTGAAGATCTGAAAAAAAAATTGTTTCTCTACATAAAGATGGCCTAGGCTATAAGAAGATTGCGAAGACCCTGAAGCTGAGCTACAGCATGGTGGCCAAGACCATACAGCGGTTTAACATGACAGGTTCCGCTCAGAACAGGCCTTGCCATGGTCGGCCAAAGCAGTTGAGTGCACGTGCTCAGCGTCATATCCAGAGGTTGTCTTTGGGAAATAGAAGTATGAGTGCTGCCAGCATTGCTGCAGGGGTTGAAGGGTTGGGGGGTCAGCCTGTCATGCTCAGACCATACACCGCACACTGCATCAAATTGGTCTGCATGGCCGTCGTCCCAGAAGGAAGCCTCTTCTAAAGATGATGCACAAGAAAGCCTGCAAACAGTTTGCTGAAGACAAGCAGACTAAGGACATGGATTACTGGAACATTGTCTTGTTGTCTGATGCGACCAAGATAAACTTATTTGGTTCAGATGGTGTCAAGTGTGTGTGGCAGAAACTGCCTTGCTAAAGAAGCTGAGGGTAAAGGTGATGGACTGGCCAAGCATGTCTCCAGACCTAAACCCTATTGAACATCTGTGGGGCATCCTCAAACGGAAGGTGGAGGAGCACAAGGTCTCTAACATCCACCAGCTCCGTGATGTCGTCATGGAGGAGTGGAAGAGGACTCCAGTGGCAACCTGTGAAGCTCTGGTGAACTCCATGCCCAAGACGGTTAAGGCAGTGCTGGAAAATAATGGTGGCCACACAAAATATTGACACTTTGGGCCCAATTTGGACATTTTCTCTTAGGGGTGTACTCACTTTTGTTGAATGAATGAATGAATGAGTGACTTGTATAGTGCTACCTATGCGAACTGAATCGCCTCAGGACGCTTTTTGCCGCCGGTGTCCATCTGCAGTATAGCGTAATCCTTTACCCCAAGGGTTCCCAACGTGCTTACAAACACATACACATACAATATACACATATTTGGCCAATTTTTTCGACAGGATCTGATTAACCTACCAGCATGTCTTTGGAGTGTGGGAGAAAACCGGAGTATTCGGAGGAAACCCATGCAGGCACAGAGAGAACATGCAAACTCCAGGTAGATGGTGTCGTGGTCAGGATTTTAACCAGCGACCCTATTGCTGCTAGGTGAATGCGGTGCTGCTTGTTGCCAGTGGTTTAGACATTAATGGCTGTGTGTTGAGTTATTTTGAGGGGACAGCAAATTTACACTGTTATACAAGCTGTACACTCACTACTTTACATTGTAGAAAAGTGTCATTTCTTCAGTGTTGTCACATGAAAAGATAAAATAAAATATTTACAAAAATGTGAGGGGTGTACTTTTGTGAGATGCAATATATATATATATATATATATATATATATATATATATATATATATATATATATATATATATATATTTTTTTTTTGTATAGTCATCCTGGTCTAGCTTGGATTAACGTAAGTATGTGAATGCCATAGGTTTGGGAATGATCATTGCTCTTTTGTGTTGAGCAGTTTCCCTGCTTCGTAGTATCCACAAGAGGCCGCTCACTTGGCTTGGGTACATAGGTGTGCGCATTCTGTTGTAGGGTGTGCACCACAAAGCTCAAAAACATGCCTTTCTCTGCAGTCTCAGCTGTACTGGACAGTGAATGAATGGGAAGTGCTCTGTGCTGAGCGGCTTCCTGTTTATTCACAAACTGAAACATAGTAAACACAATTTACTATGCTTCAGTTGTGAATGGACACAGTGAGTGAGTGTGTTTACTGTGTTCATTTAGAAAAGAAACGGTCCGGTAAATGACATATTTACTAGCCTCTTTCCTGTTCGCTACCCTGAAACATCCCCCGCAGCAGCCAGGAAGAGAGGAGAAATGCCAGCAACACTGCGGCTGCGAGTCGGGGGGGGGGGCAAACCGGGTTGGAGCTCAAGCAGTAGGGGGAATCTGCACTGCACGTAGTGATTAGGGTGTGCCCGGGCACACCTCCAGCACACGCCTATGCATGGGCACCATTCACAGATCACCTTGCATTTTTCTCAATTAATACAAGTCATTCCTTGATTGAACAAGGTGAAGATTGTGACGTCACAGCCCCACCTCTTGTCCAATCAGAGAATGTCTTGTATTCACTGAGAGAAATGCAAGGTGATCTGTGAATGGTAGCCGTGCCTTCCTCCATGGTTACAATGCAGCAGGGTGAGGAGATGTGGAGATGTCTGGTAGTAGCAGCTACTACTACAGTGATTCTCCACTTCCATAGCAGTCCCACAGTTATGGCATGGGCATACTTACAGTGCCTTGCAAAAGTATTCACCCCCTTGGCATTTTACGTGTTTTGTTGCCTCACAACCTGGAATTAACATGGATTGTTTGAGGATTTGCATCATTTAATTTACAGAACATGCGCACAACTTTGAAGATTTTTTTTTTATTGTGAAGCAAACAACAAATAGGACAAAATATCACAGCTCCAAGTTGCTTTGGATAAGTCTCTATGATCTTGCCACATCTTACCACTGGGATTTTTGCTCAATCCTCCTTGCAAAACTGCTCCAGCTCCTTCATATTTGATGGTTTGCGCTTGTGAACGGCAATCTTTAAGCCTGACCACGCACTTTCTATTGGATTGAGGTCTGGGCTTTGACTAGGCCATGCCAACACATTTACATGTTTCCCCTTAAACCACTCAAGTGTTGCTTTAGCAGTGTGTTTGGGGTCATTGTCCTGCTGAAAGGTGAACCTCCGTCCTAGCCTCAAATCACACACAGAGTGGTACAGGTTTTGCTCAAGAATATCCCTGTATTTGGCACCATCCATCTTTCCCTCAACTCTGACCAGTTTCCCAGTCCCGACTGCTGAAAAACATCCCCACAGCATGATGCTGCCACCACCATGTTTCACAGTGGGGATGGTGTTCTTTGGGTGATGTGATGTGTTGGGTTTGCACCAGACATAGCATTTTCTTTGATGGCCAAAAAGTTCAATTTTAGTCTCATCAGACCAGAGCACCTTCCTCCATACATTTTGGGAGTCTCCCACATGCCTTTTTTGCAAACTCAAAATGTGCCATTTTGTTTTTTGCTGAAAGTAATGGCTTTCTTCTGGCCACTCTGCCATAAAGCCCAACTCTATGGAGCATACGGCTTATTGTCGTCCTATGTACAGATACTCCAGTCTCTGTTGTGGAACTCTGCAGCTCCTCCAGGGTTACCTTAGGTCTCTGTGCTGCCTCTCTGATTAATGCCCTCCTTGCTCGGTCCGTGAGTTTTGGTGTGCGGCCGTCTCTTGGCAGGTTTGCTGTTGTTCCATGTTCTTTCCATTTGGTTATGATAGATTTGATGGTGCTCCTAGGGATCATCAAAGATTTGGATATTTTTTTATAACCTAACCCTGACTTGTACTTCTCAACAACATTGTCCCTTACTTGTTTGGAGAGTTCCTTGGTCTTCATGGCAGTGTTTGGTTAGTGGTGCCTCTTGCTTAGGTGTTGCAGCCTCTGGGGCCTTTCAAAAAGGTGTGTATGTGTAATGACAGATCATGTGACGCTAATGATGTGTACACACGGGAGGACTTTTCAACCAGACTGGTCCGACGGAACGAATCCGTTGGACAATCCGACCGTGTGTGGACTTCATCGGACCTTCAGCGAACTTTTTCTGTCGAAAATCAGTTGGACTTTAGATTTGGAACATGTTTCAAATCTTTCCGACGGACTCGAGTCTGTATGCTAGTCCGACGGACAAAAAAGGACGCAAGGGCAGCTATTGGCTACTGGCTATGAACTTCCTTATTCTAGTCCCTTTGTACGTCATCACGTTCATACCAACGGACTTTCGAACGGACTTTAGTCCGTTCCTGTGTGGGCAAGTCTGGTCGTCCAAAAGTCCGTCGTAACTCAGTCGAAAGTCTGTCGGAAAGACTGTCAAACGTTTGATGCTGAAAAATCCGCGTGTACACGGCATTAGATTGCACACAGGTGAACATCATTTCACTAATTATGTGACTTCTGAAGGTAATTGGTTGCACCAGAGCTTTTTATGGGCTTCATAACAAAGGGAGTGAATACATATGCACATGCCAATTATCAGTTTTTTATTTCTGAAAAATAGTTTTATGTATATATTTTTCTAATTTTACTTCACCAACTTAGACTATTGTGTTCAGATCCATCACATATAATTCAGATTAAAAAAACATTGAACTAAAGGCTGTAATGTAACAAAATAGGTAAAAAGCCAAGGGGGGTGAATACTTTTGCAAGGCACTGTACATTGGTCCAAGCTTCACCAATTTACCTATGCAATAACATTCATACCTGGAATTCAGCTTTAAGTTGAAAAAAAACCCCCACTGCTTTGGTGAATAAAACAGACTGGGTCACTGCAACAAAAAAAACTGTTGAATGTTGTTTAGCAGTTTACATGCCCGAAGCTATAAAACTGATCTTCTCTCTCTCGGGATCGGATATTGGTACAGAGTACAGGCTACACCTGCTTCTTATGTGTTTGTTGGCTGAGCTGTGATATGTGGATGTTTGCAAGATTTTAAAGCTGAACTCCAGGCATGTATAATATACAATTATCACCACTTGCTTACTGGGCACTTAAACCCCCCTCCTATCCAGAACAGTTTTCAGCTTTCAGCGCTGACGCACTTTGAATGACAATTGCGCGGTCATACAACACTGTACTCAAATTAAATTTTTATCATTTTTTTCCCACAAATAGAGCTTTCTTTTGGTGGTATTTGATCCCCTCTGCAGTTTTTATTTTTTGTTAAAAAAAAAAAGGAAAAAGACCGAATTTAAATTTTTTTTTTTTTTTTTAATTTTGTTATAAAAAATTTAAAACAGGTAATTTTTCTCCTTATATGATGTAGGGCGCGTGCACAGGGGAGGCCGTCGTTTGACGGCCTCCCGGAAATTCAGGTCCGCCGCTGTGGCCGTCATTCGGCTATAGCGTGGATGTCAAGTGGTTAATGCAGTTCTGCATTCATTATTATGTCATTAACCACTTCAGCCCCGGAAGAATTTAGCCCCTTCCTGACCGGAGCACTTTTTGCCATTCGGCACTGCACTGCTTTAACTGGAAATTGCGCGGCCGTGCGACGTTGCAGCCAAATAAAATTAACGTTCTTTTTTCCCCACAAATAGAGCTTTCTTTTGGTGGTATTTTATCACCTCTGCGGTTTTTATTTTTTGCGCTATAAACAAAAAAAGAACGACAATTTTGGAAAAAAAGCATTATTTTTTACTTTTTGCTATAATAAATATCCCCAAAAAATATATAAAAAAAATATGTTTTTCCTCAGTTTAGGCCGATATGTATTCTTCTACATGTTTTTGGTTTAAAGAAATCGTAATAAGCGTATATTGATTGGTTTGTGCAAAAGTTATAGCGTTTACAAAATAGGGGATAGATTTATGCCATTTTTATTATTATTTTTTTTATTAGTAATGGCGGCGATCAGCGATTTTTATTGTGACTGCGACATTATGGCGGACACATCGGACACTTTTGACACTATTATTGTCATTTATACAGCGATCAGTGCTATAAAAATGCACTGATTACTGTATAGATGACACTGGCAGGGAAGGGGTTAAACACTAGGGGGCGATCAAGGGGTTAAGTGTGTCCTAGGGAGTGGTTCTAACTGTCGGGGGGATGGGGTACCTAGGACATGACAGCGATCACTGCTCCCGATAACAGGGAGCAGTGATCTCTGTCTTGTCACTAGGCAGAACAGGGAAATGCCTTGTTTACCTTTCTGCTGCTTCTTGACACGATCGTGGGACACTGGCGGACATCGAGTCTACGGGTCCTGCGGGCACAGTCACGGACCATGCGGCGGGTGTGCGCACCCACAGTGCCGCTTCTTAAAGGGGATGTACCTGTACGCCCATTTGCACATTGTGCTGACGTATATCGTCGTGCGCAGGTCGGCAAGCGGTTAATATATTTTTTAATGCAAGCAGTAAGTACCTGAAAATGACCTAGTATGTCTCAGTCAAGTTTCTTCACACCAAACTCACTCATCCATGTCTTTATGGATCTTGCTTTGTGCACTGGTGGGCAGTCATGTTGGATCAGGAAGGGGCCACCCCCAAACTGTTCCCACAAAGTTGGGAGCATCAAATTGTCCAAAATGTCTTGGTATGCTGATGCCTTAAGAGTTCCCTTCACTGGAACTAAGGGGCCAAGTCCAACCCCTGAAAAACAACCCCACACCATATTCCCCCCTCCACCAAATGATTTGGACCAGCACACAAAGCAAGGTCCATAAAGACATGGATGAGCGAGGTTGGGGTGGAGGAACTTGACTGGCCTGCACAGAGTCCTGACCTCAACCAAATAGAATACCTTTGGAATGAATTAGAGCGGAGACTGCGAGCCAGGCCTTCTCATCCAACATCAGTGCCTGACCTCACAAATATGCTTCTGGAAGAATGGTCAAACATTCCTATAGACACACTCCTAAACCTTGTGGACAGCCTTCCCAGAAGAGTTAAAGTGGATGTAAACCCAATGTCATCCTTTCTAAACTACTGCCATAGGGGTGATCTATAAGGATATACATGCCTCCTGCATGTATCTTTACCTGTCAAATGTCTCCCCTCTGTCTGTTATTAGACCCGAAAAACTGCATATTCTGTGGGCGGGTCTGTTGTCTGGAGCTCGGTGGGTGGAGTCGTGATGTCAGTAGACTCCCCGCCCACCTCTACACTCCCCTTGTCAATATGCATTTTCTCCTGTGTATTTCTTTCACTGAACTTCTGCTATGATCTCTAACATCCAGTGAAAAGACAGGAAAGAAACCACATGACTTCAACATGCCAAATCATACTGAGGTGTGGAACAGCCAATCCGTGCAGAGCTGCTGAAGAAAGGAGTGGGGGTGGGAATTAAAAAATAATGCATGTCTTAGGCTAGTGCACAAAATATGTAAATCACCTGTCACTCACAGCAAGGGGGAGGATTTGACAAAGTTTTTCTCTGTTTGTCAAGTTTTATCTCACTGAACAATAAAAGAGGATTGCTCAGAGATGGATTAACTCTGTGTTGCAAGACTGGGCTCAAATGATAGGAAATCTTATAGTCTACAGTATGATATATATATAAAAAAAAAAAAATCAGGTTTACATCCACTTTAAAGCTGTTATAGCTGCAAAGGGTGGGCCAACTCAAATTTGAACCCTACAGAGTAAGACTGGGATGCCTTTAAAGTTCATGTGCGTGTAAAGGCAGGCGTCTCAATAATTTTGGTAATATAGTGTATATTATAAAAATACAAATACTGAAAATGTACCTGCCTAGGAGTGACCCCAAACTGCGCTGTGGTGCATATTCATAAACCAAAGTGAGCCGGCTTTGTCAGGACTGTGAAGTTGGTCATTAAATGATGGGCTGCATCGGCCTTATTCCTTGACAAGAAAAAAAAATCCAAAGCTATCACGACACAATACGCCTTTGGGTCTGGCTCTGTTTGGCATCCATACTTCTGGGACCCTGATCTAGAACAAGCATGATTGCTGAAAAAGAGAGAGAATTCCTCAATTATGTTTAATCGAGGTCTGCTTTGATAGTCATCATTTTTTTATCATACTGTTAATTTATTGGGTTGTTGGAAACATGATAAATGGCATTTCATTCATTCATCTGCTGAGGCAATTCTGTTCAAAGTTCTGAAACATATCATCTCTTTAAATCAAGGGTCTCGAAGTGGCGGTCCTCCAGCTGTTGCAAAACTACAAATCCCATCATGCTTCTGCCAGTGGGAGTCATGCTTGTAACTGTGAGCCTTGCAATGGCTCATGGGATTTGTAGATTTGCAACAGCTGGAGGGCCACCAGTTTGAGACCCCTGCTTTAAATGAATAATGCCCCAACATTAAGGTTAAGTTCCCATTGGAGCTTGAACTTTTTGAAATATTTTTGGAACTTTTTGAAATATTTTTGGAACTTTTTCAAATATTTTTTGAACTTTTTTTGAGCGTCTTCATGCTGGAGCTTCTGTTTTAGCCAATGGAAAGCTAATTACTAGGAGAAGGATAGGCAAGAAATTGTGCGAAAAACACTTGTTTTCAGGTGTTCTTTTTTTGGCACTTCCATTGAAGCATATAGGAACCAAAAGTGCTAGACCCTTCCCTAAAGAAGCTCCTGCACTTTTTCCAGAAACTGGCAACATGCTACAAGGGACACACCACTGCAGTGTGAGCAGAGACTATTAACATGAGTGGGATTCTACCTGCTGAGCATTGTTGTGCTTCGGCATAAGCACGACAAAAAGGTTGGGTACGAATAGTGCCTAAGGTGACTCAAGAAGGCCAATAAACATTCAAGGCAACTTTAACTGTACGTGTTCTTTAACAACTTGCTTATGTTCGCTAACCATTCTCTATGCTCCCTGATGACCTGCTATGTGTTCTCAGCTAAAATAAGGTTGAGGCTGATGTTCTCAGTCATTGTCGGTGCCGTGTACGGAACGGAAAGCTGACATCCTTGTCACACTCACATTAGCACAATGAAAAGGATCTTCCCTGCCCTGTTCATCACCTCTGCCCTTTTCTCAACAGGTGAGCGAAACCTAGATTAATTATTAACAAGAATTGATAAAAGTCTTAATATTTTACCTACAGGTTACATATTAAATTCTTGATATTTTTCACTGAATGAATGAAATAGTTGATTGGTATTATTCTAAAGGAAAACTATTTGAAATAAAAAAAACCTAGATCAGGGTTTCTCAACCAGTGTTCAGTGGAACCCTAGGGTTCCTTCAGAGGTTGCTAGAGGTTACATTGTTAAATAGCTAGTCAGGTTGAAAAAAGAAACTAGTCCATCTAGTGCAGTGGTCCTCAACCTGGGGTTCGGGACCCACTCGGGGGTCGAATGACGATTTGCCAGGGGTCACCGAATCCTGGGCTGTTCCTGAAGCCCGCACCGCTCTCCCAGCCTTTTCGTGGCCAACCAGAAGGGCTGACCCTGGAGCCTGTGGCCGCCCAGCTGTGCTGTTCCTGGAGCCCGTGGCCGCCCACTTAGCCTCTTTGCAGCCACCCATTCAGTTCACGGCTGGGGGGCAGAGACTAGAGGTCAGCTGACTGGTGAGGAATGTGAAGTGGGAGGGGCTGGAGGAGACCCCAGCTCCTGATTTCAGCATAGGTGTCACTGATATGAGACACCACAAAGTCGGAGACACAGTGAAGCCGGAGACACATTGAGTTACACTACCTGTGATTATAGTTGCCATTAAAAGTCCCCACTACAGTTCTCAGATCAGCAGATGACCTTGATCAAGAGCACCTAAGTTGGCTGATCAGAACTCCCCCCAGCACTGGAAGGAAGAGGAAAAGAGAGGGAGGAACAAAGAAAATGGGAGAGAAAGAATAAGAGGAAGAACAAGAAACAAGGCTAGAGAGAGGGATGGGGGGAAAAAAAACAAGAAATTAGGATAGAGAGAGAGAGACAAAAGGGAAAGAAAGGAGAACAAAGAGAGAGTGGTACATCCTAAAATTTACCATGAGGGGTTTTAATACTGTACGAGTGGAAGGAACTCAGGGAACGCTAAATGTCTGTGGGTTAGGGGAGCAAATTACTTGTCTTGCCTTGGATGCTGACAACCCACACTATGAAAATAATTTTACTGTTAGGGGTCCCCACAACTTGGGAAATTTTATCGAGGGGTCACGGCACTAGTAGGGTTGAGAACCACTGATCTAGTGCAGCCATAAAAATAAATACATAAATAGAAAATAATATCAAACAATCCCATATACCCAATCCTATACCCACGGTTGATCCAGAGGAAGGCGAAAAACACCAGCAAAGCATGGTCCAATTTGCTACAGCAGGGGAAAAAATTCATCCCTGATCCCCCGAGAGGCAATCGGATTTTCTCTTGATCAACTTTATCTATAAATGTCAGTACCCAGTTATATTGTGTGCATTTAGGAAAGAATCCACCTCTGGAGGGAGTCTATTCCATATTTTCACAGCTCTTACTGTGAAGAAACCGTTCCTTATTTGGAGATTAAATCTCTTTTCCTCTAGGCCCAAAGAGTGCCCCCTAGTCCTCTGTGTTGACCATAAAGTGAATAACTCAACACCAAGTTCACTATATGGACCCCTTATATATTTGTAGATCATATCCCCACTTAAAGTGGCTGTAAACCCTTTTGAACAATTAAAAAAAAAAAAAAAAAACCTGCAAGATAAAGGCATAATGAGCTAGTATGCAAAGCATACTAGCACATTATGAATTACTTACCTGAGATCGAAGCCCCCGCAGTGGTCCTCATTCACCACTCAGACGGCTGACATCTCCCCGGGGGGGTTACTTCCGGATATCGCAGCTCCGGCACTGTGATTGGCCGGAGCCGCGATGATGTCACTCCTGCGCATGCGCACGGGAGCCGCCGGGAACGGCGCAGTACAACTGAAGCAATGGCACGCACATGCCATTGCTTCAGTTTACTTAAGTGCGCATGTGCCGATGACTTTGGCACATGCACATACAGGGATAGCTCCTAAACCGTGCAGGTTTAGGAGATATCCAGTGTAGCTACAGGTAAGCCTAATTATAGGCTTGCCTGTAGTTTAAAGTGGTTGTAAAGGGTTTACAACCACTTTAATCTCCTCTTCTCAAGAGTGAATACATTCAGTTCCTCTAATCTTTCTTCATAGCTGAGCTCCTCCATGCCTCTTATCAGTTTGGTTGTCCTTCTCTGCACTTTCTCCAGTTCCCCGATATCCTTTTTGAGAACTGGTGCCCAAAACTGGACTGCATATTCCAGATGAGGTCTTACTAATGATTTGTACAGGGGGGCAAAATTATATATCTCTCTCTGGAGTCCATACCTCTCCTAATACAAGAAAGGACTTTGCTCGCTTTGGAAACCGCAGCTTGGCATTGCATGCTATTATTGAGCTTATGATCTACCAAAACCCCCAGATCCTTCTCCACCATTCATTCCCCCAGTTATACTCCCCCTAGTATGTATGATGCATGCATATTCTTAGCCCCAAAGTGCATAACTTTACATTTATCAACATTAAACCTCATCTGCCACATAGTCGCCCAATTAGACAGTGCATTGATGTCATCTTTGACCATTGTAAAATCCTGTAGGGAAGTTATTCCACTGCATAGTTTAGTGTTATCTGCAAAGACTGAAATGGTGCTTTTAATCCCAGAGCCTATATCATTGCTCCTTGAGCAATGAGCAATTTCTGCCTCTCAGGTAAGTTCCCAATGACACCACTGAGCTTTGTAACTATCTGTAATGCCTCGTACACATGATCGGAAATTCCACCAGCAAAAGTCGGATGTGAGGTTTTGGTCGGAAATTCTGACCGTGTGTATGCTCCATCGTACTTTTGCTGGTGAAAGATTGAGAGCAGGTTCTCTATTTTCCCGTCGGAAAAAGTTCCTATCGGGAATTCTGTTCGTCTGTATGCAATCTCGACAAGCAAAAACGACGCATGCTCGGAAACAATTTGACGCATGCTCGGAAGCATTGAACGTAATTTTCTCGGCTCGTCGTAGTGTTGTACGTCACCGCATTCTTGAAGGTCGAAAGTTCAGAGAACTTTTGTGTGACCGTGTGTATGCTCAGGTAAGTAAAACGGGGGGGCTGGGGGGCCGCTGACTGCCAGGTGTTTTTTCACCTTAATGCATAGGATGCATTAAGGTGAAAAAATATGAGGGTTTACAACCCCTTTAAGCCTTAGAGGCTGCCCAATGACCAAAGAAAGAAGTTGCCAGTCCGGAAAAAAAGGACAAGATGGAAGCAGAATAGCATCAGAGAGCGTGGAGCTGTGATTAGTGGAGGAGGGGAAAATGAGTAGTAAGTTGGCCATAAGGTATGCTGTGAATACTTTCACATTATATGACAAGTGTCATACCATTCCCTACTTCAACACAGTTTAATTCCTATTTAAAGTTTGACCCCAGCAACTGTAACAAAGGCGACTCACTTTAATGTGCCCATCTTATCTACCCCTTGATTTTAAAAATAATAACACTACCTTCTAGGTTCCTTGATAAATAAGGAAAACCATTCCAAGTCTTGCGGCACATGGCTTCATGCTGTTACTCGCTAT
Source organism: Lithobates clamitans (assembly GCA_037952925.1). NCBI lineage: Eukaryota > Metazoa > Chordata > Amphibia > Anura > Ranidae > Lithobates > Lithobates clamitans. Next base: position 1,272,065 of record JBBGZY010002556.1, on the reverse strand, counting down.
ATGCTCCCTCCATTCTTTAAGATTTTTAAGTAACCCTGAGTTTCACAGCAGAAGCCCGTACTTATCATGGTGTTACAACTAATGACCACTGATCTTTTTGTAGTGTTGGAGCACTTAACCTTATAGTGATATTTTATCACATGATGGGGGGGGTGTGGTCCTCATCCGGCTATGACGGGGCCCGCGGTGCCTGCGGTGCCTGCATCTAGCTGATGCAATGATGCCAGCATGCTGTGCACGGACCCAGGGCACCGGAGGCACGTACGTGACCCCGATGTTAGGAACCGCACAAATTCTTCAGGACCAGAAGGTCCTAATCCAAAGATGAATGCACAATGGATTGGAACATCCAAGATGGAAGAAGGAGCAGACACCCAGGAAATGGAGATAGCCCCACGCTCCAGATGAACTGTGCGGGGGGCCGCGCGTGCTGGGAATGACTCCCTGGACTGGACACTAAGGAACTCATGGATGTCTGCATTGTGAAAACAGATTGCAAGAATATATAATTACAAAAAGTACCAAAAATAGTACATGTTGAGTACCCGTATATACTCGAGTATAAGCCGACCCGAATATAAGCCGAGGCACCTAATTTTACCACAAAAAACTGGGAAAACTTATTGACTTGAGTATAAGCCTAGGGTGAGAAATGTGCAGCTACTGTAAGTGGAAAAGAGGGTCAACAGTGCCCATTTGCAGCCTCACTGTGCCCATTTGCATGCCTCACTGTGCCCATTTGCAGCCATAGGTCCCCCGAACTTCAAACTCAGTAGTTAAGGGTTCCTAGATGCCCCCTAGCTGCAGCCAAAAGGGTCCTGAAATGACATTGCTACAGATGGACACAGTTGACCGACTTTGGGGCCCCCTCTCTCTGGGCCACTTGGCGCTAGGAACCCTCAATTTGGTGTGCAAACCCAGTGGAACTAGAACATATCCAAAGCTGGGGTTCCTAGCACCAAGTGGCCTCAAGATACGGGGCCCAAATTCGGTTTCGGAAAATGTCAAGGACTTTTCTGCAGCAGAGAATGACATTTTCCAAACCAATTTTGGGGCCCCGTATCTCTGGGCCACTTGGTGCTAGGAACCCCGCTTTGGATATGTTGTAGTGCTAGTTCCACTGGGTTTGCACGCCAAATTTGGGGTTCCTAGCACCAAGTGGCCCCCCGAAATACGAGGCCCCAAAGTCGGTTCGGAAAATGTCATTCTCTGCTTGACTCGAGTATAAGCCGAGGGGGCATTTTCAGCACAAAAAAATGTGCTGAAAAACTCGGCTTATACTGGAGTATATACAGTAATTACAATGTAACCACAAAAACAAAAAAAGGGGGAAAAGGGACAAAACACGAAAACGACAATACCCACGGACCACATAGATATCATATACTGTGATGTATTCACATTAAATGTTCAGTGTTGCCCGAAGTGAAACTCTCAAGAAAGGGTCGATAGCTTAGTATCTCATTTAACAAACAGAACAGGGCTCGGGAGCGAGCACGCATGAGTGCCCCCATGGGGGCATTCAGTGTAAAGAGAGGAGTCGGGAGCGCTGGTGGGGGACCCGAAAAAAAGGAGGAATGGGGCTGCTCTGTACAAAAACATTACACAAAGCAGGTAAGTATAACATGTTTGTTATTTTAACAAAAAAAATAAGGAGACTTTACAATCACTTTTAAGTGTTGGTCATGGAAAATGTAGGGAACTGAAGTTTGTCGCCATCTCACAGGTGCATTGAATTTTAAGACTTGACATTTTGGGTATATATATTAAATTTTACCAAAAAATGAGGTAATATGTTGCGTTTTGTGTGTCCTATAATTAACTTAATTTCTTACTGAAAATTTGCACTTGATAAATTGCGCTAATATTGCATGCAATTAAAAAAATTGGAACTACAACTATTTTATTCTACAGTTTATCTAATGTTTGGGGGTTTTAACTAATCATCAGGCTGAAAATTATTTTTTCAAACGTGTGCATTGATATATAACAAAGAGGTTTTTCCTTATTTCTTTTTAAACTATTGTTCTTTTTCAGTTTCTTCCCTCAATTGCACTTTCTGCAATGAGTTAAGTTTTGCTCACATAGAAACAGCAGAAGTTTTTTCGAACAGAGCTCATTGCAAAGGGAAAGTATTACCTTGTCCATCAGAGGAGGATGTCTGTGGATCTATCCTTATGTTCTATAAAACATGTGAGTTTACATAGAAGCATAGAAGAGTGATGGCAGAAAAATGGCAGAAAAAAAAGATCACATGGTCCATCAAGTCTGCCCCTTTTTCCTTTATTTTTTAAACTTTTTGTCTGAGTAAAGGTCTACAATGCCTTAAAAAAAGTATTCATACCCCTTGAAATTTTCCACATTATGTCATGTTACAATCAAAAACTTAATTATATTTTATTGGGATTTTATGCGATAGACCAACACAAAGTGGCAAATATATGTGAAGTGGAGGAAAAATGATAAATGGTTTTCAAAATGTTTTACAAATAAATATCTGAAAATTGGCGTGCATTTGTATTCACCCCTGTTTACTCTGATACCCCTAACTAAAATATAGTGGAACCAATTGACTTCAGAAGTCACCTAATTAGTAAATTAGTCCACCTGTGTGTAATTTAATCTCAGTATAAATACAGCTCTTCTGTGAAGCCCTCAGAGGTTTGTTAGAGAACATTAATGAACAAACAGCATTATGAAGGCCAAGGAACACACCAGACAGGTCAGCGATAAAGTTGTGGAGAAGTTTAAAGCAGGGTTAGGTTATAAAAAAATATCCAAAGCTTTGAATCTCTCACGGAGTACTGTTCAATCCATCATCTGAAAATGTAGAGTATGGCACAACTTCAAACCTACCAAGACATGGCCGTCCACCTAAACTGACAGGCCGGGCAAGGAGAGCATTAATCAGAGAAGCAGCCAAGAGGTCCATGGTAACTCTGGAGGAGCTGCAGAGATCCACAGCTCAGGTGGGAGAATCTGTCCACAGGACAACTATTAGCCATGCACTCCACAAATCTGGCCTTTATGGAAGAGTGGCAAGTAAAAAAACATTGTTGAAAGAAAGCCATAAGAAGTCCGTTTGCAGTTTGCGAGAAGCCATGTTGGGGACACAGCAAACGTGTGGAAGAATGTTATGGGTACATGTGCAGCGCTAAATTGAAACGGTCATATAAGATGAGACTATATAATTGACAAGAGATATAAAATTAAGAGTGAAAAAATAAATATATGAACATAAACATTATACACTCTTAGTAGCATACACTCAAATACATATATGTATACACTTGAAAGAGTCCACAACATGATAACAAGTGACTAAATAAAGTCCACAGATGGCAGCTGGAATATGCTGTGGATCCTGATAAGTGGATGACCACCTTAGGACATCAGTGGGAGGACAGTTGTGAAGAGTGGATGATAGGAGCAAAACCACCACCAACATATGGAAGGCTTACCAGAGCTATTGGATTCAACAAGGCATACGCCTACTGAGTCATCAGGGCTTGTGGTGAAACCACATCAATACAACAAACATCCACATATGCAACTGATGACACCAGACGTCACACTGTCATTCAAATGGCTCTCAACAAAGAAGTTTTGCTCCTATCATCCACTGTTGACAACTGTCCTCCCATTGATGTCCTAAGGTGGTCAACCACTTATCAGGATCCACAGCATATTCCAGCTGCCAACCGTGGACTTTATTTAGTCACTTGTTATCATGTTGTGGACTCTTTCAAGTGTATACATATATGTATTTGCATGTTTGCTACTAAGAGTGTATAATGTTTATGTTCACGTATTTATTTTATTACGCATTCATTTTTTAACTCTTGTCAATTATACGGTCTCATCTTATATGACCGTTTCTATTTAGCGCTGCACATATACCCATTATTTTTACTTGCAATCGTCTCTTGCTGTGCTGTCTGCTGTTCTATTTTTCAGGTCACAGTGCGGTATCTTTTCACTTTTACAATGTGGAAGAAGGTGTTCTGCTCAGATGAGACCAAAATTGAACTTTTTGGCCAAATAGCAAAACGCTATGTGTGGCAGAAAAGTAACACTGCACATCACCCTGAACACACCATACTCACCGTGAAACATGGTGGTGGCAACATCATGTTGTGGGGATGCTTTTCTTCAGCAGGGACAGGGAAGCTGGTCAGAGTTGATGGGAAAAAGGATGGAAGCAAATACAGGGCAATCTTGTAAATCCAATTGAGAATCTGTGGCAAGAGTTGAAAATTGCTGTTCACAGATGCTCTTTATCCAATCTGACAGAGCTTGAGCTATTCTGCAAAGAAGAATTGGCAAGAAGATCCCTCTCTAGATGTGCAAAGCTGGTAGAGACATCCCCAAAAAAGACTTGTAGCTGTAATTGCAGTGAAAGGTGGTTCTACAAAGTATTGACTCGGGGGGGGGGGGGGGGGCTGAATACAAATGCACGCCACACTTTTCACATATTTATTTGTAAAAAAAATTTGAAAATCATTTTTCATTTTCCTTTCACTTCACAATTATGTGTGGGTCTATCACATAAAATCCCAATAAAATACTTTTATATTTTTGGTTGTAACATGACAAAATGTGGAGAATTTCAAGGGGTATGAAAACCTTTTCAAGGCACTGCATGTTTGTACACAGCATGTTTAAGTTCACTTACTATAAAAATAAATTATACTTCCAAAGATTAGTTTTAAACTTTCTTCTTACTAATTTGAGGTCATGTCCCAGTGTTCTTCATTATAGCTTAATATTGAAAAGAATTCACATGATTCATACAACATTGACATCCTTTCAGAAGATTTTTTTTTTCCCAATACGTGGATATATTAGTAGGGATAAGCTAATGTATGAGAGTTCGGTTTGCAGGGTGTTCGTCAAAGCTATTGTAAAGTCCAAAAATGTTGAACTTTAAATCCTACCTCATTGAAGTCAGAGGAAATATCTCTAATGGAGCTAGAGATAGCACTAACAACTTGATAAGGTCTCTAACCCTTCCTCATCATATCCAAAGCTAAAAAGAAAAAAACTTTTTGGCTGGAGATACAGTTTTGCTCACAAGTTTGCATACCCTGGCAGAAATGGTGACATTTTGGCATTGAGATTGAAAATATGACTGATCATGCCAAAAAATGTTTTTTATTTAAGGATAGTGATCATATGAAGCCGTTTATTATCTCATAGCTGTTTGGTTCCTTTTTTATATCATAATGATAACAGAAATCACCTAAATGGCCCTGATCAAAAGTTTACATACCTTTGAATGTTTGGCCTTGGTACAGAGACACACACAGGTCAAAGTACCAATTAAAGGTTAATTTCCCACTTAGACTTTTTAAATTGCAATCAGTGTCTGTGTATAAATAGTCAGAGTTTGTTAGCTCTCATGTGGATGCACTAAGCAGTCTAGATACTGAGACATGGGGAGCAGAAAATAACTGTCAAAAGATCTGTGTAACAAGGTAATTTAATTTTATAAAGATGGAAAAGGATATAAAAAGATATCCAAAGCCTTGAATATGCCAGTCAGTATTGTTTAATCAGTTATAAAGAAGTGGACATTTTGGGGATCTCTAGATACCAAGCCAAGGTCAGGTAGACCAAGGAAGATTGTAGCCACAACTGCCAGAAGAATTGTTTGGGATACAAAGAAAAACCCACAGGTAACCTCAGGAGAAAAACAGGCTGCTCTGGAAAAAGATGCTGTGGTTGTTTCATGGAGCACAATACGACGAACAAAAATTAGCTGCATGGTCCAGTTGCCAGAAAGAAGCCTTTACTGTGCCAATGTGACAAAAAAGACCAGTTACAATATGCCCGACAACACCTTGACATGCCTCACAGCTTCTGGCACAATCTAGAGTGATGAGACCAAAATAGAGCTTTATGGTCACAATCATAAGCACTATGTCTGCAGAGGGGGCAAACAAGATATATAGCGACAAGAATAGCATCCCCACTTCTCCTTGCTCCTCATCTGGGATCTCCAACCCCACTATACCTCTAGTCCTCTCAAAAACCTGCACTGAGAGGAATGAAGGTATAGCAATAGGTGTCCCAAGTACTTGCAGCCAATCTGCTAGCAGTACACCACCATCTGATTTTAGCAGGCAAATTTCCCTACCCCAGTTGTTGAACCGTAAAAAGAAATTTGGTCCCAGCCATCCACATGCTCAGCGTCTAAATGCTAGCTTGGCCAAATTGCTAGCACTGCAACTGCTGGCTTTTCAGCTGGTAGACCCTGCCCCCTTTCATGAATTTGTGGAATGTGCTGTACCTCAGTGGAAGGTTCCAAAACGCCATTTCTTTTCACGGAAGGCCATTCCGGCTCTCTACCAGCATGTGGAAGCCAATGTTTTGGCCTCGTTGGACATGGAGGTCAGCAGTAAGGTGCATATTACCACTGACTCATGGTCCAGCAGGCATGGGCAGGGATGTTACCTTTCCTTCACAGCGCACTGGGTAACTCTGCTGGCAGCTGGGAAGGATGCAGGACTGAGCTCTGTATTGTTGGAGCTTGTTCCACCACCACGCCTCCAAAATGCTAGTGGTGATTCTGCCACAGCTCTCTCCTCCACCCCCTCCTCTTCTTCTTCCTCTATGGCCTCTTCTGCAGATTTGTCCCCTGAACCAGCAGTGCTCCGTAAGCGTTCAAGGGGCTACGCAAGCAGTCAGACAAAAAGATGCCATGCGGTGCTTGAGTTGGTCTGCTTAGAGGACAGGAGCCACACTGGGGCAGAGATTCTGTCAGCTCTGCAGGGGCAGGCTCAGAGGTGGTTGACGCCACGCCAGCTTAAGCCAGGAATGGTTGTATGCGACAATGGCACCAACCTTCTCTCCGCCCTGCGACAGGGACACTTGACCCATGTTCCATGTTTGGCACACGTCCTGAATTTGGTGGTGCAGCGGTTCTTGAGCAGGTACCCAGGCTTACAGGATCTCCTGAGGAAGGCCAGAAAAGTCTGTGGTCATTTCCGCCGGTCATACAATGCCAGTGCTCAGCTGGCTGACATTCAAAGGGAATGCAACCTGCCAACCAATCGCCTCATTTGTGACATGCTCACCAGGTGGAACTCAATGTTGGCAATGCTGCAGCGGCTGCACATGCAGCAGAGGACCATCAATGAGTACCTGTGTGAGTATGGCACCAGGACTGGGTCAGGGGACCTTGGCTTCTTTTCGCCACGCCAGTGGCTACTGATCAAGGATGCATACACTGTCCTATCACCATATGAGGAGGCCACAAGAATGGTGAGCAGCGACAATACATGCATCAGTGACACTGTCCCTCTAGTCTTCCTGTTGGAGCATACGCTTCATGAAATAATGGACAGGACACTTGAGGCAGAACGGCGGGAGGAAGAGGAGGACTTCCTTACCTCTCAAGGCCCCCTTTATCCAGATAGCATTCCTGCGGGCCTGCCAAGGACACAGGAAGAAGAGGAGGAGGAGGATTGTGTCAGCATGGATGTAGAGGATAACACTCAGCAACAGTCTTCAAGGGATGGTTTTCAGTCCCCAGAAACCCAAGGAGTTGTACGTGGCTGGGAGGAGGTAGTTACGGATCATGTGATCCTTAGTGACCCAGAGGACTCAGAATTGAATGCCTCTGCAAACTTGCGCTGCATGGCCTCCCTGATTCTGCAAAGCCTGCCAAAGGACCCTAGGATTCGTGGTATCAAGGAGAGGGATCATTGCTGGCTGGCAACCCTTCTTGGTCCACGTTACAAGGGTAAGGTTGCAGAACTCATCCTGCCTTCGCAGAGGGAGCAGAGGATGAAACATCTTCAAGAGGCCTTGAAGAAAGGTTTGTGCAATGCATTTCCAGACCCTGGGAGGTTACAATTTCCTGGTGCTGGACAACATGTTGCTGATGCTTCGTTCAGTCAGAGGAAGAGTGGTGGAGAAGGTCGCCGGCCGGCTTTAAACAATTTTTCAGTCCTCAGCGCCAAGGTCTGATCAGTTCAAGCAACCATCTCCAGCGTCTGCATTACATGGTGCAGGAATATCTAGGGGAGAGAGCAGACTTGGAAACCTTTCCAACAGAGCATCCACTGGGTTACTGGGTCTTGAGGATGGACCACTGGTCAGAACTTGCTCAATATGCAATTAAGCTACTGGCCTGTCCTGCATCCAGCGTTCTTTCTGAACGCACATTTAGTGTTGCTGGAGGGTTTGTAATGGATCATAGAGTGCGCCTTTCCACAGACTCTGTTGATAGGCTCACATTCATAAAAATGAATCAGTCTTGGATCAGCAGCTATCAAGCATCTGATGCTGATGTAACTGATTGAATTTTCTATGGATGTGGGATCCCTTGAAGACTGCCTATGCTGACTATCCTATTTCTCCTCAATGTTGACGATGCTAGCTTCCAACAATATTTTTGTTTTAGGGCACCACCACCACCACCCAAGGCCCAATTTTTCTGCCCCTGTTTAACAGGGGCATGTAATTACAAATTTTGATATAATATTTCAACGCAGGGCCCGTTCCTGCTCCCAGCAAGAATATCTATGAGGGCTTACAGTGTTGTAGCACCACCACCACCCAAGGCCCAATTTTTCTGCCCCTGTTTAACAGGGGCATGTAATTAAAATTTTATTATATAATATTTCAATGCAGGGCCCATTCCTGTGCCCAACAATAGTATCTGTTAGGGGTTACAGTGTTATGGCACCACCACCACCAGCCAAGGCCCAATTTGTCTGCCCCTGTTTAACAGGGGCATGTAATTATAATTCTTGATATAATATTTCACAGCAGGGCCGGTTCCTGCACTCAACAAGATTAACTGTGAGGGCTTACAGTGTTCTGGTACCACCACCACCACCAAAGGCCCAATTTTTTTGCCCCTGTTTAACAGGGGCATGTAATTACAATTCTTGATATAATATTTCACAGCAGGGCCCGTTCCTACGCCCAACAAGATTAACTGTGAGGGCTTACACTGTTCTGGTACCACCAACACCAAAGGCCCAATTTTTCTGCCCCTGTGGGGCGTGTAATTACAATTTTTGATATAGTATTTCACAGCAGGGCCCGTTCCTGCGCTCACCAAGAGTAACTGTGAGGGCTTACAGTGTTCTGGTACCACCAACACCTAAGGCCCAATTTTCTGTAGAGTATACAGGGCAGGCCGTATAGTATACATACTGCTGTTCAGAGTATATAGGGCCTGGGGGACCCCCACGCCATTTTTATTTTATTTGGGTGCAGGGTTCCCCTTAATATCCATACCTTACCCAAAGGGCCTGGTAATGGACTGGGGGGGACCCATGCCGTTTTTTAACAATGATTTTAATCTTTATTGCCGGGACTTGACAATACATTACAGCCGTGAGTAGTTTTAAATTACATTTTTTCCTTTAGAAATGTCATTTTGCTGTGGTGTTGTTCTAAACACGGGCACAATGCGCTACTTTACAAGCATACTAAGGACACCCCACAGGCACAATATTTAAAGGAATATTTCATTTTTATTGTTTCACTTTAAGCATTATTAAAATCACTGCTCCCAAAAAAACGTCAGTTTTTAAAACTTTTTTTGCATTGATACGTGTCCCCTGGAGCAGGACCCATTCCCCAATCCATTCCCCAAACACTTTTTATGGTAATAACTTGCATATAAGCCTTTAAAATTAACACTTTTGATTTTTCACATTCGTGTCCCATAGACTTTAATGTTGTTTGCGTGTTCGAACACATTTTTTGCCTGTTCGCATGTTCTGCTGGAGGGTGTTTGGCTCATCCCTACTTCTGACTTTAATATCATCCAGCCACTCTGGGGAGACAAACAAAAATTTTACATGACCTGGAAACGTTTTGCCAAGACAAATGGGCAGATATATCACCTGTAAGAATTCAGGGCTTTATAGACAGACAACTGTTACAAAAGACTTCACACTGTCACTGATGTTGAAAGGGGCAATACACAGTATTAAGATTATTCTTCCCCAAAACGACAATAGCTCAAAGAGAAGGATAAATCATAGTGCTCACTGTTGACATATAAAAATATTTCTAAAAAAAATTATTTCACTCCCAAAAATACTGTGCTTCATTCCACAAACAAATGCAATAATGCAAAGTGTTCATCAAAGTGCTCTTCACACCATGCAGTAATCCAGTATGCTCACTCTACACCCAAGTGCACAAATCTGCTCCCCTTTAGCAAATAACCCATTAAATTACAGGAGGGCCAACAAAGCTTCTGAAGTGTAAAATGAGGTATAACTTTCAATGGGATGAATGCTTCCTGCAACAGGTAGCTCAAGGGTTAATCTCTTCATACTCAAAGAGATTGGAAAGGAGGGCCCATAGTGTATACTGATAGACTTTACTGGACAAATTCACACTTTAAAAACACCCACAAACTTATCAGAAGCATCAGCTTGTATCATACAGAGAACACGCTACACAACAAGTTTTACATTATTTTTTTTTTATGTCAAGTGCACAAAAACAGCAGTGGTACGATTACCTGCATGCATGATGACGTCACTCTGAGGAGCCACGGAGGGGTTTAAACTAATTTCCAAGGGTTTAAAAAGCAGCTCAGGCTGCAATATTCACCTCAACTACAAAGTTCTCACCCGCAGTACCTCTTTTTGGCTATATGATGTCCTAAGGATTAGTGTTACAGGCTAAATGATGCCCAGCAAAGAAAATACTGTGGGGTGTCATAGCGCCATCCCCTGAGCACAGAATCCTGTATATTGATTCAGATAGAGGCTGATGTCATCATTTAGAACCTGCCAACCTATCAAAGTATAAATATATATGTAATACCACTGGGTAAATCCTCAAAGTGGGGGGGGGGGTTGCTTCTTTGGACATGGATAGTAGGGAGGAGCTTCGCGTTCGAGTCGAACCCATGTTGGACTCGAACATCGGCTGTTCGAATGTTATGGGTCCTTCGCGCCAAATTCGTGTGGCGCGTCACGGCCCATAATTCACTACGGCATTGCAGTGCATTGCTGGCTGATGATTGGCCAAGCATGCACTATGACCCGCATGCTTGGCCAATCACAGCGCCGTCAGTAGAGAGAGCTGTAATTGGCCAAAGCCAGGGTGGCTTTGGCCAATTATGGCTCAGGGGGTTTAGAACATGCCCCACACTATATAAGGCCACCTGCACGGCGGCCCTGTGTAGTGTGTTCCAGTGTGCTTAGATAGACAAGATAGACAGAGAAACAGTGTCATTTCATTTGAGTTAGCTAGATTAGGCAGGACAGTCAGTAAGTTAGCTGCACTTACAGTGTATTGTGTATATATATGCATCCCAGTTGTTATATTTATACATATACACTGTATTCAGTTTAGCTAGATCCGTTTCTGTTATCTTCCTACTGACAGGCAGGCTTGTCTTGTTACAGTATTTACAGCTACCTGAAGGAAATTGCTGGTGTTCTTTTGATCCTATTAGTACCACAGTCAGGCAGCTAGACTATTTACAGTTAGTGTAGTGCGTCCTCCTCACAGTGTTCAGTTAAAGCTACAAGTTAGTGTAGTGCGACCTCTGCACAGTGTTCAACTAAAGCTACAAGTTAGTGTAGTGTGTCCTCCTCACAGTGTTCAGCTAAAACTACAAGTTAGTGTAGTGCGACCTCTGCACAGTGTTCAGCTAAAGCTACAAGTTAGTGTAATCCGTCCTCCTCACAGAGTTCAGCTAAAGCTACAAGTTAGTTTAGTGTGACCTCTGCACAGTGTTCAGCTAAAGCTACAAGTTAGGGTAGTGCGTCCTCCTCACAGTGTTCAGCTAAAGCTACAAGTTAGTTTAGTGTGTCCTCTGCACAGTGTTCAGCTAAAGCTACAAGTTAGGGTAGTGCATCCTCCTCACAGTGTTCAGCTAAAACTACAAGTTAGTGTAGTGCAACCTCTGCACAGTGTTCAGCTAAAGCTACAAGTTAGTGTAGTGCGTCCTCTGAACAGTGTTCAGCTAAAACTACAAGTTAGTGTAGTGCGACCTCTGCACAGTGTTCAGCTAAAGTTACAAGCTAGTGTAGTGCGTCCTCCTCACAGTGTTCAGCTAAAACTACAAGTTAGTGTAGTGCGACCTCTGCACACTGTTCAGCTAAAGCTACAAGTTAGTGTAGTGCGTCCTCCTCACAGTGTTCAGCTAAAACTACAAGTTAGTGTAGTGTGACCTCTGCACAGTGTTCAGTTAAAGCTACAAGTTAGTGTAGTGCGTCCTCCTCACAGTGTTCAGCTAAAACTACAAGTTAGTTTTTTGCGAGCTCTGCACAGTGTTCACCTAAAGCTACCTGTCGAAGGTTGGTGGTGTTTTCCTGATCCTATCACTACCGCAGGCTGCTAAATAAGCTACAAGTTAGTTTTTTGCGAGCTCTGCACAGTGTTCACCTAAAGCTACCTGTAAAAGGTTGGTGGTGTTTTCCTGATTCTATCACTACCGCAGGCAGCTAAATAAGCTACAAGTTAGTTTTTTGCGAGCTTTGCACAGTGTTCACCTAAAGCTACCTGTCGAAGGTTGGTGGTGTTTTCCTGATCCTATCACTACTGCAGGCAGCTAAATAAGCTACAAGTTAGTTTTTTGCGAGCTCTGCACAGTGTTCAGCTAAAGCTACCTGTAGAAGGTTGGTGGTGTTCTCATACTACAGGCAGGCAGTTGATTTTGCTGGCTGCAGTATCAGTGTATATATATATATATCCCAGTTTAGTGCAGCTACAGGCTATTAGTATATCTGGAAGGCCAACAAGGAGAGGCAGACAGTCACAAGCCAATAAAAGAGGGCAAGCAGGCTCTGTGTCTAGAGGCAACAGTGCTGGTCGTGGAGACGGTGCATCCTCATCAGCACGTGGCCGTGGGACACGCTTGGCCTTTTTTTCGGCAGTTGAGCCGCAACATGCGGAAGACTAGGTCGCGTGGATGACCAAGCCGTCCTCATCCTCCTCATCCTCTCTCACCCATGCTCAGGGTACTTTGTCTGGCAAAGCAGCTGCCAAAGCGACCTCTTCCCTCGGCTCAATGGCATCAGTGACTCCTTCCCTAGCCCCACCATGTTCTCCTGAGGAGTCCCTCGAACTGTTTGACCACAGTGTTGGGTACATGCTCCAGGAGGATGCCCAGCATTTAGAAGGCTCTGATGATGATACTGAGCTAGATGAAGGCAGTAACGTGAGCACGGACAGAGGGGGTGCCCTAGAAGGACAGCAATCTGGCAGTCATGCTCTCCCTGCTGCAGCATACTGCCAGGTTTGCTCCAGTGATGAGGAGGGAGGGGATAATGAGGTCACTGACTCAACGTGGGTGCCTGATAGGAGAGAGGAGGAGGAGGCACATCACCAACGAGGCAGGATGCCCTCCAGGGGCCAGCCTAAGAGCAGCACACTGACTGCATCACACCCCAAAGCTCCGCATGTGCAGATGCGAGCTGCTGTCTCTGTGCGTTATTCCAAAAGTTCTTTGGTGTGGGCCTTTTTTGAGACGAGTGCATCAGATCGCACCGCTGCTATTTGCAACATATGTCTCAAGCGTATCTCACGTGGCCAAAACATCTCCCGCTTGGGCACCACATGCTTGACCAGACATATGTTGACCTGCCATGCAGTCCGTTGGCAAGCGTAGCTAAAAGACCCACACCAAAGAACAAAGAGGACCTCTCCTTGCTCCTCATCAGCTGAGATCTCCAACCCCATTATACATTCAGTCCTCTCTGAGACCTGCACTGAGAGGAATGAAGGTGTAGAATTAGGTGTGTCACAGCCAAGTACTTGTGGGCAATCTGCTTTCGGTACATCAACGTCAGATTGTACCAGGCAGATTTCCCTGCCCCAGATGCTGCACCGCCGAAAGAAGTTCGCTCTCAGCCATCCACATGCCCAGCGGTTGAATGCTAGCTTGGCAAAATTGCTAGCACTTCAACTGCTGCCTTTTCAGTTGGTAGACTCTTCCCCCTTCTGTGAGTTTGTGGAATGTGCGGTTTCTCAGTGGCAGGTACCCAAACACCACTTTTTCTCACAGAAGGTGATTCCGGGTCTCTACCGGCATGTGGAAGGCAATGTCTTGGCCTCGCTGGACAGGGCGGTCAGCGGTAAGGTGCATATTACCACTGACTCATGGTCCAGCAGGCATGGACAGGGACGTTACCTAAGATTCACTGCGCATTGGGTGACTCTGCTGGCAGCTGGGAAGGATGCAGGACAAGGTGCAGTAGTGTTGGAGGTTGTACTGCTACCACGCCTCCAAAATGCTACTACTAATGATTGTGACACACCTCTCTCCTCCACCCCCTCCTCTTCTTCTTCCTCCATGGCCTCTTCCTGTGCTTTGTCCTCGGAACCAGCGGTGCTCCGTAGCCGTTCAAGGGGCTACGCAAGTATGCAGGCCAAAAGATGCCATGCAGTGCTTGAGCTGGTGTGCTTGGGGGACAGGAGCCACACTGGGGCAGAGGTTCTGTCAGCTCTGCAGGGGCAGGTTCAGAGGTGGTTGACGCCACGCCAACTTAAGACAGGAATGGTGGTTTGCTAAAATGGCACCAACCTCCTCTCTGCCCTCCGACAGGGACAAATGACCCATGTGCCCTGTTTGGCTCACGCCCTTAACTTGGTGGTGCAGCGGTTCTTGGGCAGGTACCCGGGCTTACAGGATGTCCTGAGGCAGGCCAACTTACAAATGACTCCTACTTGCAAACGGAAGGAGACAACAGGAAGTGAGATGAAATCTACCCCTAGGAAGGGAATTTCTCTCCTGTAAGAGTTAATATGGGAAAAAGGTTTCTCCTTTCCACTGATGCTTTATCACCATCCTTGTTTCACAAAAAAACCCAAATTTTCAAAAACATTTGTCATTGGGACAAAAAGTGAGGTGAAATCTTCTGAAGGGGAGCACAGACAGCAAAACAAATGTCACAGGGGTGATAACCCTTCCCTATGTTTTCCAAAAAGCTTAAAATAGATTTTTTGGCTGGAGCTAAACACATTAAAAATGTACCAGTTCAAAATTACAAACAGATTCTACTTAACAACAAACCTACAGTCCCTGTCTTGTTTGCACCGCCTGTATACTGCTGTTCAGAGTATATAGGGCCTGGTGGCCCCACGCCTTTAATTTTTTAATTTAGGTGCGGGGTTCCCCTAATATCCATACAAGACCCAAAGGGCCTGGTAATGGACTGGGGGGGTACCCATGCTGTTTGTCTCACTGATTTTCATCCATATTGCCAGGACCCGACATTACAATAAAGCCGCAAGCAGTTTTAAATGACTTTTTTTCCTTTAAAAATGACATTTTGTGCAGGGACTGTTCTAAGCACGGGAAACACGCGCCACTTTACAGGAATACTATAGACACCCCCCAGGTACGATATTTAAAGGAATATTTCACTTTTTTTTTTTAATTTAAGCATCATCAAAATTACTGCTCCCGAAAAAACGGCCATTTTTAAAAGTTTTTTTTGCATTGATACATGTCCCCTGGGGTAGGACCCAGGTCCCCAGACCCTTTTTAGGACAATACCATGCAAATTAGCCTTTAAAATGAGCACTTTTGATTTCGAACGTTCGAGTCCCATAGACGTCAATGGGGATCTAACTTTCGTGCAAATTTTCGGTCCGTTCGCAGGTTTTGGTGCGAACCGAACCGGGGGGTGTTCGGCTCATCCCCAATGGATAGCATAACGCCCAGATTGTGAGCTAGAACCATATCAAAATAAATACAATGGTCTCTTGCTCCAGTAGACAGATTTTCTTTCAAATTATGTTTGTTCTTCTTTTTAAGATGAAGCTTCTTTCCGGGGAATTTTCTGGAGGACTTGTTGGAAACCCCAGGCTTGCAACAGAAGTGAAAGCTCTTCAACTCCTGGAGTCCACATTTCATACAATGTAACATGCTGTACGACAGATGGCTGCACTCCACTTCGACCAGAGTGTAAGGGTTTCATTTCAAACTTTGACCTTTCAGTCCTCACATCTACATGCCCTGCTGGTACCTGGACTGTTCAGGTCGAGAACAAGTGTTGTTTGACATACTGTTGTTTCACTTTATGTTTTGTTTTGTAATGCTGTAACATCTATTCCTGTGATAGAATGAGGACATGATACCCCCCCCCCCCCCCCCAACTAGTGAATTCCAAATATGGACCCAAAAAAAGGTATAAAAAATTATCTCTTCTTGGGAAGGGGGGGGGGGCTAGGCGGGGGATGTTTTTCAAAGTGATTTCTCAACAACGTAAAGCATGGAGAAATGGGGGAGTTTTCTGTGAATATTAAACAAAATTAAATTTTGTTTTGTGGTGCTCAGATACAGTTTAGGTAAATATTAAGCTGGAATATGTTACATCGTTACATTTTTATTTTTGTGTTTAGCTATGCTTTAATGCAGGAGATGAAAATGTTTTCATTAGTATGTCATGCAGAGTATGCAAAATGAAGTTTTTACTTTTAAAGTAGAGATAAAAAAGACTACAGGAACTTAAGCATTTTGGAGATTTATTGCTAGTTATTGTGATGGTGCACGTTGTGCAGTAATGGAAGTCTTGCTTACATTTTTCTTTCCGTTTTCTTCCATGTTGTTACTTGAAGTGAAGACAGAAAATGCCACCAAGAATGGTGTTCTGTGCCCGGCTTGTTTTTCCAATCATGAACCCTGCACAGCCAACTATTCAATTCCATGTACCGGAGAAGAAAGGTATTGCTTGACTCTTCAAGCAAAATTTATAGGATGTAAGTAATGTCAGACTTACCTGAATTTAACGTTTGCTTGTCGCACAATTGTGGTGGAAGCCATCTTGTGGACTTCGACATACACTTCAATCAAAGCTGAAAATCAAGTCTTAAAATGTGTACAGGAAGTTTAACCTCTTTGCGCCTAAGGGTCGGTTCACACTAGGGGTGGCACGACTTGCAGGTCGCCTCACCGAGGCGACCTGCACACGACATCCACGGCGACTTGCAAAATGACTTCTGTATAGAAGTCTATGCAAGTCACCTCAAGTCGCCCTAAAGAAGTACAGGAACCTTTTTCTAAGTCGGAGCGACTTGCGTCGCTCCTATTAGAACGGTTCCATTGTACAGAACGGGAGGCAACTTGTCAGGTGACTAGGTCGCCTGACAAGTAGCCCCTGTGTGAACCGGGGCTTAGGGTAAAACAAATCTGAGGCTGGGTTCACACTGCTGCGGTGCGGGAACGCAGCGAATTTACTGCAGGTTCCCGCATCGCACCAACTCGCACGGCAGTTCACAGCAGTTGCGATCCGATTCTGGTCCGAACAAAAAAAAGGGTCCTGTGCGAGTTTGGACCGAATGCAGTGCGATATCAGCCATACTATCTGAATGGCTGATATCGCACAGCACAGACATCGCATGTGATGTGAACAGCTGTGCGCTGCGAATCACATACGATATCTGCCACCGCAGCAGTGTGAACCCAGCCTTAATGCCTAAACCCAATTTTGTAACTTTGACACGTTAGTAAAACCGTAGATCATTGCAATTATTTTGTGCATCCAGGTGAATTATACCATGTTTTTTTTAAGGACAAATTGGGCTTTCATTTAGTGGTAAATAGTTATGGATATCTCCTGATTTTTTTCTTTTATTAGCTAAGGAAAACTGGCCCAAAATAGTGAAAAACCTTTTTTTAAAAAAAAATTTAACTGCATATTTCTTGCGACTACCATAATCTACCACCAAAGAACAACCCAAAATAAATTTTCCTGCTCCTGTCGATTGCAGGGATACCACATACTGTATTTGTACAGTATGATTGTTTTTGTTTGTACCTATAGTACAGCCTAGAAACAATAGTGCACATTTTGCTTTTTTTTTAATCCTACCTAAAACACACTAACACTGATATTAATTTAAAAAAAAAATCCTGTCCAAAAAAATACTGATCCTGACCTTGACCTTATCCTTTGACTCTGACCTTGACCCAAACACTAACTCCGAGGTTGACCTAGGTCAATCCTTGTTCTAGGTATTTATTTTTATTACATTTTTTAAATTATTATTGTTTTTTTTTCTACACACATGTTTTTTTCTTCTATCTCAGCAAAAACAGAGAAAGATAAAATGTATCTTCCATTCACATAGACCAGAAGTCTCCAAACTTTCTAAACAAAGGGCCAGTTTACTATCCTTTGGATTTAAAGGGGGGCGAGACTGTGGCCAGTGGGAGAAGAAAATGTCCCAGTGTCAGTGGGAGTAAACAATGTGTCATTATTGGTTTAAGTGGTGGTAATGTGGCCCCATTGTTAATATCAGTGGGAGGAATAGCACCCCATCATTGGTGTCAGTGGGAGACATGGTCCCCCATCATTGGTGTCAGTTGTGGATGAAATAGTGCCCCAAGGGCCGGATAGAGGCAAGCAAAGGTCCACATCCGGCCCCAGGGCCGCAGTTTGGAGACCACTGACAGACTATCACAGCGATCATTTGGGAAAAACTGCACTTATAAACCTTGAAAGCTAGAATATAGA
Source organism: Lithobates clamitans (assembly GCA_037952925.1). NCBI lineage: Eukaryota > Metazoa > Chordata > Amphibia > Anura > Ranidae > Lithobates > Lithobates clamitans. The sequence goes on along the minus strand of JBBGZY010002556.1, from coordinate 1,253,610 downwards.
AAGCAAAGACGTCAAATAAAACTCACTGATGTGTAGGGATGAGCTTTGGGTTCAAGTCGAACGCCAAGGAGGCTTTGGCCAATTATGGCTCAGGGGGTTTGGTACACGCTCCACACTATATAAGGCCGCCTGCACGTCGGCCCTGTGTAGTGTGTTCTGGCGTTGAGACAGAGATGGAGAGAGAGAGACAGTGTCATTTGATTTAAGTTAGATAGAGTAGGCAGGTCGAGTCAGTTAGCTGCAGTTACAGTGTATTGTGTATATATATATACATGCATCCCAGGTGTTGTATATATATATATATATATATATATATATATATATATATATATATATATATACACACTGTATTCAGTTTAGCTAGATCCTGTTGTTCTCTTCCTAATATACTGACAGGTAGGCAGGTGTTTTTACAGTATTTCCAGTTACTGTACTGTGTACCCTGCACAGTCTCACCTACAGTATAGCTACCTGCAGCCAGGTGCTTGTGTAGGCTCTTTGAAGTATTTCCAGTTACTGTACTGTGTACCCTGCACAGTCTCACCTACAGTATAGCTACCTGCAGCCAGGTGCTTGTGTAGGCTCTTTGAAGTATTTCCAGTTACTGTACTGTGCACCCTGCACAGTCTCAGCTACAGTATAGCTACCTGCAGCCAGGTGCTTGTATAGGCTCTTTAAAGTATTTCCAGTTACTGTACTGTGTACCCTGCACAGTCTCACCTACAGTATAGCTACCTGCAGCCAGGTGCTTGTGTAGGCTCTTTAAAGTATTTCCAGTTACTGTACTGTGTACACTGCACAGTCTTACCTACAGTATAGCTACCTGCAGCCAGGTGCTTGTGTAGGCTCTTTGAAGTATTTCCAGTTACTGTACTCTGTACCCCGCACAGTTGCACCTACAGTATAGCTACCTACAGCCAGGTGCTTGTGTAGGCTCTTGAAGTATTTCCAGTTACTGTACTGTGTACCCTGCACAGTTGCACCTACAGTATAGCTACCTGAAGACAAGTGCAGGTGTTCTCATACTAATAATACTACAGGCAGGCAGTTGATTCTGCTAGCTGCAATATAATCAGTATATATATATATATATATATATATATATATATATATATATATATATATACATATATATATATATATATACATCCCAGTCTTGTGCAGCTCACTACTGGCCAATAGTATGTCTGGAAGGCCAACAAGGAGAGGCAGACAGTCACAAGCCAATAAAAGAGGGCAAGCAGGCTCTGTGTCTAGAGGCAACAGTGCTGAACGTGGACACGGTGCATCCTCATCAGCACATGGCTGTGGGACACGCTTGGCCTTTTTTTTCGGCAGCTGGCCATCTTGAGCCGCAACATGCGGAAGACTTGGTCGAGTGGATGACCAAGCCGTCCTCATCCACCTCATCCTCTCTCACCCAGGCTCAGGGTACTTTGTCTGGCAAAGCAGCTGCCAACGTGGCCTCTTCCCTCGGCTCAATGGCATCAGTGACTCCTTCCCTAGCCCCACCATGTCCTCCTGAGGAGTCCCTCGAACTGTTTGACCACAGTGTTGGGTACATGCTCCAGGAGGATGCCCAGCGTTTTGAAGGCTTTGATGATGGTACTCAGCTAGATGAAGGCAGTAACGTGAGCATGGACAGAGGGGGTGCCCAAGAAGGACAGCAATCTGGCAGTCATGTTCCCCCTGCTGCAGCATACTGCCAGGTTTGCTCCAGTGATGAGGCGGTAGGAGATGATGAGGTCACTGACTCCACGTGGGTGCCTGATAGGAGAGAGGGGGAGGAGGAGGAGGAGGCACATCACCAACGAGGCAGGATACCCTCCAGGGGCCAGCCTAAGGGCAGCACACTGACTGCATCACCCCGCAGAGCTCCGCATGTGCAGGGCGCTGCTGTCTCAAGTGTATCTCGCGTGGCCAAAACATCTCCCGCTTGGGCACCACATGCTTGACCAGATATATGTTGACCTGCCATGCAGTTTGTTGGCAAGCGTACCTAAAAGACCCACACCAAAGAACAAAGAGGACCTCTCCTTGTTCCTCATCAGCTGGGATCACCAACCCCACTATACCTTCAGTCCTCTCTGAGACCTGCACTGAGAGGAATGAAGGTGTAGAATTAGGTGTGTCACAGCCAAGTACTTGCGGGCAATCTGCTATCAGTACACCGACGTCAGATTCCACCAGGCAAATTTCCCTGCCCTAGCTGCTGCACCGCAGAAAGAAGTTTGCTCCCAGCCATCCACATGCCCAGCGGTTGAATGCTAGCTTGGCAAAATTTCTAGCACTTCAACTGCTACCTTTTCAGTTGGTAGACTCTGTCCCCTTCTGTGAGTTTGTGGAATGTGCGGTTCCTCAGTGACAGGTTCCCAAACGCCACTTTTTCTCACGGAAGGCTCTCTACCGGCATGTGGAAGGCAATGTCTTGGCCTCGCTGGACAGGGAGGTCAGCGGTAAGGTGCATATTACCACTGACTCATGGTCCAGTAGGCATGGACAGTGACGTTACCTAACTTTCACGGTGCATTGGGTGACTCTGCTGGCAGCTGGGAAGGATGCAGGACAAGGTGCAGTAGTGTTGGAGGTTGTTCCACCACCACGCCTCCAAAATGCCAGTACTGGTGATTCTCTCCTCCACCCCCTCCTCTTCTTCTTCCTCCATGGCCTCTTCCTGTGCTTTGTCCTCTGAACCAGCGGTGCTCCGTAGGCGTTCAAGGGGCTATGCAAGTACGCAGGCCAAAAGATGCTATGCGGTGCTTGAGCTGGTGTGAGCTGGTGTGCTTGGGGGACAGGAGCCACACTGGGGAAGAGATTCTGTCAGCTCTGCAGGGGCAGGTTCAGAGGTGGTTGATGCCACGCCAACTTAAGGCAGGAATGGTGGTTTGCAACAATGGCACCAACCTCCTCTCCACCCTCCGACAGGGACAACTGACCCATGTGCCCTGTTTGGCTCACGTCCTTAACTTGGTGGTGCAGCAGTTCTTGGGCAGGCACCCGGGCTTACAGGATGTCCTGAGGCAGGCCAGGAAAGTCTGTGTGCATTTCTGCCGGTCATATAATGCCAGTGCTCGGCTGGCAGACCTCCAAAAGGAATTTAACCTGCCCAAGAACCGCCTAATCTTTGACATGCCCACCAGGTGGAACTCAACGTTGGCCATGCTGCAGCGGTGCACACGCAGCAGAGGGCCATCAATGAATACCTGTGCGACTATGGCACCAGGACAGGGTCAGGGGAGCTTGTTTTTTTTCCCCACGCCAGTGGGCCATGATCAGGGATGCATGCACTGTCCTGTCACCATTTGAGGAGGCCACGAGGATGGTGAGCAGTGACAGTGCATGCATCAGTGACACTGTCCCTCTTGTCCACCTGTTGGAGCACACGCTCTGTGAAATAATGGACAGGGCACTTGAGGCAGAACAGAGGCAGGAAGAGGAGGACTTCCTTAGCTCTCAAGGCCCCCTTTATCCAGACAGTGTTCCTGCGTGCCCGCCAATCACACAGGAAAAGGACGAGGAGGAGGAGGATTGTGTCAGCATGGAGGTGGAGCCTGGCACTCAGCATCAGCAGCAGTTTTTAAGGGATCATTTACAGTCCCAAGAAACCCATGGACTTGTACGTGGCTGTGAGGAGGTGGCTGCGGATCATGTCATCCTTAGTGACCTAGAGGACTCCGGACCGAATGCCTCAGCAAACCTAAGCTGCATGGCCTCCCTGATCCTGCAAAGCCTGCGGAAGGATCCTCATATTCGTGGTATCAAGGAGAGGGATTAATACTGGCTGGCAACCCTCCTTGATCCACGTTACAAGGATAAGGTTGCGGAGCTTATCTTGCCGTCCCAGAGGGAGCAGAGGATAAAACATCTTCGGGAGGCCATGCAGAATGCTCTGTGCAATGCGTTCCCAGAGACTGGGAGGTTACAAACTCCTGTTCCTGGACAACGTGTTGCTGAGGCTTCGGTCAGTCAAAGAAGGAGCGGTGGAGAAGATGGCCATCTGACCATTGTGTTCAGACAAATTTTTAGTCCGCAGCCCCAAGGTATGATCGGTTCCAGCAACCATCGCCAGCGTCTGTTTTACATGGTGCAGGAAAACCTAGGGGCAAGATCTGACTTGGACACCTTTCCCACCGAAAATCCTCTGGGTTACTGGGTCTTGAGGATGGATCACTGGCCAGAGCTTGCACAGTATGCAATTGAGCTACTGGCCTGTCCTGCATCCAGCGATCTTTCAGAACGCACATTCAGTGGTGCTGGAGGCTTTGTAACCGATCACAGGGTGCGTCTTTCCACCGACTCGGCCGATCGACTGACCTTCATAAAAATGAATCAGTCTTGGATCACCACTAGCTACCAAGCACCTACTGCTGATGTAACCGAATATTTTTTTTTGAAATGTCAGATCCCTTCAAGACTGCCTATGCTGATGCTGAGTGACTATCCTGTTATGCTGAGTGATTATCCTCTTCCTCTTCAATGATCATGCTCATAGCTTGTAAGAACATTTTTGGTTCTGGGCGCCGCCACCAGTGGCTAAGGCCCAATTTTTCAGCCCCTGTTTAACAGGGGCGTGTAATTACAATTTTTGATGCAATATTTTTCAGGAGGGTATGTTGCTGCGCTCAACTAGAGTATCTGTGAGTGATTGCAGTGTTGTGGCACCAGCACCAGTGCCTAAGGCCCAATTCTTCAGCCCCTGTTTAACAGGGGCGTGTAATTACAATTTTTGATGCAATACTTTGCAGCAGGGCTCATTCCTGTGCTCCAACAAGAGTATCTGTGAGGGGTTGCAGTGTTGTGGCACCAGCACCAGTGCCTAAGGCCCAATTTTTCAGCCCCTGTTTAACAGAGGCGTGTAATTACAATTTTTGATGCAATACTTTGCAGCAGGGCTTGTTCCTGCGCTCCATCTAGAGTATCTGTGAGGGGTTGCAGTGTTGTGGCACCAGCACCAGTGCCTAAGGCCTAATTTTTCTGCTCCTGTTCAACAGGGACATGTAATTACAATTCTTGATCTAATATTTCACAGCAGGGCCCGTTCCAGCGCCCACCAAGAGTAACTGTGAGGACTTACAGTGTTGTGGCACCAGCACCACCATCATCACCAAAGGCCCAATTTTTCTGCCCCTGTTAAACAGGGGCATGTAATTACAATTCTTGATCTAATATTTCACGGCAGGGCCCTGTGAGGGCTTACAGTGTTGTGGCAACACCAACAACTAAGGCCCAAATTTCTGGAGAGTATATAGGGCAGGACCCTACTTTCAAAATCCAACTTACAAAGCACTCCTACTTGCAAACGGAAGGAGACAACAGGAAGTGAGATGAAATCTACCCCTAGGAAGGGAAATTCTCTCCTGTAAGAGTTAATATGGGAAAAACGTTTCTCCTTTCCACTGATGCTTTATCATCAATCCTTGTTTCACAAAAAAAAACAAATTTTTAAAAAAACATTTGTCATTGGGACAAAAAGTGAGGTGAAATCTTCTGAAGAGGAGCACAGACAGCAAAACAAATGTCACAGGGGTGATAACCCTTCCCTATGTTTTCCAAAAAGCTTAAAAAAGATTTTTTGGCTGCAGCTAAACACGCTACAAATGTACCAGTTCAAAATTACAAACAGATTCTACTTAACAACAAACCTACAGTCCCTGTCTTGTTTGCACCGCCTGTATACTGCTGTTCAGAGTATATAGGGCCTGGTGGCCCCACACCTTTCCTTTTTTAAATTTGGGTGCAGGGTTCCCCTTAACCACTTGACGACCGCCTCACGCCGATGTACGTCGGCAAAGTGGCACGGACAGGCAAAATCACGTACAGGGTACGTGATTTGCCTTCCGCGGGTGGGGGGTCCGATCGGACCCCCCCCCGGTGCCCGAGGCGGTCGTCGTTTGTCCAGCGGCGATCGGTGATGAGGGGGAGACCATCCGTTCGTGGCCCCCCCCTCGCGATCGCCGCCGGCCAATCGAATCATTCCTTTGCTGCTGTATGCTAAACAGCAGCAAAGGAAGTGATGTCATCTCCCCTCGGGTCGGTATTTTCCGTTCCGGCCCGAGGAGAGACGACAAGTATGTGAGTGCACCAAACACTACACACACAGTAGAACATGCCAGGCACACAAATCACCCCGATCCCCCCCCGATCGCCCCCCGATCCCCCCCCAATCACCCCCCCCCCCCCCTGTCACAAACTGACACCAGCAGTTTTTTTTTTTTTTTTTTTTTTTTTTTTTTCTGATTACTGCATAGTGTCAGTTTGTGACAGTTAGTGTTGGGACAGTTAGTATTACCCCCCTTTAGGTCTAGGGTACCCCCCTAACCCCCCCTAATAAAGTTTTAACCCCTTGATCACCCCCTGTCACCAGTGTCACTAAGCGATCATTTTTCTGATCGCTGTATTAGTGTCGCTGGTGACGCTAGTTAGTGAGGTAAATATTTAGGTTCGCCGTCAGCGTTTTATAGCGTCAGGGACCCCCATATACTACCTAATAAATGTTTTAACCCCTTGATTGCCCCCTAGTTAACCCTTTCACCACTGATCACCGTATAACCGTTACGGTTGACGCTGGTTAGTTTGTTTATTTTTTTATAGTGTCAGGGCACCCGCCGTTTATTACCGAATAAAGGTTTAGCCCCCCGATCGCCCGGCGGTGATATGCGTCGCCCCAGGCAGCGTCAGATTAGCGCCAGTACCGCGAACACCCACGCACGCACCGTACACCTCCCTTAGTGGTATAGTATCTGATCGGATCAATATCTGATCCGATCAGATCTATACTAGCGTCCCCAGCAGTTTAGGGTTCCCAAAAACGCAGTGTTAGCGGGATCAGCCCAGATACCCGCTAGCACCTGCGTTTTGCCCCTCCGCCCGGCCCGGCCCAGCCCACCCAAGTGCAGTATCGATCGATCACTGTCACTTACAAAACACTAAACGCATAACTGCAGCGTTCGCAGAGTCAGGCCTGATCCCTGCGATCGCTAACAGTTTTTTTGGTAGCATTTTGGTGAACTGGCAAGCACCAGCCCCAGGCGTCAGGTTAGCGCCAGTACCGCTAACACCCACGCACGCAGCATACGCCTCTCTTAGTGGTATAGTATCTGAACGGATCAATATCTGATCCGATCAGATCTATACTAGCGTCCCCAGCAGTTTAGGGTTCCCAAAAACGCAGTGTTAGCGGAATCAGCCCAGATACCTGCTAGCACCTGCGTTTTGCCCCTCCGCCCGGCCCAGCCCAGCCCACCCAAGTGCAGTATCGATCGATTACTGACACTTACAAAACACTAAACGCATAACTGCAGCGTTCGCAGAGTCAGGCCTGATCCCTGCGATCGCTAACAGTTTTTTTGGTAGTATTTTGGTGAACTGGCAAGCACCAGCCCCAGGCAGCGTCAGATTAGCGCCAGTACCGCTAACACCCACGCACACACCGTACACCTCCCTTAGTGGTATAGTATCTGATCGCATCAATATCTGATCCGATCAGATCTATACTAGCGTCACCAGCAGTTTAGGGTTCCCAAAAACGCAGTGTTAGCGGGATCAGCCCAGATACCTGCTAGCACCTGCGTTTTGCCCCTCCGCCCGGCCCGGCCCAGCCCACCCAAGTGCGGTATCGATCGATCACTGTCACTTACAAAACACTAAACGCATAACTGCAGCGTTCGCAGAGTCAGGCCTGATCCCTGCGATCGCTAACAGTTTTTTGGTAGCGTTTTGGTGAACTGGCAAGCGCCAGCGGCCTAGTACACCCCGGTCGTAGTCAAACCAGCACTGCAGTAACACTTGGTGACGTGGCGAGTCCCATAAGTGCAGTTGAAGCTGGTGAGGTGGCAAGCACAAGTAGTGTCCCGCTGCCACCAAAAAGACAAACACAGGCCCGTCGTGCCCATAGTGCCCTTCCTGCTGCATTCGCCAATTCTAATTGGGAACCCACCGCTTCTGCAGCGCCCGTACTTCCCCCATTCACATCCCCAACCAAATGCAGTCGGCTGCATGAGAGGCATTTTTATGTCCTCCCAAGTACCCCTACCCAACGAACCCCCCAAAAAAGATGTCGTGTCTGCAGCAAGCGCGGATATAGGCGTGACACCCGCTATTATTGTCCCTCCTGTCCTGACAATCCTGGTCTTTGCATTGGTGAATGTTTTGAACGCTACCATGCACTAGTTGAGTATTAGCGTAGGGTACAGCATTGCACAGGCTAGGCGCACTTTCACAGGGTCTCCCAAGATGCCATCGCATTTTGAGAGACCCGAACCTGGAACCGGTTACCGTTATAAAAGTTAGTTACAAAAAAAGTGTAAACAAAAAAAAAAAATATGAAATAAAAAAAAATAGTTGTTGTTTTATTGTTCTCTCTCTCTTTTCTCTCTCTCTATTGTTCTGCTCTTTTTTACTGTATTCTATTCTGCAATGTTTTATTGTTATTGTTATTGTTATTGTTATTGATTGTTATTGTTATTGTTATTGTTATTATGTTTTATCATGTTTGTTTTTCAGGTGTGTAATTATTTACACTTTACTGTGCTTTATTGTTAACCATTGTTAACCATTTTTTTGTCTTCAGGTACGCCATTCACGACTTTGAGTGGTTATACCAGAATGATGCCTGCAGGTTTAGGTATCATCTTGGTATCATTCTTTTCAGCCAGCGGTCGGCTTTCATGTAAAAGCAATCTTAGCGGCTAATTAGCCTCTAGACTGCTTTTACAAGCCGTGGGAGGGAATGCCCCCCCCCCCCCCCACCGTCTTCCGTGTTTTTCTCTGGCTCTCCTGTCTCAACAGGGAACCTGAGAATGCAGCCGGTGATTCAGCCAGCTGACCATAGAGCTGATCAGAGACCAGAGTGGCTCCAAACATCTCTATGGCCTAAGAAACCGGAAGCTACGAGTATTTCATGACTTAGATTTCGCCGGATGTAAATAGCGCCATTGGGAAATTGGGGAAGCATTTTATCACACCGATCTTGGTGTGGTCAGATGCTTTGAGGGCAGAGGAGAGATCTAGGGTCTAATAGACCACAATTTTTTCAAAAAAGAGTACCTGTCACTACCTATTGCTATCATAGGGGATATTTACATTCCCCGAGATAACAATAAAAATGATTAAAAAAAAAAATATGAAAGGAACAGTTTAAAAGTAAGATTAAAAAAGCAAAAAAATAATAAAGAAAAAAAAAAAAAAAAAAAAAAAACACCCCTGTCGCCCCCTGCTCTCGCGCTAAGGCAAACGCAAGCGGCGGTCTGTCGTCAAACGTAAACAGCAATTGCACCATGCATGTGAGGTATCACCGCGAAGGCCAGATCGAGTGCAGTAATTTTTCCAGTAGACCTCCTCTGTAAATCTAAAGTGGTAACCTGTAAAGGCTTTTGAAGGCTTTTAAACATGTATTTATTTTGTTGCCACTGCACGTTTGTGCGCAATTTTAAAGCATGTCATGTTTGGTATCCATGTACTCGGCCTAAGATCATCTTTTTTATTTCATCAAACATTTGGGCAATATAGTGTGTTTTAGTGCATTAAAATTAAAAAAAGTGTGTTTTTTCCCCAAAAAATGCGTTTGAAAAATCGCTGCGCAATTACTGTGTGAAAAAAAAAAATGAAACACCCACCATTTTAATCTGTAGGGCATTTGCTTTAAAAAAATATATAATGTTTGGGGGTTCAAAGTAATTTTTTTGCAAAAAAAAAAAACTTTTTCATGTAAACAATAAGTGTCAGAAAGGGCTTTGTCTTCAAGTGGTTAGAAGAGTGGGTGATGTGTGACATAAGCTTCTAAATGTTGTGCATAAAATGCCAGGACAGTTCAAAACCCCCCCAAATGACCCCATTTTGGAAAGTAGACACCCCAAGCTATTTGCTGAGAGGCATGTCGAGTCCATGGAATATTTTATATTGCGACACAAGTTGCGGGAAAGAGACAAATTTTTTTTTTTTTTTTTTTTTTTGCACAAAGTTGTCACTAAATGATATATTGCTCAAACATGCCATGGAAATATGTGAAATTACACCCCAAAATACATTCTGCTGCTTCTCCTGAGTACGGGGATACCACATGTGTGAGACTTTTTGGGAGCCTAGCCGCGTACGGGACCCCGAAAACCAAGCACCGCCTTCAGGCTTTCTAAGGGCGTGAATTTTTGATTTCACTCTTCACTGCCTATCACAGTTTCGGAGGCCATGGAATGCCCAGGTGGCACAAAACCCCCCCAAATGACCCCATTTTGGAAAGTAGACACCCCAAGCTATTTGCTGAGAGGTATAGTGAGTATTTTGCAGACCTCACTTTTTGTCACAAAGTTTTGAAAATTGAAAAAAGAAAAAAAAAAAATGTTTTTTCTTGTCTTTCTTCATTTTCAAAAACAAATGAGAGCTGCAAAATACTCACCATGCCTCTCAGCAAATAGCTTGGGGTGTCTACTTTCCAAAATGGGGTCATTTGGGGGGGTTTTGTGCCACCTGGGCATTCCATGGCCTCCGAAACTGTGATAGGCAGTAAAGAGTGAAATCAAAAATTTTTACCCTTAGAAATCCTGAAGGCAGTGATTGGTTTTCGGGGTCCAGTACGCGGCTAGGCTCCCAAAAAGTCCCACACATGTGGTATCCCCATACTCAGGAGAAGCAGCTAAATGTATTTTGGGGTGCAATTCCACATATGCCCATGGCCTGTGTGAGCAATATATCATTTAGTGACAACTTTATGAAAAAAAAAAAAAAAAAAAAAAAAAAGTGTCACTTTCCCGCAACTTGTGTCAAAATATAAAATATTCCATGGACTCAATATGCCTCTCAGCAAATAGCTTGGGGTGTCTACTTTCCAAAATGGGGTCATTTTGGGGGGTTTTGTGCCATCTTGGCATTCCATGGCCTCCGAAACTGTGATAGGCAGTGAAGAGTGAAATCAAAAATTTACACCCTTAGAAATCCTGAAGGCGGTGATTGGTTTTCGGGGCCCCGTACGCGGCTAGGCTCCCAAAAAGTCCCACACATGTGGTATCCCCATACTCAGGAGAAGCAGCAGAATGTATTTTGGGGTGCAATTCCACATAGGCCCATGGCCTGTGTGAGCAATATATCATTTAGTGACGACTTTTTGTAAATATTTTTTTTTTTTTTTTTTTTGTCATTTTTCAATCACTTGGGACAAAAAAAATAAATATTCAATGGGTTCAACATGCCTCTCAGCAATTTCCTTGGGGTGTCTACTTTCCAAAATGGGGTCATTTGGGGGGGTTTTGTACTGCCCTGCCATTTTAGCACCTCAAGAAATGACATAGGCAGTCATAAACTAAAAGCTGTGTAAATTCCAGAAAATGTACCCTAGTTTGTAGACGCTATAACTTTTGCGCAAACCAATAAATATACGCTTATTGACATTTTTTTTACCAAAGACATGTGGCCGAATACATTTTGGCCTAAATGTATGACTAAAATTTAGTTTATTGGATTTTTTTTATAACAAAAAGTAGAAAATATCATTTTTTTTCAAAATTTTCGGTCTTTTTCCGTTTATAGCGCAAAAAATAAAAACCGCAGAGGTGATCAAATACCATCAAAAGAAAGCTCTATTTGTGGGAAGAAAAGGACGCAAATTTCGTTTGGGTACAGCATTGCATGACCGCGCAATTAGCAGTTAAAGCGACGCAGTGCCAAATTGGAAAAAGACCTCTGGTCCTTAGGCAGCATAATGGTCCGGGGCTCAAGTGGTTAATATCCATACAAGACCCAAAGGGCCTGGTAATAGACTGGGGGGTACCCATGCCGTTTGTCTCACTGATTTTTATTACATTACATTAAAGCCGCAAGCAGTTTTAAATGACTTTTATTCCTTTAAAAATGTCATTTTGTGCAGGGACTGTTCTAAGCACGGGAAACACGCGCCACTTTACAGACATACTATAGACACCCCCAGGTACGATATTTAAAGGAATATTTCACCTTTTTTTTTTTTTTTTTTTTTTTTACTTTAAGCATCATTAAAATCACTGTTCCCGAAAAAACTGCCGTTTTTTAAAACTTTTTTTTGCATTGATACATGTCCCCTGGGGCAGGACCCGGGTCCCCAAACCCTTTTTAGGACAATACCATGCAAATTAGCCTTTAAAATGAGCACTTTTGATTTTGAACGTTCGAGTCCCATAGACGTCAATGGGGTTCTAACGTTTGTGCAAATTTTCGGTCCGTTTGCAGGTTTTGGTGCGAACCGAACCGGGGGGTGTTCGGCTCATTCCTACTGATGTGTATGCGTGCTGCAACTGTACTGCGTGATATAGGCGCATGTACACATAATTATGGAGAAAGAGTCGCGCTAACAGTTAATACGTTTTTGTAAAATGCATAATAAAAATCATATAATATGTATTAAAAAGAGTCCAAACTGAGTAGTTTTTGAGATGAAATACTCCTCAGATGTGATCTGAGTTAGAAAACATACAGTCACCATCCATCACTATGTGCTTAGAGGTCCACAAAAGACACTACCACCTTGGTATGGTGGTTACCTACCATACCTATGTATGGTAAAATTGCCTGCTTACCAATAAATGTGGACCTTTGTTAGAAAAAATGGTCTTCAGCCTTTTTGGCTATATGCCTAGCCAGGGCCTCTCAGAGATATTTTTTACTCTCTTTACTCTCTACTCTCTGTGCTATAAAACATACCTAATACAAAAATGGAAAAATCTAATTTCTTAATAAATTTAGGCCAAGCTGCTACATATTTTTAGTAGTAAAATTCCAGCAAGTGTATATTAACGTTATAGCGTCTACAAACTATGGTAAATATTTTATACTAGTAATGCGGGGATCAGTGACTTATAGCAGGGCAGACAATCAGACACTAACTGACACTTTTGATACTTTGCAGTAATTAGTGATTAGTGTTAAAAACATGCACTGTCACTGTATTATTGACATTTGTTGAGAAGGGGTTAAACATCTAGGGTGAATCAAAGGGTTAACTGTGTGCCCAGCCAGTGTTTATGTGTACCGTGTGAGGTGCTTTTACTAAAGGAAGAAATGGATTTTGTTCCCTGCTTTGCAGGAACACAAAATCCGTCCCTCCCCCCCATCAGAGTGGAGATCTGCCTTGTTTATACTGGCAGATTCCTGTTTTGTGTGTTTTACCAGCGATCAGTGTGTGCCGGCGGACATTCAGTGTCCGGCAACCGCAGATCGGCTTCTGCTGTGAATAATCAGGCGGAAGTGCAGAATCACGTATATATACATGATTCTGCTCAGGAGAGCAGCCCTGTAGCAGAAAAACTGCTATAGGGCGGTCTTTAGGTTGTTAATATTCAAAGCAAGCTCCTCAATCCATCTATGCCTAGTTGCTTTATTTTGCTGAGAAATCATTTTGAAAAACACCCCCCTGGCATTTCTGGCAGTTACTATCTTGAGTAAGGGCAGATGTTTCACATAGAATTTACTTCCTAGAATCCCTCTGCCCTTAGCTTAGGCATGGGCTGAGCTGAGAACCGTCCCTCTCCTCCTGAAGACTCCTGGGATGTATGACATCATTTGCCTAGGCATTAAAACCAGGAAGTAGCTGAATAAAATAAAATAATATATAAAACAATTAAATATGATATACTTTACTATCTATTTACTAATTCTAGCAGCATAAGGATTAGAAATAGTCCATGTTGATTGAGAGAGTGACGTTCCACTTTAATACTGCACACATACATATTATTTTTTTTATTTTTTTACATGTTTTTTTATTTTACTTTTCTGAACATGCAGAACAAGCTGTCAAGAAAAAGAAAATTACATAATATAATAATATAATATTTGCTTAATTAAAAAGGAACTCAATGCCAAAGGAACTACCTTTGTCTAAAAGACAAATCGCCGGTATATACAGTAAATATTAGATATTTGTCTACTTAATGGCTTGCTTGGTTTTGGTTGGGGTTCCTTACAGTAATAGTGTGTATAAACCCTAACAATCCACCTCTCGTATTTGCTCCATTCCGGTCTTTTAACTACTTCAATACTGGGCACTCCCCCCCCCCCCCTTCCTGCCCAGGCCAATTTTCAGCTTCAGCGCTGTCGCTGTTTAAATGACAATTACGCAGTCATGCTACGCTGTACCAAAACAACATTTTTATCTTTTTTCTTCCCACAAATAGAGCTTTCTTTTGGTGGTATTTGATCACTTCTGCGGTTTTTATTTTTTGCTAAACAAATAAAAAAAGACCAAAAATTTTGAAAAAATAAAGTTTTTCTTCGTTTCTGTTATAAAATTTTGTAAATAAGTATGTTTTCTCCTTCACTGATAGGCACTGATGAGGCGGCACTGATAAGGTGGCACTGATGAGGCGGCACTGATAAGGTGGCACTGATGAGCATGGATGAGGTGGCACCAATGAGGTGGCACTGATGGGCACTGATGATGGGCACTGATATGCGACACTGATGAGCACTGATAGGAGGCACTAATGGGCACTGATATGCAGCACTGATGGGCACTCATAGGCGGCACAGATGGGCACTCATAGGTGGCACAGATGGGCACTAAAAGGCGGCACTGATGGGCACTGATAGACGGCACTGATAGGTGGGCACTGATAGGTGGCACTGATGGACGCTGATGAGTGGCACTAATTGACACTGATAGATGGCACTGACTGGCATCACTGATTAGGAGTCACTGGCAGGTATTGCTGGTGGGCACTGATTGGTATCATGTGTGGGCACACATTGGCATCATGTGTTGGTACACATTGCCACTCATGGCCACCAGAGATGCCATACCTGGTGGTCATCAGTGGTGGCAATCCCTGGTAGTCCTGGTGGCATCCCTGGTGGTCATGGGTGGGCATCCGGGGGGGGCTGCACTGATAAACAATCAGCGCAGACCCCCCCTGTCAGAGGAGCAGCCGATCGGCTCTCCTCTACTCGCGTCTGTCAGACGCTAATGAGGAAAAGCCGATAAACAGCTCTTCCTGTTTACATCGTGATCAGCCGTGATTGGACACCTAGATTGGAGTTGCAGTGTGTCAGACTGACGCGCTGCAACAACGATCACCGCGGCTTGTTATCCTGACCACGTCATGTGACGTCCGGTCAGGATATTGCAACCACTTTGCGGACGTCACTTTGCTATATGGCAGGCAGCAAGTGGTTATATTACCATTGAAATTATTTTGTTATATCTGTTTAATACATCCAAAAAAAAAAAAAAAAAGCAAACATACCTGTTGAAATTTAAAGTTCTCTTGTGTCCTCTGTATGCATTCTGTGTTCCTTACTACTTTCTGCAACAGACCAGCAGACTGACCAATTCATATGTCCTTTTTCCTTTTTTTTTTTATAGACAATTTGCCAATTTACTCTAGCGGCTGCAGCACTTTTGCAGAGAGCTTGTGCGGAGAGAACCAACCTTTGGATTTTCTAACAAATCCAGGTGAAACAGTTCCGATGCGCTGCACTAAGGTGACCAGCAAAACCAATCTAGCAACACGTGAGTTCAGTTCATTTTTTTAATTTCAATTAAAAGGTGAACCCTTTAAGCATGGTTATGTATTTTTAATAATAAAAACTTTTAGCTTTTCAAAATCATTTCAAATGAACCCTTAAAAAACTACCTGGGATGAAACGCGTTGGGATGAGCTGGTTACGTGTATTAATATGCATCAGATCTCAGAAGTATACCAAGATGGATTGATGTGGACTCCAAAGTACTGCCAAATTCAGCTGTAATACAAGGGGTGCTGATAAGTATTATGCCTTACCTTGAAAAAATTGAGCTAGGAAGCTGTAACTGCCACACTATTCCACATATTCCCCCAGGAAGTCAATGCACTTGCAACATCTGTCCTGCAGCTTCTTAAAGCGGAGTTCCACCCAAAAGTGGAACTTCCGCTCCTTTGTCTCCTCTCCCCTACGCTGACCTTTGCACACAGAACTTCTTTGGCCTGGGGGAACCACTGTGCCTCCATTCCTTAGTAGATTCATTTCTCATCACCAGTTACCAGTTTGTCCAGGAAAATGTGAACACTTTCTTGCAAAATGTTCCAAAACAGCCACCAATGTCTCCACACGTTTCCTCTTTTGTTCAGCTTTCAAAAGTTTTGGGATCCACTTTGCTGCAAGCTTTCTCATTTCCAAGTCGTTGTGGATAATGGCACCGACTCTCTCACATGATATTCTCAAATATGTAGCATTACTTTTGGCTGATATTCGGCGGTCCTCCATGATCATGTCATGGATTACTTTCACATTTGCAGGCACAGAGACAGAAACAGGCCTTCCACTGGGTTTCTAACTTTCAACACCGAAATGGCCAGTTTTAAATTTGACAACCCAACATTTAACTGTTGCATATCAAGGGCCACTGCCATCCAAAGTTTGTGACATTTCATCATGGATCTGCTTCGCACTTTTACCTTGGAGAAACAGGAACTTGATTATGGTCCTATGCTCTTCCGCATTGATTTTTTTATTGGAGGTGCTGCCATGTTCACTTTGGACCTGAAAAAGAAAGATAAGTTAAAATCATAGGCAGTTGATTTTTGCACCATTGAATATAAACACGTTGGTCAGTACACCCTGCAATTTACAGCTTCCTAGCTCAATTGTTTCTGGGTAGGGCTCAATACTTATCAGCACTCCCTGGTAATTAGTGTCTACAGCACTAAGAATGCATCCAACATTATTACTAAGCATGATTTAATTTTTTTTTGTGAGAAAGCTCTGCTAGACCCAAATACACCTGAAGGCCAATAAAGTTTCCCAGCAGCCAATTTGGCAATTTGTTTAGCTGTAAAAGGGAAAGCACAGGAAGTGTGGCTGATAAAGTGCATAGGGGCAGATTAGTGTAGGGCTTGTAGGCACTGACTGACCACTTAGCCACTTGCCTACTGGGGCAATTTTTTGTCTTTTTTTGTAAATATGTTGAAATTTGCAGTTTTTGCAAATAACTTAGAACTTCCAAACATATACTTTCTGAAAACAGAGGCCATGAAGAATAAAGTTAAGTGTTAATCGTGAATTATGGTCCTAGAAGTTTATGTATGTGTGGGAAGACGGGGTGCTTGTACATTTATAATTTTTATTTATTTTATTTTATTTACATGTTTTTACTTTTTTATTTTTCATTTATAGTATCTCATAAAAGTGAGTACACCCCTCACATTTTTGTAAATATTTTATTATATCTTTTCATTTGACAACACTGAAGAAATGACACTTTGCTACAATGTAAAGTAGTGAGTGTACAGCTTGTATAACAGTGTAAATTTGCTGTCCCCTCAAAATAACTCAACACACAGCCATTAATGTCTAAACCGCTGGCAACAAAAGTGAGTACACCCCTAAGTGAAAATGTCCAAATTGGGCCCAATTAGCCATTTTCCCTCCCCGGTATAATGTGACTTGTTAGTGTTACAAAGTCTCATGTCTGAATGGGGAGCAGGTGTGTTAAATTTGGTGTTGTCGCTCTCACTCCCTCATACTGGTCACTGGAAGTTCAACATGGCACCTCATGGCAAAGAACTCTCTAAGGATCTGAAAAAAAGAATTGTTGCTCTACATAAAGATGGCCTAGGCTATAAGATGATTGCCAAGACCCTGAAACTGAGCTGCAGCACAGTGGACAAGACCATACTGCAGTTTAACAGGACAGGCTCCACTGAGAACAGGCCTCGCCATGGTTGACCAAAGAGGTTGAGTGCACGTGCTCAGCGTCATATCCAGAGGTTGTCTTCGGGTAATAGACGTATGAGTGCTGCCAGCATTGCTACAGAGGTTGAAGGGGTGGGGGGGTCAGCCTGTCAGTGCTCAGACCATACGCCGCACACTGCATCAAATTGGTCTGCATGGCTGTCCTCCCAGAAGGAAGCCTCTTCTAAAGATGATGCAGAAGAAAGCCCGCAAACAGTTTGCTGAAGACAAGCAGACTTTGGACATGTATTACTGGAACCACGTCCTGTGGTCTGATGAGACCAAGATAAACTTATTTGGTTCAAATGGTGTCAAGCGTGTGTGGAGGCAACCAAGTGAGGAGTACAAAGACAAGTGTGTCTTGCCTACAGTCAAGCATGGTGGTGGGAGTGTCATGGTCTGGGGCTGCATGAGTGCTGCCAGCACTGGGGAGCTACAGTTCATTGATGGAACCATGAATGCCAACATGTACTGTGACATAATGAAGCAGAGCATGATCCCCTCCCTTCAGAGACTGGGCCGCAGGGCAGTATTCCAACATGATAACAACCCCAAACACACCTCCAACACGACCACTGCCTTGCTAAAGAAGCTGAGGGTAAAGGTGGTGGACTGGCAAAGCATGTCTCCAGACCTAAACCCCATTGAGCATCTGTGGGTCAACCTCAAACGGAGGGTGGAGGAGCGCAAGGTCTCCAACATCTACCAGCTCCGTGATGTCATTATGGAGGAGTGGAAGAGGACTGCAGTGGCAACCTGTGAAGCTCTGGTGAATTCCATGTCCAAGAGGGTAAAGGCAGTGCTGGAAAAATAATGGTGGCCACACAAAATATTGACACTTTGGGCCCAATTTGGACATTTTCACTTAAGGGTGTACTCACTTTTGTTGCCAGCGGTTTAGACATTAATGGTTGTGTGTTGAGTTATTTTGAAGAGACAGCAAATTTACACTGTTATACAATCTGAACACTCACTACTTTACATTGTAGAAAAGTGTCATTTCTTCAGTGTTGTCACATGAAAAGATATAATAAAATATTTACAAAAATTTGAGGGGTGTACTCACTTTTTTGAGATACTGTAACTTTATTGCTATCACAAGGGGGCAAACAAGCCCCCTTGTGATAGCATTGGGCATTTGACAGGTGCTATAGAGACATCAGGGGTCTATCAATTCTCTGATGTCTCCCCTGCCCTCCAAAGCAATTAATCAGGTACTGCCTAGTTAGACGCTTCCCGGGCTGTAACAGCCAATTATGGCTCTGAAACTGAAGGAGACAAAGGGGTCAATTCACTAAGAGTTAAATAACGGCAAATAAAATATGATGAAATAACGCATGTGATAAATCAGTTGTGAAAATTTAATTCACTAAGAATTTAGCGTTAAATAACGAATGCAGTATTTTTCTGATTGTTCGGTAACTACCGCATTTTCTCATGCGGTGATTTATGCCACGTGTTAAGGGTTGTTTAAGGTAATTTCCTTATAATAACCTTTTTAACATGTTTGTTATTTTTCTCTTGCAAAAAAATATTTTTTAATCTAACATTTTTGACAGTAATCTGTATTTGAAGGCATAACTACCTTCTCAAATTCTTGTTCCTATCCAAGTTTAACTTGTTGTAAAGGTGTATATAACAAAAAGTACAGTGACCCCTTCAAGAGGTCACTTCTAGCTGGAGTAATTGTCATGGTTGACATACTCTATTGCTGCACTTTTGTAAACATTTACCTTAAAAAAAATATATATATATTTTTTTTAATGTTCTTGATGTTAAATATCAGCCGATGTTAGAATATAATTTGCACTGCACTTCATGCCTTTTTGATTTAATAAAAAGAAATTGAGTACTCGTGATGAATAATGCCACATTTTTGTGTGTCCACTGGTGATGGAATAGTGTCAACTTTCTGTGGGTGGAATTAGACCCCTCTCTGAGGGTAGTATTGTACCCCTTTCTGTGGGTGGAATAGTACCCCTTTCTGTGGGCCTTCTGTGGGTTGAATTAGGCTCTCGGTGGGTGGAATGCCCCTTTCTGAGGGTTTGAATAGGCCCATCTTTCTGGTACCGCACTGGTTACCGCCACCAAAAGGGTGGTGTTAAATATCGCACCTTTTTTAGTTCCTGTTTCGTTCGTGAATTGGACTTAACAGATTACATGATTTTTTGCGATATTTACCGACAATCTTTTTTCTTCTATTTCGTTGTTTACCACAAAATCGTTATTTTTTTTTTTTCTTTAAAGAATTAGACTTTGTTTGCTGCATGCAATAATTTTTGCAGATGAGTAACATGATACCCTAGATCTTTTTTCCTTTGAGATGGCATGTGGCATGGTTGTTTACAGGCTGAAGATTGTGGGAGACAGGGACAGAGAGTTGTGACCCCATAACCCAAAGTGAGCAAACAAGGTCCTTGATATCCATATCACAAGCTGTTATTTTCATGAACGCTAACAATTAAGATAAAAATAGGTTTTCCAAATTATCTTATCTTTCTTTTATGTTAAATCTTAAATGAGATTTTAGTGGTTGGGTTTACATCTACTTTAACCAATTGCCGACCACCCACAGCACATATACATCATTACTTTTACATTAAATACCGTTGTTATAGCAGCAACTAGATGCCATAACCCTGGTATCATTTCGTTCTGTGGGCGATTCGGCATCTGAGAAAAGTGATCCCAGTGGCACATTTGTCACCGAATCACTTTTAGAGGCAGCGGGATGGGTGACCCCCCTCGCCGCTTTCTGCCCATTTCCGGGTTTACCAGAGCCATTGGTAAAACCGAAAGCGATCTGATCCCTCTGATGGAACCCAATCATCTCTATGCCCTAGGAGGACAAAGCAATCTGCGATGTAATTTCCGGTTCGAGGACCAAAACAATTTATTTTTTCTTAAAATCAAAATATCAGTTTTTGGTTTTTTTTTGCTTTTAAAGGTAAATGAAAGATTTGGGGTCTCTTTGATGTTTTCATTCCTTGTAATAGGAATAAAAACAGTGTAAAAATAAAAAATAAAAAGTAAAATAAATAAGAAAAAAAAAACATTTAACGCGCCCCATCCCTCCATGCTTGCCCCAGAAGAGAATACATACGTAAGTCATGTCCGCATATGTAAACAGTGTTCAAACCACACATGTGAGGTATCGCCGTGATCGTTCGAGTGAGAGCAATAATTATTGCAGTAGACTTCCATTGTAACTTTCAATAGGTAACCTGTAAAAATGGTAAATCGTCGCCTATGGAGATTTTAAGTACTGTACTTTGTCGCCATTCCACGAGAGTGTGCGCATTTTTAACTCTTTCGCTGCCAGGCCCTGTGCTCCATTTTGTACACTCAGGTGGCCAGACCATTTTTGCAATTTTTCCTTTGCTTTATTATTTTTCACTTATAGCTTTCAAAGTTTGTAAAAGACCCCCCCAAAACCATATATTTTCTGAAAGCACATGATTAGTAGAATAAAAAGAAGGTGCTACTGATTGCACGATACTTGTGCAAATGTTTTTCAAACAATATTGTTGCTAAAAATCCACTAAAATCATGATTAACAGATAAATGCACAGCAAATTTTTACAAAATTCCTACTATATATAAAAGCTTAACCTGTATTGAGTTACTAAATTTAAAAAAATGTATTTTTACATTGCGCCTTTTTGAAAAATGGTGAAAATCAAACGTAAAAATATAAATATTCAAATTTCTCAAAAAATCGGAAGGTTTTCATTTCTCCCTTACAGCTTTCAGAATTTGTGAAAGATCCACAAAAACCATATATTTTCTGAAAGAATATGACCTCTAGAATAAAAAGAAGGTGCTACTGATTTTTTAGACCCCGCGGTATTTGTGTAAATGTTTATCAAACCAATATAATCGCAAAAAATACACTAAAACCATTATTAGCAGATAAAAACACAGCTAATTTTACAAAGTTGTTGCTAAATCCCTACTAAATATAAAAGCTTAACCTGTATGGAGTTAATACATAACAAATATTTGTAATTTTTACATTGTGCCTTTTTGCAAAATGGTTAAAATCGAAAAAATGTAAATATACAAATTTCTCTAAAATATGACGGTTTTAATTTTTCCCTTATAGTATTCAGAATTTGTGAAAGAGCCCCCCAAACCATAATTTTTCTGAAAGCATAGCACCAGTAGAATAAAAACAAAGGTGTTATTGATTTTTAAGGCCCCACGATATTTGCATAAATGTTTATCAAACAATATTTTTGCTAAAAATACACTAAAATTATTAATAGTGGATTTATATGTGGCCAAATGTACAAAATTCCTGCTAAATTCCTAAATATAAAATGTAAAACTGTATTGAGTTAATAAATAACAAATATTTGTACATTTTAAATTGCACCTTTTTGTGAAATGGTGAAATTTGAAGGTATACAAAACTGTAAATAACAATTTACTCAAAAAATCCGGAGGTTACCACTTTTCACTTAAAGCTTTCAGAATTTGAAGACAACCCTCAAACTAGACATTTTCTAAAAGCACATGACCTGTAGAATAAAAAAAAGTGCTACTGATTTTATGGGCCCGCAATAATTGCGCAAATGTTCATCATATCGTTATTTTCACTAAAAATACATTAAAATCATTAATATTGCACATAAACACAACGTAACTTACAAAATTCCTTCTAAATTAGTACTAAAGCATTGTTCACATATGGCATACTAAAGTGTATGGAGGGCCATGTTTACCCACACAAGGATGCACAGGGGTTCCGTGCATTCCCATACAGGAAGTCCCATTTATGTCAACTGGGAGCAACGGCTGCACAGGCATAGCTGCTGTTCCCAATCTGACATTCATGTGGGTGTTGGGTACATGACCCCGAACGCAGACAGTGTGAGCTCAGGGACATGCATGCGGACCTACATGGATGTAAAATTAGGGGCAACGGCTCTGTTAGTGACATCAATTGGACTGCCCGCACAGAGATGCATGGAACACCTGTGCATCCCTGTAAAGGTACGCTGTGTACACCCTGTGTGAACAAGGCCTCAGGCCCCTTTCACGCAAGCAGACCGATCAGGTCTGCCTGTTCGTTTTTCAGGCGAGCCCAATCTGACCACTCATTGTTCTCTATGGAGAGGCTGATGTAAATAGACATGTGTCCGTTTACACCCGCCTGCATCTGATCCAGTCCAGTCCGCTAAAAACAGACGGATGGGGATTCTATTCCCCGTCCATCTAGCAGATCCGATCAGATGGTATCGGATGGAAATGGACAAGTGGTCCGTTTCCATCCGACCGCCCCATAGAGAACAGCGGACCTGTCATCCGCCTGCTCAGCGGGGATCAGCAGACAGATACCCGCTGAGCAGGCAGAATTACTTGACAGAGTCCCCTCCATGTAAAAGGGGTTTTAACAGAAGCGGTCGGTCCATTAGGGGCGCCCCCGCAGGGCGCCGGACTCATACGTTTGTATGAGTTTTTTTTTTTCAAGCCACATGATTAGATCCTGACGTTCTAATTGGCTTGAAAAGGTTGGAAAATATTGAAAAATATTCTTCCGGGTTCTCCCGAGGAAGCGGTGGACCAGTGAGTGCTGGGGGGGAGACCATCACCGTGGAGAGGCTGGGTGGGGGGGGTTGTCGCCCCCCTAAAAAGTCACTAGGTCTTACTAGGTTTTTTTTGTTTTTTTTTCCAGTTATATTTTTTATAATTTTAAATGATTATTATTCTTATTTATTTTTGTGTGTGTGTGTGTGTGTGTGTGTGGGAGGGGGGGGGGGGGGGCTTTCGTGAGATAAAGGTCTAAACAACCTCATATCTCTTTTTTTGAGACAGAGGGAGGGACTGAAAATAGTCCTTTTCCTGTATGACTTTACTTGAATGAATAAGGAATCTGTATAGAGATTCCTCACATTAATAAATTGACAGTCTGATAAATAGTAACAATCACGGTTATTATTATCAGATGTCAATGGACATTTAGGAGCGATCATAGTGATCGCTGCCTGCACCCAGGGTGCTACATGGAGGGGGGTGGTAAACACATGTTTATCAAGCCCCCCCAAGCCCAAACTTCACCCGCACTGCTCGCCCCTCCCCCGCCACGATCCCCAGCCTGTCAGATGGCCGGAAAAGAAGCTGCAGGCTGCGGGATGGGAGGGAGAGATGCTGCTCCCAGCATGGATGGATCGAAGGTGCGGGGCCGGTATGGGGGGTGATCACATCTGGACCCCCCAAGCCCTATGCAGCACCTGAAGCCAGCGCGAGTGGCAGAGGAGGAATGCCGCCTTCTGATGGTAGCTACAGGGGGATCAAATTTGCGGGGGGGTTGGATCGGGTGGAGGGGGGTACTCAGTGCTGGGGGTGAAGAAGGGGGGTGAAGGGAATAGTAAAGGAGAGTGGGGAAGCACTTTTAGGTGGAATTGAGCAGCAGGGGTGGAGAGGCTGGGGACAGGGAAGCTGATTGGTTTCTCTGCACGGCTGCAGCAGATTTTGCACTCCACTGTGTTCCTAAGGGGTAAGAAGAGAAAGGCTTTGTCTGTGTGATGAGCCACTGGCTGGGAGATAAAAAACAACTCACTGGAGGCTCTTCTGGCTGCCTCAATCATTTGTTTGAGCATTTTCTAAAGATTTAGGGAACTCAAGACATAATGAATTCCAAAATATTAAGGTGGAGGACAGGACTGAGCTTGTTGGTAGAGGTAGGGCAGGATAAGGTTAAGGTGTAAGGAGAAGGACATGGAGTTGGAGAAGAAGCTGGAGAAGAAGAAGGACAATGTAGAAGAAAGGAAGACATAAGGAGGAAGAAGGCACATCAACAATGCTCACCACCTACTACCTCCACTTTCTAGTTATCTGCACCTTATAATTATCATTTTATGTCTGCCTTTCTTTCTTTTTTTTGTTGAGAGACAGCAGCAGAAACCCATTGCACTGTCCAGTTCTTGTACAATATTTGTGGCTATTGTCTCTAACATAACAGACTCTACCTTTTATTTTATGATAAAACCAGCCAACCTGCCTCCTCTATATCACTTATACTGCGACCTAACCAAGCTGCTTATATACTGTCCAACCACTGAACAATATTTGTGGCTATTGTCTCTTAAATAATACATTGTAATTGTTTTTGCCTTGTCTCCTTCTATTTGCTGCCTATTCAAGTACACACATACTAGCCAATTTATACCAAACACATAGTTGAAGGCTATATTTTGAATACTTTGAGAATAATTGGGAATATGGGGATGGGAGGGCATTTGGGAAATGTGGTGTGGTGGTTTTTAAGGTATTTTACATGCTCTGTTTTGACGTTTGATTTAACTTTTAAGACAATGCTGTTTAATACTGCAAAAACTACAAACTATACTACTATTAAAACTGTTGTACCGCTGGCCAATTTGTACAAGTTGAGGGCTTTACCTTTTTTCAATTTTAAGAGTAAACTTCCTTATCGCTTTAGATGTGTTGTGGCTGCTACTTCCACTGTTCAATTCAGGCTTTTTGCTACTGGAATAAAAAAAAATCAAGTGTTGCAGCCAAAACTACTTAAAAAAAACTCCACCTTTTTTCAAGTTGTAATGAATCAGATCAGGTTGCTGCTGTTTTATTTAAGCTAAAGAAAATCTAAAAATTTAAAAATCATGTACACTTCCAGAAATACGTGATGATCAAATACAATGTCATTGACGCTATCTCTGAAAATTGTTTTGTTCCATGTATTCGAAAGGATTGGTGTTTTTCGCATGTCAACCTTGAGGTCGCATTAAAAGGAGAACACTCTCTCTCTGCCATACAGTATTTAACATTTTTTTCTTTTTCTATGTTAAATATTCCCTATGCCAGTGTCCAACTTCCCCTGCCCTTTTTTCACAATACCTTGAAAACCATTAGCCATGAAAATGGTCAAAATGTGGTATCAAAATTCATTCTTCATTGACTTCAAAGAGGTTCAATTCCAAGTTTGTGTTTGCCAGACTTCATAATTTGATGAGCCCCAAATGAATCAAACCCAGGCAGATTTGCTTATCCCTATTGGCTGGTAATACCATGATTTTACACATTACATCGCCATCCAATGTGGCCAAAGACAAAAATACCACAAAAAAAACCCTTCATTTTCAATGTACTATTGACGCCAATGCATTTCCCCTAAAGGAAGAGTTTAAGCAATACAGTATATCTCAATTAGTACCAATATTTCGGGTAAAATGAAACTTTCAGTTATCCTCACTGTACAATTGTATGTTCCCCTGGGGAGTCTTTGCCCGTGAAACCTCCACCATCCAGTCTGACCTAACATCACCTTCACCTATTGATGTGTACCCTTAACTTCTGTAGAGAAATTCAGAGATTGTTTACAATGAAGGTGATATGGGGAGGGGATTTTCAGCACACAGCTCACTTCCTGTACAGTGAAAAACCTATGATCCATTTCCTGTCCTCTTCACTGACTTGTATCTGTTTTCTCCAGGACATTTTATCTGGTGTAGCATTTGTCAGAATTGTCTCACTGATTACAAAGACGAAAATCCTAAAGCGATCTTGTGTTCACACGATGAAGATGTCTGTCTATATGAAAGAACAAGGATTATATATGGTATATCAGCTTATTGTATACAGTACATGTAATATGGTAAATGGATTGCAGGTAAAATGTTCAAAGGTTGAAAAATGCCTCTCGTTTTCCCTGCCATGAGGATATTAACCTCCCTGGCGGTATGATTATTTCAGATTTTTGAAGCTGAAAGCGGTACAATTATTTTGCATGGAAATTTGGCGTTTTATATTGTAGGGCTGTAATTCTTAGGAATAACTCACTTAAATCTGTCCAAACAAGAGTCTAGTAGACATCCCGGGTATGATAAAGTTTGAAAAACAAAATCATAAATTATAATAAATAACAATAAATTATAACAAATAATATAATAACAATACAAACCATTCAATAATGTAATCAAATCAAAAGCACTAAAATTTGCTCAGTTGCAGAATTGTCGCTGTCATTACTTTCAGTGTTTGATGACGGATTTCCCCACAAATCACTATCGCTCAATTCTGCAAGTGATTCTAATTTATTATCGCTGTTTTCTAGCTGGTCTAAAACCACTTTTGATGTAAAGGGACGGTTTTGGTTGCTATGGACAATCTCCAGTTTCCAGGCAGAAAGAACAGTATTTATAATATAAAACTGCATGCAGGGCACTGGACAGACCACTAGGGACAAAAGGGATGTGAAATAAATTGATACAGTAATGTAATCTGTAAGATTACAGTGTACTGTATGTATTGTGTGTTTTACTTTTTGAATTTGGTGCCATTCTCCGCCCCCGTTCGTCGCAACGCTCGCAGGAAACGAAGCTCGGCTCCATAATAGGTCGAACAGAGGACGGCTCGCGCACAGTGCGGGGAGACATCGCAGGATCCTGGGGACAAAGTAAGTAACCTCTTCCTGGATCCTGCAATGCAATCCGGAGTATGGCTCGGGGTTACCGCTTTTGGTACTGAAAATCCACCCCGAGCCACACTCGGGAATACCGTCAGGATGGTTAAAGTGGAAGTTCTAACTATACTTAAACCTGCTCCTACCCACATTCTAAGCCTATTATAACTACCCTGTGAAAGGAAAGATGTCTATACTTACCTATTTCGAGGTCACTCCGGTCTGGTCACATGATCCCAGCACTGGCCTCGGTGTAGAGGAGGGACAGCCCGACAACGGATGCCCCAGAGTAAGCCTATGGGTGACATCACTGCATAGTTTCTGCAGCCGTTGTCAGCGATCTCTTCTCTTCCCTGAAGCCAGTCCTGGTAGTCGATCATAAGACTGAACCGGTGCACCCTCCGAATAGATAAGTATAGACATCTCCACAGGCCGCCATTCCAGTGAGCACTGGAGGGGGCAGAGCAGAGAGTGGTGATTGAGAATGACCAGCTTTCTGCTCACTGAAGACCGAGAACTGAGCAATGAGTGGTCTTTGATGGCTTATTTCTTGGTGTAGAGGCAGCAGGGGACAGATGCAGAATCTAACCGACTCTGAATCCAGGTGAGTATGTCCGTTTGTTATTTTGAAATACAATACTTTTCTTTTAAGATTTGGGTGTCGGGATAAGGTTAAGAGTTAATTTTAGGGGTTGTATAAGGGATGCATTGTCTGTGTTAGAGGACATTTAAAGTGATAATTTGAGAGGGTAGGCTAAGTGTTAAGGTAAGATGAACAGAAAGAGTAAAGCAGAACTTCACCCCCGCATCAATCTCCCCTCCCCCGTTCATCTCCCATGCTGCTATATATATATATATATATATATATATATATATATAAAAAGCAGTAACTGGGACCTGGTAGAGAACTGTGGCACATCTGCACATGCGCAGGGAATTTTTTGGACATGTGCAATTCGTTTCGTAACAAATCGAAATTTGGCCGAATGTCCGAAGAAAATAAAGAATTTCAACTAATATGAAAGAAATTTATAGCGAAAATAACGAATGAATGCGACATGATTTGTTTCTTTCATTAGAGGTCCAATGAAACAAAAGGTCAAGTAAATCTTATGCCCTGTACACACGACTGGTTTTCCCTTTGGAATAAACTCTGAAGGTTTTTCTGACAGAGTTCTGTTGGATTTCTGCTGAAGCTGTCTTGCATACACACGGTCACACGCACGGGGACGTACAACACGTACGACGGGACTAGGAAACGGAAGTTCAATAGCCAGTAGCCAATAGCTTCCGTCTCGTACTTGCTTCAGAGCATGCGTCATTTTTGGTACGTTGGAACAGCATACAGACGATTGGTTTTCCCGATAGGAATTGGTCCCGTCTGAAAAATTTAGAACATGTTCTCTTTCTAGGTCCATCAGAATTTGATGTAAAAAGTCCGATGGGGCATACACAGATCGGAATATACGATGAAAAGCTCCAGTCGGACTTTTTCTGTCGGACATTCCGCTCGTGTGTACACGGCAGTAGTGCCGGTTCACACAGGAGCGACCTGTCGGGCAACTTAGCCGTCTGACAAGTCACGCTCCATGCATGCGATGGAACCGTTCTAACAGGAGTGACTCAAGTGGCTCCGACTTAGATAAAAGTCTCCCATACTACTTTGGGGCGACTGGGGAGCGGCTTGCATTGACTTCTATACAGAAGTTGTTTTGCAAGCCGCGCTGAAGTCACACTGTAGGGGACGGCTTCAGAGTCAGACGACTCATCTTTCGTATACACCGCTCCTCCACCACTTTTGCCCATTGAAATGAATGGGCACCGCTGCGAAAGTGCCTGCAAAGTGCTTCACGGGCGCATTTAACCCTTTATTCGGCCGCTAGCGGGGGGTTAAAAGCGCTCAGCTAGAGGCCAAATAGCGCTGCCAAAATGATGGTAAAGCGCAGCTAAAATTAGCAGCATTTTACCATCAACGCCCGCCAACCCCAGTGTGAAAGCAGTCTTAGATATCATTTCTATTTCAGCTGGGAGTGATACAGTGATGGCAACTCAACGATGTGGCAAATCCAGTGAATGCAACCGAGCTGGGAGCATCCGCAGCACCACCAAGACCATTCTGATCAACACCACCTGCTGTAACAAGAATATGTGTCAAAGGCCATTCCCAACTGGTATGTATCTCTTGTAATGCCTTCTATTCTGTTCTACTTATTGATTGATATCATATGGCAGCACAGGATCCTAGGAATGGTACAGATTGTTGTTACCAACAGTTACATAGTAAGTCAGGTTGAAAGAAGACACTAATCCATCTAGGTAAAGCAATAAAATAATTCATAAACAGAAAACCCCCATATGCCAATCCTATACCCACATTTGATCTAGAGGAAGGCAAAATAACTCAAAAAGGGTTGGTCCAATTTGCTCCAGTGGGGAAAAATAAATTCCTTCCTGATCCCCCAGGAGCCACTCAGATATTTCCTGAATTAACAATCCCTGGTGATTACCTATAAATGTTAGTACACAGTTATATTTTTTTCATTAGGGAATGCATCCTTTTTTTTTTTTAACAATCTACTAAGCTGGCCAGAACCAGCTCTTGCGGGAGTCTATTCCACATTTTCATGTGAAAAAGACTCTGTATGTGGAGGTAAAATCGATTTTTCCCCAGACCTTAAGAATGTCCCCCTTGCCTTCTGTAGTGACCTGACTTCTGGAAGCAGCACTACTTCTAAGCTAGAGATGCTACATACATGTTCTTCCCTAGAACTGTTTTAAGGTGACAGACTACAGCACTACACGTACCAGCTACTCTGATAGTATCCCAGTAATTCTGAGATTAAGTCAGTATTTATCACAGTTGTCTTACTCTATCATAGAACTATCATATACCTTTGTCTGTAGTGCCATCCATCAGCAATGACGTCAATGGATTGGTCTGTCCAGCTTGCTACTATCCCAACTCTGATCGATGCCTAAAATATAACAATTTACAATGTACTGGGGATGAAAAACGCTGCGTGCACTATACAAGGACAGAAAATCAAGGTATAGCCATATGTCAGATGTGGAGAAAATTGATTATTACATATGTGGTGTTTTGATGTGACATTTACATTTTTCAGGGTGTGGGTAAGAGGCTCTGAATCACTAATTTTCGACTGGAGGTGCAGTATTAATTGCTTATAAAGACTACAATGTCTCCAGCTAGGCAGCTCCCATGCATGTAAGGAGCCTCATTTAGAAGAAGAGAAGCATTACATCAAATGTGTAGAGTCTATGTGGGGTAGCGCACCCTGCACAGCCATGCACACCGAATGGGATACCCACTTGATTTAGACCTTTTCAGGGACAACTCTCCTATATACAGTCTATATACACTTCTCTCTATCTTCCTCCAGCACAGGAAGGCTGGATGACTCATCAGGCAGCACCTCTGGTACCTCCCCCTACTTGCCGGAACCTTGGAGAAGCTTCCAGAAGAATGGGTGGGAGGTTAGGAGGAGTATTGAGGAGGGCATCAGCCAATCCCCAACATGTGGGCTGGCAGGGGGCCAGCAGGGGGCAGTCCAGGGGAAGCTGGGGATGGAGTGCTGAGTAGGCTGTCATGGCCCTTAAGTGTGCCCCCTAGTCTGGGGGGGGTGACCTTGGGCCTGGGGCTCGGGTGCTAGAGGGATCCTCGAACGAAACAAGGAGGAGTCCTTTCCAGGATGCACAGGAGCAAGTGTGAGGACAGCGGGAGAGAGTCAGCACATCCAGGAGATCTCCAGGGAGAAGTCAGCCAGGTGGCTGGTGAGTGTCGCTTTAGGAGGACTGTGGAAAAGTAGCCAGGTGGGCTAGTGAAAGGGGCAGCTGCAGCCAGGCGGGCTGGTAGTGCCTGAAGAGGTGGTGCTGGGATCAGCAGCCACAGGGATGTAAGCTGGGCACTGTATTTGCTACACAACCCAAGGGGCCTGGGGTCCCTGCCTGTAAAGGGCTTTTTTCTACAAGATCTGACTGTTGCCTTTTTTGCCAGATCAATTATTAGTGCGCCAGCTAGCATTTCAACAAGCAAGTGTGCTGGAGGAAGAGGGAAAGAAGTGTATATAGACTGTATATGCGCAGCCCCACTCGCAAGCTTGCTCACCTGCAAGCCCGCTTCGCACTTACCCCATCTAGGTCCCAGGCGGCTTCTCCTCCCAGGCCAATTAGGTCTCAGGACCTGCTTCCTGTCCTGATTGGCTGGGAGGAGAAGCAGGAAGTCAATGTTGATTGGGTGAGCTCAGGGCACCCTGAGCCCACCCTTTTTTAAACCAATTAGAGCCTCGGGCTCTAATCACCTGCGTCACAACCCCACCCCCCGTAGAACTCAATGCGTCCGGAACCCTGCATGGAGATTAGGGGCTGGGTGCATAGAGATTAGTGGGGTGGCATCTCTGCACTCCTCATGGACGGATGTTTCTTGACTCTGGGAAGCTGTGAAGATTCGGTGCGCCTGGCTGTGCAGGGTGGGGGATCCCTATTCACCAGCAGCTCCTACATGGGGTGCGCTACACACTAACAAATAATTTTAAAAGGCTTAATAAAGACCATAGACCAACAAGGCCGTTAAAGTATAACATTAATTAATAATGTTTGTGAACTTTGATTTTACTGGACTTTCCAGAACAAACACTGAAAAAAAAAAACATTTTAATGAAATGATGAGAAATATAAAGTGCAGCGCAATAAATTGGACCATCAAAATGATACAAGGATATGAGTACCAGATATAAAGTGCAAATGTGCAAAAATTAGTTGTGACTGCTATACAATATTCCATATAAAACCAACATAATGCGAAAATAAACACATTAAACTATAATTTCCAGTGACATACAGTATAAAGTGCAAAATAGTGAAATCAAATAATCGTACACGTGAAAATGTTCATAGGTAGTTTGAATTCAATGAGAGAGATTTCTTATGAAATATGGAGCATGGATCAAAATCTTGACCACATGTAACCCATCACCACAGTGAGGTAAGAGGCTTACCAGAAAGCCAGCGACCATTCTTATTCAGGGTGGGTCACAAACGCTTGTTGGATCTGAGATCCACTGGAAGGATGTCCCGATGTCCTGAGCGTCTCCCACCAGAGGCCTCCACAGATGCCGGGCAACGATCAGATCCGATCAGATATTATCAATCTACTTTACTGGGATAAAAAAATCACAAACATGTGAGGGCGATCGCACATGCGCAGAGCATGTGTGCGTAGCATCGTTGGGATGCTACGCACGCACACTCTGCGCATGAGCGATCACCCTCACATATTTGTGATTTTTTTATCTGCAAGGAATTCCTTCTTTTATCTACCTGTACTCGCTCGTGAGTCAGATTTTTTTGTATGCAGCATTGCAATACTTATTAAAAGTACCCAAAAGAGACAATATTGCACTGTTGGAGTTTTTTCATTGCATATTTGCACTTCCTGGTATTGATGATATCTGACCGGATCTGATCGTCTGGCATCTGTGGAGGCTTCTGGTGGGAGACACACAGGACATCGGGACATCCTTCCAGTGGCTCTCAGATACAACAAGTGTTTGTGACCCTCCTGAATAAGGGTGGTCGCTGGCTTTCTGGTAAGCCTCTTAACCCACTGTGGTGATGGGTTACACGTGGTCAAGAATTTGATCCATGCTCCCTATTTCATAAGGGATCTCTCTCATTGAATTCAAACCACCTATGAACTTTTTCACGTGCATGATTATTTGATTTCACTATTTTGCACTTTATATGTCACTGGAAATTATAGTTTAATGTATTTATTTTCACATTATGTCGGTTTTATATGGAATATTCTATAGCAGTCACAACAAATTTTTTCACATTTGCACTTTATATCTGGTACACATATCTTTGTATCATTTTGATGGTCCAATTTTTAGCGCTGCACTTTGTATTTTCATTTTGTCCCTGTGCCCAATATCTGGGTTAGAGTGCTTAGCTGCTATTTTTGTTTGTTTTTTCTACTAAGCGCGGATATTATTTTATATTTATTCAATGGAATGATGGCTGAATGTACTGTATAATATTTTAAAACAACTTTTTTTCCTACAGGAAGGTACATTGTGATGGAAACCTTACACGGCTGCACCACCGACGAGATCTGTGAAGCCGGATCCATCCTGATACAAGCAGATGAACATAATACTTTCAGTACCATAAAAACTGATATTCGTTGCACAGTGAGCAGTGCAAACACATGGAGTAGTGCCATTTACAAATTCTTAATGATCACATATACAGCCCTCTGTGTCCTAGACATTTGAAAAAAACATTGTCTTGTCCCAGCCCTGGTGTAACCTTTGCTTATCATGGCCTCTAGAATAAAAACACATGAGATCTTGCTTAAAGTAAATCTGTCATGAACGTTGATTACCTGGCTGTTATGGTAATACTCCGGCTTCACTACTTTCAGTATCACTTACCCAGAAAAAGATGCAGATCAGCAAAGTAAGAGGCAGATACTGTTATCTGCAGATTGCTCCACGTTGGTGTCTCAAAGTATTTAAAGACTAATTTTGACCCCCTGCCTTCATTTTTTTTTTAATCCCCTTTCATCTAATGCTGAATGGTCCTAAACTCACATACCTACCATAAAAATAGAGAGTATTTACTACGCTTGGGTTCTAAGGAGCAGCTAGCATAGAATTGTTGGTAACAATAATAACATAGAAAAATGGGCGGCACAGTGGTGTAGTGGGTAGCACTTTCGCCTAGCAGTAAGAAGGGTCGCTGGTTCGTATCCCAGCCACGCCACGACACTACCTGCCTGGAGTTTACATGTTCTCCCAGTTCCTACGTGGGTTTCCTCCGGGTACTCCGGTTTCCTCCCACACTCCAAAGACATGCTGGTAGGTTAATTGGCTTCTGTCTAAATTGTCCCTAGTATGTATGAATGTGAGTTAGGGATCTTAGATTGTAAGCTCCTTGAGGGTAGGGACTGATGTGAATGTACAATGTATATGTAAAGCGCTGCATAAATTGATGGCGCTATATAAGTACCTGAAATAAATAATAAAATAAATAAAAATGGGTATATGCAGCACTGAAAATATGTACATCTATCAATGTCCACAAATACTGGCACCAAAGTCCATGTTTCCCTTTTGGAGTCACCCAAGGTGTAAATCAGACAGACCAGAGTGAATAATGATATCCTCCACCAAATATCAACAAACCGGGCCTCTTACCCCAAATAGTGGACCACTAGGTTATAGATGGTCAAACAGGCATATCCCTGAGTGACTCACTTTTTGCCTTCCAATTTTGATGCTTCCCTACTACTAAGACCTTGGTAATCTCGATTTATACTTCCGTTCTCTGCATTCATGGTATGTGTTTAATACCTTTGTACAGTACTACCCCGGGGACCCCTACTACCTCTCTTTTCTTTCTTCCCTATCAATTTTTTCTCCTACCTAAGATTACTTTCTCTTTTATCTTTCGCTCTTCTACTTTTTCCGCCTATTCTCTCTCTCCTCTTTTAATTGACTCTTTATATAGTTCTGGTACCAGAACTTTAATTCCCTTGGTTATCATTATACCTAATGTACATAGTTCCAATATGTAGTAGAAGATTTTAGATTCTATAATAAATTATATATTTTTTTATTATTATTTAAAAACTATACTCTTGATAATAATTAAGACTTTTTTTATTTTATCTGAGGTTATCTTATATTAAACACTTCAACACTGGACACTTTCCCCCCTTCCTGCCCAGGCACAGGTTTTCAGCTTTCAGCGCTGTCACACTTTAAATGGCAATTGCGCGGTCATGCAACTCTGTACCCAAAACAGAGCTTTCTTTTGGTGGTATTTGATCACCACTGGGATTTTTATTTTTAGCTAAGCAAATAAAAAAAAGACTGAAAATTTTGAAAAAAAAATATGTTTTTCTTTGTTTCTGTTATAAAATTGTGTAACTGTCGGGCACTGATAAGGCGGCACTGATGGGCACTGATGAGATGGCACTAATATGCAGCACTGATAGGTAGCACTGATCGGCATTGATAGGCAGCACAGATGGGCTCTCATAGGTACCACTAATGGGCACTTATAGGCGTCACTGATGGGCACTGATAGGCGGCACTGATGGGCACTTATAGATGTCTCTGATAGGCAGCACTGATGAGGAGGCACTGGCAGGCATTACTGATGGGCACTGATTGGCACCTCCAATGGGCACTGATTGGCAACCCTGGTGGTCCTGGGTGGGCATACCTGTTGGTCCTGGGTGGGCATCCTCGGGGGGGGCTGCACTAATCAGCGCAGACCCACCCTGTCAGAAAAAGCAGCCGATTGACTCTCCTCTACTCACGTCAGTGCGAGAAGAAAAGCCAATAAACACAGAGGCTCTTTGCCAAGATTGGTAATGCTGCTTGTCAGACTGACACACCAACGATGGGCGCGCGATCATGGCTTATCCTGCTGGATGTCATATGACATCCAGTCAGGATAACTTAAGCACTTTCCAGCCGTCATTCTGCTATATGGCAGGCGGGAAGTGGTTAACCTGGTCTAAGTTGGTTTTATTTTACTAATTGTTAAAATTCAATAAACAAATTTGACAAGCAAACAGGCATAGCGTATATTTAAAAGCTGGTCACGTCTCCGCTAAGACAACAAGCAACTGGATCTTGTACAGTATAGCCCTCACAGGTAGTGAATCCACAGGTTCATGCATTGAAATAAGAGAAAACGACTCCTCATGGTGCAGTATATCAAGTCAGTGTATAATTTATTCCAAAAAGAATTCCAGAGTACTCACATTTAAAACCATAAAAAAGGAGCAAGTCATAAGGTAAAAAAGAGCAGATATTTACAACCCACAAGATGGCCGCAGTCAGCGCGTGTAGCATCATGACATCAGATCCCAGGCTCCACCCTACGTATTTTGTCCAATGAGGAACTTCGTCAGGGGCATGACATACACATACCTACCAGCCCAGTGAATCCACCGTTGTCCTGCTGTGATCTGCTTTCCGCTGCTACACGACAGGCCCCTTACCACCATGTTCCTACCTGACATTATTGGGAACTGTCTGCCTCTTCCAGATTGAAGCAGCAGGTCCCTGATGACCTGCCCGCCCTTGTCCCCTGTCCACTGCATGGAATCAAATTCCTCCTGGGATATGTGATGTGCACAAACCAGGAGGCACCAGGAATAGAGAATGTCATTCTTGCATAGGGGAGATTGGAAAAAGGGGAACAGGCCTTATATGCAAGTTATTGTCATAAAAAGTGTTCTGTATCAATGCAAAAAAAAAGTTTTAAAAAACGCCCATTTTTTCGGGAGCATTGATTTTAAAAAATTTTAAAGTGAAACAAAAAAATGAAATATTCCCCTAAATATTGTGCCTGGGGGTGTCTATAGTATGCCTGTAAAGTGGCACAGTTTTCTCGTGTTTAGAATAATACCAAAGCAAAATTACATTACAAAAGGAAAAAAAATCATTTAAAACTGCTTGCAGCTGTAATGTATTGTCGGGATGGGTCCCGTCCCCCCCAGTCCATTACCAGGCCCTTTGGATCTGGTATGGATATTAAGGGGAACCCCGCACCCAAATTTAAAAAAAAAATGGCGTGGGGCTCCCCCAGGCCCCCAGGCACTATATACTCTGAACAGCAGTATATATACCAGTGTTTCTCAACTCCAGTCCTCAAGGCGCCCCAACAGGTCATGTTTTCAGGATTTCCCTTAGATGAAACAGCTGTGGTAATTACTAAGGCAGTGAAACTAATCAAATCACCTGTGCAAAATAATGGTAAGCCTGAAAACATGACCTGTTGGGGCTCCTTGAGGACTGGAGTTGAGAAACACTGATATATACTATACGGAATGCTCTATATACTCTGCAGAAAATTGGACCTTAGGTGTTGGTGGTACCAGAACACTGTAAGCCCTCACAGTTATGCCTCGTACACACGATCGGACTTTCTGACAACAAAACCGTTGAATTTTGTCCCGCAGGGTGTTGGCTCAAACTTGTCTTGCATACACACGGTCACACAAATGTTGGCCAACACTTACGAACGTAGTGACGTACTAGACATACTACGTGTTTTTTCAGCTCTTTAGCGCCACCCTTTGGGCTCCTTCTGCTAATTTCGTGTGAGTTGAAGTTTGGTGAGTGTTGATTTGCGCTTTTCTTTTCGCGTTTTTCATTTACCGCTTTTCAGTTAGTTTCTGAATGGCCGTTCGTCAACTAGACATGTTGCGGAATCGGAGGAGATAACGTGTTATTTATTATTGGCCTTGGAGTTATTGCTTTGACATTATTTTTTTGGTTGAATAATGATTTGATTTGGTATATTTTCTATATTTTTGGATGCATAGAATGCACTTTTTGGTTCAGTTCTATTGGCAGACAGCATGTCTAATTTTATTTGTTTTCTTTTTTTAATGCACAATAAAAAAATTGTGGAGAATAATACTCGGCTATGTGTTTTACTTCAAATGACAGTTTGGGAGTAGGCAGTTACATTTAAAAAAATACAATGTAAAATTGACAAGGGACACCAACATAGTTGTATCTTTGATCCTAAAAACTAATGGATAATGGTGATGTGGTAACTTGCCCAAATAAAAAAAAAAACATAATAATATTATTCTTGATATCAAGAATAAATTGAATGAAAAAAAAAATGTTTGCAATAACTCCATCAGTATCACCAGCAAAGCAGCTTCATTATTATCCCATTCTTTAATTCTATAAGAGATATCATAATCTGACATGTCACAAATGTTAATTCTCCATTACAAATGCTAGTTTACAAGACCGACCGCTTCTGCTTCCGAGCATGCGTGTTTGTACTTTGGACTTTTGTCCGACAGACTTGTGTACACACACGATCGGAAAGTCTGACAACACACATTTGTTGGCGGAAAATTTGAGAACATGCTAGCCAACATTTGTTGGCGGAAAGTCCGACAACACTTGTCTGATGGAGCATACACACGGTCGGATTTACAGCCAACAACCTCACATCCAACATTTCCTGTCGGAAAGTTTGATCGTGTGTACGGGGCTTTACTCTTGGTGAGCGCAGGAACGGGCCCTGCTGTGAAATACTATATCAAAAATTTTAATTACATGACCCTGTTAAACAGGGGAAAAAAAATTGGACCTTTGGTGGTGGTGGTACCAGAACACTGTAAGCTCTCACAGGAGCATGTAATTTCTGCTACCACAGAGATCTCTCTCCTCCTCCTGTCAGCCCAGCCCTCATACATTTAGAAACACTCCCCGAAAACACACTCAACCCCTTGATAAGTCTCTTGAGCTCCTTCTGCTAGTCGGCTCCCCTTGGTTGAAGGCAAGGTAGTGTTAAACCATTCAGCAGGCAGTATATATATATATATATATTTATAGTGCAGTCAGTATACAGTATATAATACAGTGCAGTCAGTATACATTATATAATACAGTGCAGTGTATATAATACAGTGCAGTCGTGTACAGTATATAATACAGTGCGGGTGGTGTACAGTATATAATACATTCAGTGCTGCTGGAGGGTTTGTGACGGATCAAAGAGTTTGTCTGTCCACAGACTCCATTGATAGGCTGACATTTATCAAAATAAATCAGTCCTGGATCAGCAGCTATCAAGCCCCTGATGCTGATGTAACTGATTGAATTTCCTAGGGATCTTGGATCCCTTAAAGGCTGCCTATGCTGCCTATCCTATTCCTGAATCTTGATTATGCTAGCTTCCAACTATATTTTTGGTTTAGGGCACTACCACCTAAGGCTCAATATTTCTGCACCTGTTTAACGCGCGCATGTAATTTAAATTTTTTTTTAAATTTTTAACAGCAGGGATCGTTCCTGCACCCAACAAGAGTAACTGTGAGGGGTTACAGTAGTCAGGCACCACCAACACCCAAGGCCCAATTTTTCTGCACCTGTTTAAAAGGTGCATATAATTACAATTCTTTTACAAATTTTTAACAGCAGGGACCATTCCTGTGCCCAACAAGAGTAACTGTGAGGGGTTGCAGTGTACAGGCACCACTTGGGATGGGCGAATGGTTTGGGCGGAGCATAAGTTTGGCCTGAACATTGCCCATTCAGGTTCCCGCCTAACACCCAAACTTTCTGGGCACTTAGTGGGATGTTCGCCCACCGAGCGCATAGTCAATAGGTTGTCAAGGCTTTCCCGCTGAGAGCTAAATTAAAAAAAAAATATTGTACAAAACATAATGTAAATTGAAAGAAATTGGGGAAAAAACGGCTTAGGGGGACCCTTTGGGTCTGGTATGGATTTTAACCACTTCCCCACTGGCACATTGTAAAATGACGCCAGAAGGAACACTCCCTCCCTCCTGAAGCCCATCAGAGTACCTGAGTACCTATCTGCAGCCCATGCCAGAATATACGTTGGGGTGTTTTTTTTCCAAAATTGGGTCATTTTGTGGGTAATTCCACTGTCCTGGTCTCCAGGACCTTCAAAATTGTGATAGGTAGGAATGAAATTAGATGTGTAATTTATGCTCCTAGAACACCTGATGGTGCTCCCTGCATGTTGGGCCTCTATAAGTAGCCAGACTGTGTAAAAGTCTCACAAATGTGGTATCGCCATACTCAGGAGGTGTAGCAGAATATTTTGGGGTGTGATTGAAAGTATGCATATGCCATGTGTGAGAAATAACCTGTTATTCTGACAATTTTGTGTAAAAGGTGCAGGGACAAGGTCACCTAGAGCCCAGGGCGAACATGCCAAATTGTGCCCCCCCCCCTACAAGATGTAAGAGCATTATGTGTCAGCAAAAATCCCCCCCCCCCCCAAAAAATAAGAAAATCAAGCACTAATCTGCCTGCTTATCCCCTAAGCATAAATCCCCCCTCCTCCCAATAAAAATCTGCCAGTCTGCTGAATTCCCCAGCCCAGCATGAATCTTTGCCCCCCCCCCCATCTCACATAATCTCATTCCTCATATGCTACCAGCATAAATCCACCCCCCTCCCCAAAATAAATTTCCCCCCTCCTAGTACAAATCCTCTACCCCTCAAATTTCCCCTCTGAGCCCAAATCCTCTCCCCCCACTCCAAATCCCATACCCAGCACAAATTCTCCCCAATCCTCCATTCTTTTTTTTTAACAATCAAAGTTGCTTTATTGTTGTCATATCAGGTAAACACAGCATACAGATTGACATGAAACAAAACAGAGTGCATTGGTCATAATGTACTGTAACTAAAAGTAAACAGAGGACATAGGAATGGAAAGGAAAACTGCAGACACAATAACATTGCAAACATTCTGTATGGGGTTTAGGTAGAGATTCATGGGGCCCATACCTTGTCATATTTCCACTGACACCCTCTATTTATATATGTAATCCTGTACATGGGCAGGGCGGCGTCAATCAGTACTTCTCAGGAGGAGATGGATGGGGGAGATGGTGAGATCCATTTTAGGAGGATCTCCGTTTTGGCATAGAATAAAAGGTAGTTTTTGGTGGTGAGACCACTGTGCGTCATCATGAACCCCCAGCAGCGCCAATGCTGGCACCATCGGAAGGGACAGCTGTAACCTAAGATTAATTTCACCGAACACTGCTAAACAATAGGATGATATAACCGGGCAGTCCCAGAACATATGGATGAAAGTCCCCACCTGTGTTTTATATCTATATCTATCTGCAATGTAATCTCTGAGGTGTGTAGTAGATTCTGTGGAGGAATTTTACCTGAATGAGCTTATCCCTGGAAGAGATGACTAATCTAGGGCCCTGATCCAGACAGTCCTCCTAATCCTCCTTGTCTAGTGATGGTATGTCTCCATTCCACACCTCCCATAACTTGCCCATCTTAGGGGAGTCAAAGTTGAGAGAGGTTTGTCTAGTCCACTGGGAGATAGCAGTTCTTCAATAGGATCTGCCTGGAGGAGAGGCACCCAGGGAAATTGTGCCCTAGCGGCATGGCGTAACTGCAGGTATCTAAACCACATCCACTGGGGTAATTTAAATTTGAGAAAGAAGTCAGAAATCGATCATAGAGTACCCTGAGGCATAATATCACCCATGTCTGGCCCACACTTGGGGACCTGGCAGGGTACAAAACTGTGGCAAACTGGGATTTCCCCACAGTGGGTGGGCCGGAGACCATTGATTAGGGAGTAGAAACCTCCGCCTAGCAGCCACCCACACCCTCCACATAGCCTGGGTTGGACCAGGAACTCCCCGGTAGGCCCTTGGGCCTCTGTAGACAAAGTTATGCAGATCAGCCAGGGAACCCAACTAACTCGCCTCCAGACAGGTAGCAGCATTTGATTTGGAACTCATAAACCACCACTGGACTGTCACCAACATTGCAGCCTAGTAGTAGATCTGAAAATTGGGTAAGGCTAATCCCCCGACATGGGCCAGAAGCTACAGAGTGGAGCATGCCAATCGAGGAGCCATGCAATAGGAAGGACCCCACACATTTCTCTATCTTTAAACAGGGAAGCAGAAACCCATGTCGAACAATTTCTGAAAAAGTAATTAAACTTAGGCAACATCACCATTTTAAAGGGAATTATCCGACCCAATAAATTAAGAGGGAGGCTAGTCCAGGAGGAACATTTCGTCTTTGGGGTGGCCACCAGGGGAAGAAGATTCTTCTCCAAGTAGTTAGTTGGGTTTTTGTTCACTATAACCCCAAGGTAATGGAATTTATCTACCCAGCGCAGAGGCGAAGGGGTGGCAGTTTTGGCATTATCTACCTACCCAAGTTTCCCCTCCTAGAACAATTCAAATCCTCTGCCGCCCCAACGCCCAAGATTTCCCCTCCCACCAACCTCCTTGTGGTGCCCCCCCCACCTCACATGATACCACAGTGCCAAGGGCAGCCGTTCCCACTGCCCACCCCTTGTCTCGACCCTGCCTGAGAGATTAAGACACAAATTATAACCAGCATTTCTCCCCCCGGTGGTCAGCCTGGTTATACTTTGTGTTATAGACTCTCAGGTCGCTTAGATGTGAACCTTTTGTGGTAGATGGGTATTAGTTAGCTTACTTTCCCATGGGAAGACCCAAACTACAGAATACTAAGCTCTGAAGGGTCTTCTGACTTACTACCAATTTATCATGGTAAGCTTCACTGGACCACCTTGTATCAAATCTACCATCTCCCAGATGGCAATTTGCTACCTATGATCTCAAGGAGAGCATATGTATATGCTCTCCACCCATTTATCTAGACATTTCTACTGCAATTCTGCCTGCACTTACTGTTTTATGACACTACCTACTATACCAGAGAAATTGTATATATAACCTCCTGAAGAAGCGGTCCCCACAAAACATGTAGAGCTTGTTCCCTTGTTATTGATTACATCTTTTGCCGCGTCTTATATATCAGTGTTGTCTCGGCCCGGTATTTTTGACACCAACGGCTACTACGGGAGATATCAAGTTATTCACTGTAGAGTATTGTTTTTTTATGTGATTTTAAATCTCATGTATAATTTGTTATAGATTTGTTTTTTATCAGTGGTGCCTAGAAAGTTAATTTTTCCACTCTCAACCTACACTATTGTATGATTAGGACATGGCACTGTATTATTATTTGCACCCACAGTACCATCCTGTGATGGTGTCTGTAATTCTTTGATTCATCTCTTGTATCATGTCTGCAATCTCTGACCATCTCTTGTCTTTTATCATGTCTGCAGTCTTCGAGGTAGAGTCTGGAGAGGAGTGAAGAGTGGGAGTGCGGCCAGGATGGGGGTCACGGGAG
The DNA here is from genome assembly GCA_037952925.1 of Lithobates clamitans. Lineage (NCBI taxonomy): Eukaryota > Metazoa > Chordata > Amphibia > Anura > Ranidae > Lithobates > Lithobates clamitans. The sequence goes on along the minus strand of JBBGZY010002556.1, from coordinate 1,210,752 downwards.
CAGTTAGATGTGTGTTGACTGTGGAGAGGAGACTATAGGATAAAACCAGAGCCACCCCTCCCAAAAACGTACCCTACTGCGATTTTTTTTTGTCGGCCGCTAGACAGCTTATCCCCTTATTCTGGAAAACTACCACCACCCCCCATTGACCTTATGGGTCTCAGCGGTTAATGATATCATGCGCATGGAAGAGATGCTGGCCCTCGATAATGACACCTTTGACAAATTCAAAACCCTCTGGCTTATTTGGTTAGAATATTCTACCTCAGACTCCCTTAAAACGTTATTGATACCCCTGAATCCACCCAGCCGGTTACCATGACTGCATAAGGCAGGTTTGGTGTACCAAGGTCCCCCTCGGCCCCCCTTTACCCCTTTCTTCTATTTCCCTCTCTACTCCCCCCCTACCCCCTTACTCTTTTATCACCCTCTCTCTCCATATCGGTCTTTTCCCTTTCTACTTATATCACAGTCAGATGTACACAATGGTATGGACTCTCACGACTCCAGATATAGTGTGTCACCGTCTCTTCTTGAAGACGGCGGTGTAATGGTGCATATAATGGACATGTTTCCAATGATAACAGAAAAGTGAGATCTGTATTGTTTTACTCCATAATATAGACATCTGAAAGATATTTGTATTGTTTTATCATATTCTGTTAAAAACAATAAAAACATATTTGATTCTAAAACCAGAGCCACCAAGCTGGAACCGACTGACTGAGCCCTGCACGGTGCACCTGAGAGGAGGTCAGTGACAGCGCCACCAGGCTAGTTTGAGAAGGCGTCACTGATGTAAAGGGGGAGTGAATACAATAATGTAAGGGGGCACTGATATAAAGGTCCCCTCTATATTTACCCCCCTCTTACCTTAGTATATTCACTTTGCGGAAGGTGGTCACTGGTCACCAGAGTGCCCCCCACATCAGAGTTACTGGCATTCCCCTTTACATCAAAATTTGCAGGATTCCCCCTTATAGTGCACGGGCAATGATGAAAGTGGGAACTTTGATGTAAAGGGGAATGCAGAGTTCCCCTTTAGATCATGATCTGCAGCATTACCCTTTACATAAGTGTTCCCTTGCACTGTAAGGGGGAATCCTGCAGAAAAATGAGGCTCTATCAGTAAATGTCATGATTTTTGCCAGTAAAAAATTGGCACAGTTTGTAAATTTTGGCATCCTGCCAGTAAATTTCACTTCGGGGGGGGGGGGGGGGGGTAGCAACACTGTTATATAGGTAAAATAACAATGACTTACAATTAACATATACCGGTATGTAGCATGAAGGCTCAGGTTCTATTTAACCATCTCCCTTAAAGCCACTGTTTGGCACAATCTGGTCACACCCACTATTTGCTGCACAAACTTCAAAATTCCTCTTCTCAACGTGTCCCAATGTATTCCAGGTCTTTCACAATCCTAGCAATGCCCCTGATGTTGTGGTAACAATAGATATGACATGATGATACCACTTATCACTTTTCACACAGAATTCCCTAACAGATTAATAATATGTCAAACAAATGTAATCTATCATTGTTTGTTAATCCCAACACCTCAATTAACAAATAATAATAATAATATATGTAATAATAAAAAGTATTAAATATACTAATAAAAGCTCAACTATTTTATTAAAGGGAAACAAAAAGTCCATATAACATAAAGTTTCCCACACAGGGGTTCTTCTTCAGCAAAAACGCAAACAATGAAAAACTTTAAGCCACCTGACTTTTCAGGCTCACTTAGCCTTGGCCGCAGTACCCCGCTTTACAGGTCCACTCTTAGGTAGAGGTTCTCTTGACCTCTTGATAACGTCCTATTGGACGAAAAGCTTTGGGGAGCAGACACTAGTGCTGACGTCAGGCCACTGTCTGATACCGGGTCGGCAGTGGCACCCATTGTCTTATGTTTTTATGATTCATTTTATTTTGGCTTTTAACTTAAAATACTACACTATGGAGACTTCATCTGGCTCTCGGTGAGCTTTATTTACTACAGCTACATCTGAATGATGCGAGTTGCTGAACAGCCTTCCCCACAACAGATGGCGGATTTACAGTGAGTGCGTGTTTGCTGCTGTAATGGCAGCCAGCTTTTCCGGTGAGTGTCCATTTCACAGGGGTGAGGTAGATGATTCTGGAGCACTGTCCTGGATCACCTCTTCATTTTTCAAATCACCACCAAATTTTTGTGCACATCTTTGCACTGAACTATTGTGTTTTCACCTATAAGTTTAAATTGCTGATCCTATCATGGGACTGTGCATTTAAATCAATTTTTTTCAAAACATTGTTTTTTCATTACTTGATTGGTTGGGAAAGGGGAATGGGGAATAGTGGGACTTCAAATGAGGTTATGGCCTGGTAAGGCCATGCGCCTCCATCCATGTCACTATGAGCAAAAATGAAAAAAAAGGGGGGGTTTTTTGGGACTTTGAATGAAGCGCGGGGTTAAAAAAGAGTACAATGGTGGCTGTTTAAAAGATTTAATTTATCTGTAAAAACAGGGTTACAAACATTTAATCCATATACATAGAAATACATACTATTTGCAGTGTCAATTTCTACAACAGTGGTAACTGACACAGTTATCAATATTACTTTCATATCCTCTGGTAGAACAATCATTTATTTACCAGATAACCAGATAACCTTTCAAGTATATATACATATATTTATATATGTAGAGACCTTGACCAAACTATAATCTGCATCTACAGATACCCTTTGGGGGAACCCTGAGTATCTGTTTTTTTCATTTTAAAATGTCAACTGTATGTTTTTTGACTTGCAATAAACCCTTTTTTACATAACAATGTATATTGTTCTTTTTATCAGTACCGAGATAGTCCATTAACTAACTGGGTGGGTACACTATAGCATCAGCTTCAGCAACTACTCCCTTGCCCCCCCCCCCCGCTTCTTTATACTAACCTGGATGATGGTACATTTTCATGATTTACTATGTTTTCCTTATCTGAGGCTATACTCTAAATTTTGACATATATATGAAGCGTACACACGATCGGGATTTAGGTCACACGGTCACACAAAAGTGCGCTGAAATTTCAACAATTTTCCGTCAATAACGCGGTGACATACAACGCTACGACGAGCCGAGAAAATGAAGTTCAATGCTTCCGAGCATGTGTTGAATTGTTTCCGAGCATGCGTAGGAATTGTGCACGTCGGAATTGCTACAGATGATCGCATTTTTGGATAGGAACTTTTTCTGACCGAAAAATTGAGAACATGCTCCCAATCTTTTGCTGGCTGGAATTCGGCCAAAGTCCGATGGAGCATACACACAGCCGCATTTTCCGATCATAAGCTCTCATCGGTCCTTTGCTGGCCGAATTTCCGATCGCGTGTACATGGCATAAGTCAGGTTGAAAAAAGACACAAGTCCATCTAGTTCAACTAGTAAAAGAGAACAAAAATATCATACAATCCCATATACACAATTCTATACCCACAGTTGATCCAGAGGAAGGCAAAAAACCCCAGCAAATCATGATCCAATTTGCTAAGCAAGGGGTAAAAATTCCTTCCGGATCCTCCCGAGAGGCAATCAAATGTTCCCTGGATCAAATTACTTATAAATGTTAGTATCCAGTTATATTATGTACATTTAGGAAAGAATCCAGGGATTTTTTAAAGCAATCTACTGAGCTGGCCAGGACCACCTCTGGAGGGAGTCTATTCCACATTTTCACAGCTCTTACTGTGAAGAAACCTTTCCGTATTTGGAGATGAAATCTCTTTTCCTCTAGACGTAGAGTGCCCCTTTGTCCTCTGTGATGACCTTAAAGTGAATAACTCAGCATCAAGTTTACTATATGGACCCATTATGTATTCCCCCTTAATCTACTCTTCTCAAGAGGTAATAGATTCAGATCTTCTAATCTTTACTCAAAGCTGAGCTCCTCCATGCCTCTTATCAGTTTGATTGCCCTTCTCTGCACTTTCTCCAGTTCCCTGATGTCCTTTTTATGAACTGGTGCCCAAAACTGAACTGCATATTCCAGATGAGGTCTTACTAATGATTTCTACAGGGACAAAATGATCTCTTTCTCTGTCCATACCTCTCTTAATACAAGAAAGGATTTTGCTTGCTTTGGAAACCGCTGCTTGGCATTGCATGCTATTATTAATATAATTACATGATATTATTGTTAGCTACCAAAACCCCCAGATTCTTCTTCATCATTGCTTTCCCCAGTTTTACTCTCCCTAGTTTGTATGATGCATGTATATTCTTAGCCCCCAATTACAAAACTTTACATTTATCAACATTAAACCTTATTTGCCACTTAGTTGCCCAACTAGACAGTGCATTGAGGTCGGCTTGTAAGTTGGAGACATCCTGTAAGGAAGTTTTTCCACTGCATAGCTTGGTGTCATCTGCAAGACTGAAATGGTACTTTTAATCCCAGACCCTATATCATTTATAAAATTATTAAAAAGTAAGGGTCCCAAACTGAACCTTGGGGTACACCACTGGTAAACTTAGATCATTACGAGTAAGAATCATTAGCCACTACTCTTTGAATTCGGTCTTTTAGCCAGTTTTCTATCCATTTGCAAACTGATCTTTCCAAACCTGTAGACTTTACCTTACACATGAGCCGTGTGTGGGGAACTGTGTCAAACGCTTTTTCAAAATCCAAGTATACCACATCCACAGCCACCCCTCTGTCCAAGGTTTTACTTACCTCCTCATAAAAAGAAATCAGGTTTGTTTGACAACTTCTGTCTATGCTGTCTATTGCTTAAATTATTTTTTTCCAGCAAGAACTCATCTATGTGGTCAGGGCAGGACTTGCCTACTGGGATACCGGTTAATTTCCCGGTAGGCCTTCTGCCCTGGGGCTGCTTTGAGCTATGGCTGCAGCACTGCCCTCCCTCCCTCTTTCCTCCTCCTCTTGTGTGTCTTGTGGGTCTTTGTTTGGCGGCAGCCCCTAGACCTGCTCGTGTGATAGTAGACTAAATCAGTGTTCCGTCTATCACACAAGCCAGTCTAGGTGGACGGGACCTTGTTACATCGCCGCTGCCAAATACAGACCCAGCTCTGTGACATAAGGGGAGAGATGCCAGTTGTGTGTGTGTGTGAGATCCAGGCAATGGTGAGGCTGCATTCACGGGCACAGTGAGGCTGCATTCATGGGCATAATGAAGCTGCAATGGTGGGCACAGTAAGGCTGCAATGATGGGCACAGTGAGGCTGCATTCATGGGCACAGTGAGGCTGCAAATGTGGACACAATGAGGCTGCATTCATGGGCACAGTGAGGCTGCAATGGTGGGCACAGTGAGGCTGCATTCATGGGCACTGTGAGGCTGCATTCATGGGCACAGTGAGGCTGCATTCACATGTACAGTAAGTCTGCATTCATGGGCTCAGTGAGGCTGCATTCAGGGGCACAGTGAGGCTGCATTTACGGGCACAGTGAGGCTTCAATGTTGAGCACAGTGAGGCTGCATTCATGGGCTCAGTGAGGCTGCATTCACAGGCACAGTGAGGCTGCAATGGTGAGCACAGTGAGGCTGCATTCACAGGCACGGTGAGGCTGCATTCATGGACACAGTGAGGCTGCATTCATGGGCACAGTGAGGGTGCAATTGGGCACAGTGAGGCTGCATTCACAGGCACAGTGAGGCTGCATTCATAGGCACAGTGAGGCTGCATTGATGGGCACAGTGAGGCAGCATTCATGGGCACAGTGAGGCTGCATTCACAGGCACAGCGAGGCTGCATTAATAGGCACAGTAAAGCTGCATTTGATGGACAGTGAGGCTGGATTGATGGGCACAGTGAAGCTGCATTGATGGGCACAGTGAGGCTGCATTCACAGGCACAGTGAGGCTGCATTCATGGGCACAGTGAGGCTGCATTCACGGCACAGTAAAGCTGCATTTGATGGACAGTGAGGCTGCATTGATGGGCACAGTGAAGCTGCATTAATGGGCACAGTGTGACTGCAATCATGGGCATAGTGAGGCTGCATTCACGGGCACAGTAAAGCTGCGTTTGTTGGACAGTGAGGATGAATTGATGGGCACAGTGAAGCTGCATTGGTGGGCCCAGTGTGGCTGCATTGATGGGCACAGTGAGGCTGCAATGGTGGGCACAGTGAGGCAGCATTCATGGGAATAGTGAGGCTGTATTATTGGGCACATTGAGGTTGCATTGATGGGCACAGTAAAGCAGCATTCATGGGCACAGTGAGGCTGAATTCATGGGCACAATGAAGCTGCATTGATGGGCATAGTGTGACTGTATTGATGGGCACAGTAAGAAAACATCGATGGGCACAGTGAGACTGCAATCACAGACACAGCGAGGCAGCATTCACGGGTGCAGTAAAGCTGCGTTTGATGGACAGTGAGGCTGCATTGATGGGCACAGTGAAGCTGCATTGATGGGCACAGTGAGGCTGCATTCATGGGCACAGTGAGGCTGCAATGGTGGGCACAGTGAGGCTGCATTGATGGGCACGGTGAGGCTGCATTCATGGGCACAGTAAGGCAGCATTCATGGGCACAGTGAGGCTGAATTCACAGGCACAGTGAAGCTGCATTGATTAGCACAGTGAGACTGCATTGATGGGCACAGTGAGGCTGCATTCACAGGCACAGGGAGGCTGCATTAATGGGCACAGTGAGTCTGCATTCATGGGCACAGTGAGTCTGCAATGGTGAGCACAGTGAGGCTGCATTCATGGGAACAGTGAGGCTGCATTCATGGGCACAGTGAAGCTGCATTTACATGCAAAGTAAGGCTGCATTCATAGGCACAGTGAGGCTGCATTTGCAGGCACAGGGAGGCTGCATTAATGGGCACAGTGAGTCTGCATTCATGGGCACAGTGAGTCTGCAATGGTGAGCACAGTGAGGCTGCATTCATGGGAACAGTGAGGCTGCATTCATGGGCACAGTGAAGCTGCATTTACATGCAAAGTAAGGCTGCATTCATAGGCACAGTGAGGCTGTATTTGCAGGCACAGTGAGGCTGCATTTATGGGCACAGTGAGGCCACAATGTTGGGCACAGTGAAGCTGCTTTCACGGGCACAGTGAGGCTGCATTCACAGGCACAGTGATGCTGCATTGATGGGCACAGTGAGGCTGCATTCATAGGTACAGTGAGGCTGCAATGGTGGACACAGTGAGGGTGCATTCATGGGCACAGTGAGGTTGCATTTATGGGCACAGTGAGGCAGCATTCATGGGCACAGTGAGGCTGAATTCACGGGCACAATGAAGCTGCATTGATCAGCACAGTGAGACTGCATTGATGGACACAGTGAGGCTGTATTCACAGGCACAGTGAGGCTATATTCACGGGCACAGTGAAGCTGCATTCACGGGCACAGTAAAGCTGCATTTGATGGACAGTGAGGCTACATTGATGGGCACAGTGAAGCTGCATGGATGGGCACAGTGTGACTGCAATCATAGGCACAGTGAGGCTGCAATTCATGGGCACAGTGAGGCTGCATTCATGGGCACAGTGAGGCTGCATTCACATGCAAAGTAAGACTGCATTCATGGGCTCAGTGAGGCTGCATTCATGGACACAGTGAGGCTGCATTTACGAGCACAGTGAGGCTGCAATGTTGAGCACAGTGTGGCTGCATTCACGGGCACAGTGATGCTGCATTGATGGGCACAGTGAGGGTGCATTCGGGGGCACAGTGATGCTGCAATGGTGGGCACAGTGAGGCTGCATTCATGGGCACAGTGAGGCTGCATTCATGGGCACAGTGAGACTGCGTTGATAGGCACAGTGAGGCTGCATTAACGGGCACAGTAAAGCTGCGTTTGATGGACAGTGAGGATGAATTGATGGGCACAGTGAAGCTGCATTCATGGGAATAGTGAGGCTGTATTATTGGGCACATTGAGGCTGCATTCACATGCACAGTAAGGCTGCATTCATGGGCACAGTGAGGCTGCATTCACAGGCACAGTGAGGCTGCATTTACGGGCACAGTGAGGTTGCAATGTTGGGCACAGTGAGGCTGCATTCACGGGCACAGTGAGGCTGCATTCACAGGCACAGTGATGCTGCATTGATGGGCTTAGTGATGCTGCTTTCGTGGGCACAGTTTGGCTGCATTCAAGGGCACAGTGAGGCTGCATTGATGGGCACAGTGAGGTTGCATTGATGGGCACAGTAAAGCAGCATTCATGGGCACAGTGAGGCTGAATTCATGGGGACAATGAAGCTGCATTGATGGGCATAGTGAGACTGCATTGATGGGCACAGTGAGAACACATCAATGGGCACAGTGAGACTGCAATCACAGACACAGTGAGGCAGCATTCACGGGCGCAGTAAAGCTGCGTTTGATGGACAGTGAGGCTGCATTGATGGGCACAGTGAAGCTGCATTGATGGGCACATTGTGGCTGCATTCATAGGCACAGTGAGGCTGCATTCATGGGCACAGTGAGGCTGTAATGGTGGGCACAGTGAGGCTGCATTCATGGGCACAGTGAGGCTGCAATGGTGGGCACAGTGAGGCTGCATTCATGGGCACGGTGAGGCTGCATTCATGGGCACAGTGAGGCTGCATTCATGGGCACAGTTATGCTGCATTCACGGGCACAGTGAGGCTGCATTCACATGCAGAGTAAGGCTGCATTAATGGGCACAGTGAGGCTTCATTTATGGGCACAGTGAGGCTGCAATGTTGGGCATAGTGAGGCTGCATTCATGGGCACAGTGAGGCTGCATCCACAGGCACAGTGATGCTGCATTGATGGGCACAGTGAGGCTGCATTCATGGGCACAGTGAGGCTGCATTCATGGGCACAGTGAGGCTGCATTCATGGGCATAGTGAGGGTGCATTAACAGGCACAGTGAAGCAGCATTCATGGGCACAGTGAGGCTGCATTCATGGGCACAGTGAAGCTGCATTCATGGGCACAGTGAGGCTGCATTCATGGGCACAGTGAGGCTGCATTCACATGCACAGTAAGGCTGTATTAATGGGCACAGTGAGGCTGCATTCACAGGCACAGTGATGCTGCATTGATGGGCACAGTGAGGCTGCATTCATGGGCACAGTGAGGCTGCAATGGTGGGCACAGTGAGGCTGCATTGATGGGCAAAGTTACACGCCATTTGGGTTGAACGTAGAGGTAGACTTAAATGTGTTTATTGACAATGCTTAATAATGTTGTTTTATATACTACATGCATTTCTTGAGCTTTTTTGTTGATGCTACCCTATATGCCTTGGTTTTACATCTCAGAGTCAGTGTTTATGGATGCCGTTTTATATTACAGGCATTATTTGAATTTGCATGTCGATACTACCCTGTATTCTTTTGTGAACTTGTTGTGACATCTCGGAGACATATTCGGCATGAGGGCGTGTATATGTTTATGCATAGCAATTTCCTATACACGCAATTTTCTTAATTTATATATCCCTTTTTTATGGTTTATGACAGTATGCATATACATCATTCACACATATTGTGGGTGGTATGCATCTCCTTGTTTTTATGCACTGTCACTATATATGTTAGGTATTTATTTATTTCTACCGATATTGTTACATTATCTCCGTTGGGTGGTAACCCGCTTACATACAATGGCGTGGGGTCGTCTTCCATATACTTTACACCCAGGTGTGTGCCATTGGAATTTGCTGTCTATATATTAAATATGGACATGACCATATTTTTAGGTCTATTCATTTCTATTTTATTATATGTATTTTTATTAATATTTTTTTATTGTAATTCAATATTTTTGGAGGTTATCTCCTTTGGATGGTATTTTTCTTTTTCTCCACAAGATGGCGCTCTGCTGCACTTTAACACACTTTGGAGGGATTTTCCCCATTAGATCGAGTGAAGTTGTTTTTTCAATACTATTAGATTGATATGGGCTTATACCATTGTGTGTTTTCACTTATTGATTAAGCATCCGTGTGGTCCATTCGACCTATTTTACTCTTTAGGGTTTAATAGCATAAACTTTCTGATGTTAGGTATTTGCTTTTTGTTGCCCCATCCTGGGTATTGAATAATTGGCCACAGTGAAACTTCCTGTGGTTTGGTTGTTTCGGGGTTACATTCTCGCAGCTGAGTGGCTGTTTAGATTCGACGCCTCCGAGATGTCACAATGGGGCGTGGTTTCTTCTGTTTTTAATGCGATGAGTCAGAGCGTCGCCCGTTCCCCAGACGACGTCAGTGACAGACGAAACGTACGTCAGGAGGTTGACGCTCTGACGTCATCGAACCTTGCTACGAACGGGCGCTCGCTTGCCGGCTGCCGATCTGCTCATTTTATATTACCATTTTGTAAGTGTTCTACCTCATTTTAAATAAATTGTCCAATCAGATTTACGCTATGGCTACCTCTTTCTTACCCTTATGTCCTTAAATATCGGGATGTTGTGTGGTGGAGTTACGGTGTGCGGAGGGTTATCACTGGTAGGATACTGGGACCCAGTTTATATGCACCTGAGATGCTCACCATCCATTGTGTCATCCGGAGGAGGGTTTCTTTATCAAGCTGCTGAACCTGGATGTAGTCCTGGGATGTGCCTGTTGTGCTTTCCATCTGGTAAGCTCATATATTTGAAGGTGGAGGATCACTGTGTAGGGTGTGTTTGTTTTCACTTTCTCACTTGATCTTCACGGAGAATTATCAGGGGACATCTTCTACCTCTTCACCAGACTCTTGATTTCTCCATTATCTATGGACTCTGCTACTATCTGTACACTAATGATTTGATGTCATTTGATGTGGAATTTATGTTTATTGCATATATTTATGTTCACTGCACATATTGATTTGTTGTGCACTTTTTTTCACTGTATAGCACAGTTTTTTTCTTTGTTTTCTTATTGGTTGTGAATATTTCACTGTTGAACTGCTGCTTCCTTGGGGGGTTTTTTTGATAGTGCGGGGATTTCTTTCTGTTTTTCTCTGTTTACTAAGTGTGCACCATCACTGCTGCATATCATCAGCCAGAGGGGGATCCAGAGTGCTGAGTTTGGGGGTACCGACAGCCAGACTCACCTGAGTGCAGAGCAGAGAGTGGAAAAATCGCTATGTGTGACCAGATGGTGAACTACATTATCACTGGGACTGGTGACCTGCTGCTTCAGGGTTTTACTATCTGCTGCTAGTGAGAATGAGCCCTTTAGGAACTGAGCATGTAGCAATATAGTAACCTTACTGCTGCCTGCAGGCTTGACTGGGACTATTTTCATGTGTACCAGTGGAACAACTGGGCCCCAACGCTACCCAGCTGAGTTAGGACAACAGACTTGTCCCTTTACAGCTGCAACACAGAGACCTTCACCTTGCTTTTGCTAAGAGGACATTGCACTATAACCTACCTATTCTCCCAGAGTACACGCTAAACTATTTGCAGTGCCTTGAAAAATCCGAATGATATTTAAAATTTTCCACATTTTGTCATGTTACAAACAAAAACGTAAATGTATTTTATTGGTATTTTATGTAATAGACCAACACAAAGTGGCACATAATTGTGAGGTGGAAGGAAAATGATAAATGGTTCTCCAATATTTTTACAAATAAATGTGTGAAAAGTGTGGCATACATTTGTATTCAGCCCCCTTTACTCTGATACCCCTAACTAAAGTTTAGTGGAACTAATTGCCTTTAGAAGTCACCTAATTACTAAATAGAGTCCACCTGTGTGTAATATAATCTAAGTATAAACACAGTTGTTCTGTGAAGCCTTCAGAGGTTTGTTAGAGAACCTTAGTGAACAAACAGCATCATGAAGGTGAAGGAACATACAAGACAGGCCAGGGATAAAGTTGTGGAGAAGTTTGAAGAAGGGTTGGGTTATAAAAAAATATACCAAGCTTTCAACATCTCACTGAGCACTGTTCAATCCATCATCCAAAAATGGAAAGAGTATGGCACAACTGCAAACCTACCAAGACATGGCCGTCCACCTAAACTGACAGGCAAGGAGAGCATTAATCAGAAAAGCAGCCAAGAGGTCCATGGTAACTCTGGAGGCGCTGCAGAGATCCACAGCTTGGGTAGGAGAATCTGTCCACAGGACAACTATTAGTCGTGCACTTCACAAATCTGGCCTTTATAAAAGAATGGCAAGAAGAAAGCCATTATTGAAAGCAAGCCATACAAAGTCTTGTTTGCAGTTTGCGAGAAGCCACGTGGGGGACACAGCAAACATGTGGAAGAAAGTGCTCTGGTCAGATAATAAATTAACTTTTTGGCCTAAAAGCAAAACACTACGTGTGGCTGAAAACTAACACTGCACATCACCCTGAACACACCACCCTAACCGTGAAACATGGTGGTGGCAGTATCATGTTGTGGGGATGCTTTTCTTCAGCAGGGACAGGGGAGCTGGTCAGAGTTGATGGGAAGATGGAGCCAAATACAGGGCAATCTTAGAAGAAAACTTGTTAGAGTCTGCAAAAGACTTGAGACTGGGGCGGAGGTTCACCTTCCAGCAGGACAACAACCCTAAACATACAGCCAGAGCTACAATGGTTTAGCTAAAAGCATATTCATGTGTTAGAATGGCCCAGTCAAAGTCCAGACCTAAATCCAGTTGAGAGTCTGTGGCAAGACTTGAAAATTGCTGTTCACAGACATTCTCCATAAAAACTGACAGAGCTTGAGATATTTTGCAAAGAAGAATGGGAAAAATGTCACTCTCTAGATGTGCAAAGCTGGTAGAGACATCCCCAAAAGATCTTGCAGCTGGAATTGCAGTTAAAAGTGGTTCTACAAAGTATTAACTCAGGGGGGCTAAATATAAATCCACGCCACACTTTTCACGTATTTATTTTGAAAACCATTTATCATTTTCCTTCTACTTCACAATTATGCGCCACTTTGTGTTGGTCTATCACATACAACCCCAATAAAATGCATTTCCGTTTTTGGTTGTAACATGGCAAAATGTGGAAAATTTCAAGGGGTATGAATACTTTTTCAAGGCACTGTATATTATTATCCATGTGCACTACAGAAACATTTGTTTAGTTTAGTTTTTGTTTCATTCGTTTTTTTTTTCGTTTATCGGAACATTCATGATCAGCATTGTTTTTTTCTGATCATTCGTAACTTCGGATGCATTCGTATTCGTATCCGTTCCGTTCCATTCATTTGGGTGTGGCATTCATTACTTTGGATAATTTGTAACTTCAGATGCATTCAATGCGCTCACTAATGCCGCGTACACACGAGCAGACTTTACGGCAGACTTTGCCCGGCGGACGGAATTTGGTCGGACAATTCGATCGTGTGTGGACTCCAGCGGACTTTGTTTGCTCAAAAGTTGGACGGACTTAGATTTGAAACATGTTTTAAATCTATCCGTCGAACTCGAGTCCGGTCGAAAAGTCTGCTCGTCTGTATGCTAGTTCGACGGACAAAAAGCCATGCTAGGACAGCTATTGGCTACTGGCTATGAACTTCCTTATTTTAGTCCGGTCGTACATCATCACGTACGAATTCGACAGACTTTGGTGGATTGTGTGTAGGCAAGTCCGTTCATTCAGAAAGTCCGTTGTAAAGTACGTTGAAAATTCCACCGGGCAAAGTCTGCCGTAAAGTCCGACCGTGTGTACGCGGCATAACAGTTACTTTAGCCGAATTTGAAAGGAAATTCCAATAAAAATGTAAATCTCATCTATCAGAAATTAGCTGCTATGGAGCAGAGTCCTGAATAGAAGAATAACTGACTTCAGCTATTTTACCTATAATTGAATAGTTTATAATAATAATAATAAAAATGATAATAACTAATAATTTATTTATAATAGAAAATACGAAGAACAAAATTATCTGAATGTAATCGATTCGTTAAACTCATAGGTAGAATCAATTTTCGTTCTTTTGGATTTTCGGATTTTCATTCTTTCGGGTTTCCATTCTTTCAGATTTTCGTTCTTTCAGATTTTCATTCTGACAATTCGTTTTTGTATGCATTTGTAGCACCCTCTACCTAGGTAGGTGCTAGAGGTGAGTGTAGGTAAATTTAGGCAGGTCTAGCTTCTTGCTTCTAGAGGATTCTAGAAGAGAAGAGGGGAAGTGGAGAGGAGCTGTCTGGGGTGTCTCAGGGAGCCTTGACCAATACCCCACTAGGATTGGCTGGGGGCAGGCCTCCTTGAAAATACCCAGGGTCAGCCCAGCTGGGGAAGAGTTGTTGGGAGGAAGAACTGAAGATGGAGCACTAGGTTGTCAAGGGCCTATTAGGAAACTCCCCAGTCTGGGGGAGGGTGACCTTGGGCTTGGGGTTCAGGTGCAGGATGGAGCCCTTCTAACAAAGACAAGAAGGATCTGGACAGGAGGCACAGAGAGGAACCAGAAAGGACAACAGGAGCTCGTGCTGCTGGGCAAGTCTTCAAGAGGTAACCACCGGTGACAGCCAGGAGGGCTGGTGAGTGACAGGCACTGTCAAGAGGACTGGGGAGGCACACCTGAAGGGACTGGGCGTGTGCAGTCTGGGATGGGTGCAGAGCCAGCAGAGAGGACTGTGATGTCACGGGCAGTGGAGTTGGGCAGCTGCAGCCAGGAGGGTTGGCAGGGCCTGAAGAGGACTAGCTGGGAGCAGTAATCCACCAGTGGGTGGATTACAGCTAGCACAAAAGATTTCAAATTGTTTGCTACATTATAGGGGCCCGCGGTCCCTGCCTGCTAAGGGCGTTTGCTAAGGCCTGGCTGAGCCAGTGTCAGGCCTGACCATGTGCTAGCCGACCCTGTGAAGTGTAAGAGAGAGGAACTGTAACAGTCTGCAAGCAAGTGTTGTGCTGGAGGAGACTGAAGGAGAAGTATGTACAAGGATTGTACATAGTTGTCCCATCCAAGTGAATCTTTCTGGGCATCTCATAAATCCCTTTACCCTGTCCAAGTTAATCCCCTCAATAAAACAAAAAAACAAAAACAAAGCTATGGACTGTTCATTGTCTTGGAGTGTTTTGGAAGTGAATGCTGGGCTGGGCAGAGTGACAGGTGGGCCACTACACTCAGCAGCCCCTACGGGGGTACCGCTAGGCATTCATTAAAAGAGTCTTACGTTCATTCGGATGCTTCCAAATTTGCCGAATTTCGTCTGAAAACGAATTTGTAACAAAACGAATTTCACACGTCTAGGGCTGAGGTTGTTCTTTAAAGTCTAGACCAGTGGTTCTCAACCTGGGGGTCGGGACCCCCTCGGGGGTCAAATGATGATTTGCCAGGGGTCACCAAATCCTTGGCTGTTTCCGCACCGCTTTCCCAGCCTTTTTGTGGCCGCCCAGCAGGGCTGTCCCTGGAGCCCGCAGCCGCCCATTCAGTTCACGGCATGACTGGGGGGCAGAGACTAGAGGTCAGCTGACTGGTGAGGAATGTGAAGTGGGAGGGGCTAGAGGAGACCCTATCTCCTGATTTCGGCATAGGTGTCATTGCTACGAGACACCACAAAGTCGGAGACACAGTGAGTAAAACTACCAGTGATTATAGTTGCCATTAAATGTCCCCACTACAGTTCTGATCAACCAAATTTAGGTGCTCTTAATCAAGGTCATCTGCTGATCTGAGAACTCCCCGCCAGCATTGCCACTCATCCCACCCCCCACCCCCCCCACCAAGGAGTAAGAGAAGGAATAAAAATATAGAATACATGGAGGGGAGAGGAAAAGAGGGGGAGGAACAAAATAAAAAGGAAGAGAAAGAACAAGAAAGATGGCTAGAAAGAGGGATGGGGGAAAAAAAACAAGAAATTAGGATAGAGAGAGATAAAAGGAAAAGGAAAGAGAACAAAGAGAAAGAGTGGTACATCCTAAAATGTACCATAAGGGGTTCTAATACAGTACGAGTGAAAGGGACTCAGGGAGCACTGAATGTCCGTGGGTTAGGGGCGCAAATTACTTGTCTTGCCTTGGGTGCTGACAACCCATGCTATGAAAATAATTTTACGGTTGGGGGTCTCCACAATTCAGGAAATGTTATCAAGGGGTCACGGCACTAGAGGGGTTGAGAACCACTGGTCTAGACGCAAAACAGAGAACACAAATTACCAAGCAACTCCTTCAGGGGTAGAGCTAAACTTGTCTGTGTGTCTACACAAGACCTTAGGCTAGCGTGTAAGCAGGCTACTGTCTCTATCAGCCAATAGGATCATTTGATTTTGCAAGACAACGATATGACTTGCTGACAGTAGTGTAAAGCAATAATAGACATGTGTTTGACTTTTTTTTGTTTTTGGAACATTTGTTCGATTTTCTAATAGTTATTGGGGTTAAATTGATGACTGTAGCAATGAGAAAATTTGAAGGAGCAGGTTGGAAAGTTTGTCACAAAGAAATAAAATTCTAACTGTCAATGTTGTTTTAGTTTGGGAAAAATTGTACAATATGCAATGCATATGTTCCAGGCACCATAGAGACCTTGAGGAGGCGCGGCTTATGTATTATGTGGACATTTGGTTCTCACAGTGGTCATGTGATTGGAAGTCTCTCTTGTTGGTAACTGATCCGAAGCCTTGACCGAGAGTTGTCAGCGACAGCTTGGCCAGTGTCCTGGGAGTGTGCAGTGGTCACACAACCTCCTGCCACCATAAACACACATGTACTACAGCTGGGCTTTAATGCTTCTCTTTCTTGCTGCTGCAAGGTTAACACATCTGGGATTCCTATCAAGTAACAGGTCTGGATGAAACTTTAAAGGGTAAGCTCACTTTTTAACAAAAATGAACTAACTCCAGATATCATGGGTATCCCTTTGGACCCCTCTGCACATAGTGGTCATAGTGCCCCATGCTGCCAGTGTAACAGTCCATACAGCCCCAGAGTGGGTATCCATCATAGTGCTTGCAATGTCAAGTGCCCGTTGATCAGTGCAATCATGTGACCACGCTGACCAAGGAGAAGCATCATTTTCTTCTGGGACACCTTGCCAAAAGAAGTACACTATATTACCAAAAGTATTGGGACGCCTGCATTTACATGCACATGAACTTTATTGGCATCCCAGTCTTATAGGGTGTACACACGATCGGACTTTGTTCGGACATTCCAACAACAAAATCCTAGGATTTTTTCCGACGGATGTTGGCTCAAACTTGTTTTGTCTACACACGGTCGCACAAAGTTGCGTACGTCGGGACTATAAACAGGGCAGTGGCCAATAGCTTTCATCTCTTTATTTATTCTGAGCATGCGTGGCACTTTGTCCGTCGGATTTGTGTACACACGATTGGAATTTCCGACAAATTTTATCTCCTGCTCTCCAACTTTGTGTGTCGGAAAATCCGATGGAAAATGTCCGATGGAGCCCACACACGGTCGGAATTTCCGACAACACGCTCCGATCGGACATTTTCCATCGGAAAATCCGACCGTGTGTACGGGGCATTAGTCTATAGCAGTGATGGCGAACCTTGGCACCCCAGATGTTTTGGAACTACATTTCCCATAATGCTCAACTATACTGCAGAGTTCATGAGTATCATGGGAAATGTAGTTTCAAAACATCTGGCCAAGGTTCGCCATCACTGGTCTATAGTGTTCAATAGGTTGGCCCACCCTTTGCAGTTAAAGCAGCTGCAACTCTTCTGGAAAGGCTGTCCACAAGTTTTAGGAGTGTGTCTTTTTGACCAATCTTTGTGAAGTCAGGCACTGATGTTGGACAAGAAGGCCTGGCTCACAGTCTCCGCTCTAATTCATCCCAAAGCTGTTCTATCTAGGCTTGCCACCTCATCCCTTTAAAACTGAACACATATTAATTACACATGTTCTGTGGCTGATTAAGGTGGTAATTAAACTCACTTGGTGCCTTAACTGCATTAAATTTGCCTCAGAACCTGTGTAATTCATATGTGTTTGGGTTTAAAGGGATGAGGTGGCAACCCTAGCCCTATCAGGTTGAGGCCAGTCAAGTTTCTCCACCCCAAACTTGCTCATCCATGTCTTTATGGACCTTGGTTTGTGCACCATTGTGCAGTCATGTTGGAACAGGAAGGGGCCATTCCCAAACTGTTCCCACAAAGTTGGGAGCATGAAATCATCCAAAATGTCTTTGTATGCTGACATCTGACAGTGAGTTCCCTTCACTGGAGCTAAGGGGCCAAGCCCAACCTCTGAAAAACAACTCCGCGCCATAATCCCCCTCCACCAAATGATTTGGACCAGTGCACAAAACAAGGTCCATAAAGACATTGATGAGCAAGTTTGGGATGGAGGAACTTAACTGGCCTTCACAGAGTCCTGACCTCAACCCGTGAGATTTTCTTTTGGGTGAATTAGAGCGGAGAGTGCGAGCCAGGCCTTCTCATCAGACATCAGTGCCTTACCTCACAAATGCACTTCTGGAAGAATGGTCAAACATTCCCATAGACACACTCCTAAACCTGGTGGACAGCCTTCCCAGAAGAGTTGAAGCTGTTATAGCTGCAAAGGGTGGGCCAACTCAATATTAAACCCTATGGACTAAGACTGGGATGACATTAAAGTTCATGTGCGTGTAAAGGCAGGCATCTCAGTATATTTGTTAATATAGCGTAGCTTCAAGTGAGCATCTCATTTAGTCAGTATGGTCTTGTGGCTGTGTTGGCCAATCAGCGCTTGCCATTGTGAGCACTATGATGGATACTCACTCCAGGGCTGTGTGACACTGTATGAAACGCTACATCAGCAGCATGGGACATTATGTTCACTATGTTCAGTGAGATTCACAATGGTGGCCAAGATATTTGGCTTTGGTTTCTTTTTTTCCATTTTTCATGAAAAGGTGAGCATACCCTTTAAGGGCTTTCCAACAAAATTAGTTGACTCTATAGTGGCACGGCCGAATGCTTTGAATAACAATTTTTTTGTAATTTCAAACAAATGTTCAAATGAAACTCTACTGATGTATGGCCAGCTTAACCATTACTTTGGGTCAAAGCATTGCTTGAATCTGGCACTTTGTGTGTTAATCTGATCACAGATTGCTTTGTTAATAAACCTCCTAGCCGCAGTCCAGTCCCAAGGGCCAGTACACAGTTTCTGTTATTCCCTTGAGATGAGTGTTGATTGTCCTCACTACCCCAACCTGTGCTCCACCATGATAATTAGAGGGATGCACTCTTCCTGCTCTATTCAAAGTAATTTTGATGAGCTACGCTGGGTAAGTGTGCTCAGTATTAAAGGCTGTAGTGTAGAGCGGGTATTTCTATCAGCTTTAATGGCAAGCTGACTAAAAAAATAAAAATAAATGAAAGACCTGTTTTGTGGCGCTTATAGGGGTTTTTGGAAGTGCTGCTCATTCATTTCAATGGGCAGGGGTGTTTTGGGAGCACTATTTATCGCGCTCCAAAGATGCTGCTTGCAGGACTTTTCTTAATGTCCCGCAAGCGCACCACCCCAGTGTGAAAGAACACATTGAAGTGAATAGGAGGCAGTCTTTAGGTGCTATTTCTAGCACTAAAACGCCTGAAAACTGCCTAGGTGTGAAAGGGGTCTTACACCAGTTGGAGGGTGGTTCAAAATACAACTTTCCCTTTATATTACAAAGGCAGCAGATGGGGTTGTACATGTGCTGTGTGTACAATGCTTTGCAGCCACGATAAGATTGATTCACCCCCATCCCTGTCACATTTAGTGGGCAGTACTACCACCAAATGCCACCCGTTCTAGATAATGGAACTCTGCTGCAACTGCATGTAATGAATGTGGTTGTGCTGTAGCATTTATGGCTTGAAAACTGGCAGTGAGAACGTGACGTATCATTCGAGGGTCGCTTTTTGGAGCTGCGACAGTGACCACCGTATGTGTAAACCCATCCGTATGTGTAAACTAGGAAAAAAAAAATCAGGAAATATAGCAGTGAGATCCATTCACACCATAATGCTTTGCACTACAATGGGAGTTTTTGTATGTTAGGACCACCTTAACCACCACCCCCTGTCGTTTTTGATTATGGGAATTTTTTTTTTTTTTATCCCACCACCACTACCCCCAATGGAGCTCAATGCATGAAAAAATAGGTTCTGCTAACATGTTTTTGTGCAAGGCAATGCAATGCACCAAGCATAGTCATCTGTGCATTGTGTGTTCTATAAGGCTTGTTTCCACTAGTGCGGATTCTCCTGCATCTGCCATTGCACTGCTATGCACAACAATAGAAATTACCTTATTCTCTATGGTACATGTTTACATCAGCACAACATGGTGCAGTACAATTTTTGAAAATGTGCAGGTGCCTCTTTTGGTGCAGCATAGTGTGTTTTTTGACCCCTTTAGACGTCAATGGAAATGCATTAAAAAAAGACCACAAATGTAAGGCTGGCCATAGATGGATATTATACATATATATTATTATTTATTTATTTTTTAATGCCGGGAACAGATTCCTCCATCCACACAAGTGGGGTTGATGAGAGATATCCTCCCTAGCCTTCCCGCTGCTGTCAAAATACACTGTATGTTGGCTGCACCCCCATCGTTTCTTCCATCACAGTTCACCCCCTTACTTTGTGCTGCTGCCAGGAAGATGCTGAGAAGCAGAAAGTGCCGGGTCTGGAAGAGGGCTGGAGTTAGGGTTGCCATCTCATCGCTCTAAACCAAAACGCAGATTAATTACACAGGTTCTGTGGCTGATTAACCACTTCAATACTGGGCACTTTCCCCCCTTCCTGCCCAGGCCAATTTTAAGTGCTGTCACATTTTAAATGACAATTGTGCGGTCATGCTACACTGTACCCAAACAAAATGTTTATCATTTTGTTCCCACAAATAGAGCTTTCTTTTGTTGGTATTTGATCACCTCCTGGGTTTTTTTATTTGCTAAACAAAAAAAAGACAAAATTTTGGAGAGAAAAAATTAAAAAAAAATTTTTTTTTGTTTATAAAATTTTGTAAACCAGTTTTCACCTTAACTGACGGGCACTAATATGCGGCACTGACGGGGGGGGGGCTCTGATGGGTGGCAGGGATGGGCATAACTGATGAGGCACTGGCAGGCATTACTGATGGGCACAGATTGGAATAATGTGTGGGCAGATTGGCATTCCTGGTGGTCATCAGTGGTGGGCATCCTCGGGGTGCTGTGCTGAATATCACTCAGCGCAGACCCTGCCCTCCCTGTCAGGAGAGCAGCTGATTGGCTCTTTTCTAGTCGTGTCTGTCAGATGCAAAAGAGGAAAAGCAAATACACGGCTCTTCCTGTTTGCACCGTAATCAGCTGTGACTGGACACGTCAGAGGCTCTTTACCGAGATTGGTGTTGCGGCGTGTCAGACGCACGCCGGCTCTTAGTCCTATGACATCCAGTCAAGATGGCGGAATCAGTGATTAAGGTGGTAATTGCCTCACTTGGTGCCTTATCTGCATTAAAGTGGTTGTAAAGGTTCGCGTTTTTTTTTTTTTCTTCTTTTATAACAAACATGTCATACCTCCACTGTGCAGTTCGTTTTGCACAGAGTGGGCCCCGATCCTCATCTTCTGGGGTCCCCAGGTGGCTCTCACAGCTCCTCCCTGCATCGTATAACCCCCTAGGATAGTGATGGCGAACCTTTGCACCCCAGATGCTTTGGAACTTCATTTCTCATGCACTCTGCAGTGCAGTTGAGCATCATGGGAAATGTAGTTCCAAAACATCTGGGGTGCCAAGGTTCGCCATCACTGCCCTGGGAGAAGCGCTCTCCTGGGGGGGTTATCTTACAGGCGCGCTCCCGAGTCCAGCATTTGCGTCCATAGGCATGACTGCTGGACTCGACCCCAACCCCCGGCGTCCGAGTTATTGGATTTGATTGACAGCAGCGGGAGCCAATGGCTGCTATCAATATATCCAATCGAGAGCCGGAAACCCCGGGCAGAGGAAGAGCGTGTCTTCGCTAAGTGAAATTTCCAGGGCTCAGGTAAGTAAATGGGGGGGAGGCGGTCACTGCCAGGTGTTTTTTCACCTTAATGCATAGGATGCATTAAGGTGAAAAACTAGAGTTTACAACTCCTTTTAAATTAGCCTCAGAACCTGTGTAATCCATATGTGTTCAGGTTTTAAAAGGATGAGGGGGTACTGCACCTGCATGGAGAATCACAGGATCTGGTGGAGTATTTCTTTCCTCGCTGCTGAGACAAGGTCGGGGCAGAGACTAGGGGGATGCCACAGCTGCAGGAGAGATGCAAGGGCGACATAAAATTGTCTGGCAGGCCAGATTTAACCTGCGGGCCTTGGGTTTGACACAAGTGGCCTATGACCAGCTTGAAGCAAATGTGCTGCAGTCTCTGTCTGCTCTGTAGATTTCCTGTTAGAGACATCACAATTCTCTCGCACACCCGCAAGCGCCTCCCGATCTCCTGGGAATGATCGGTGCGGCGGGGATCAGCTGTGATCACCGATCTCCTTTTGTATAGCTTTTTAGCTGACAGCCGCTTCTCCTTCTCTCCCTTCTGCGGCTGACAGCTAAAAAGCTATACAGGGAGAACGGTGATCGCAGCTGTCCCTCCAACCGCACCGATCATCCCCAGCTGCTCCCTGTGTGCTCCTCCCCCGGGCCCCTCCGTGTCCTTTTTCGCCCCCTCGTTCCCCGCAGCCGGCTCCCCTCCTCTCCCACCAGCTGCGGGGGGAACTAGTAATAGGACACAGTGAGCGAGATCGTTCCTGTGTCCTGTAATTGCTGAGCAGAGTAAACTGTGTTTACTCTGCTCAGTTTATGAATGGACAGGAGCCTCTGTCTCCTTTTCATTCATCTTTAGTGCTGAGAAAGGGACTGGGGAATCTGTGTCCTCAGTCCCTTTGTCTGTCTCAAAGGTGAGATGTCAGGGGTCTGTTTAGACCCCTGAAATCTCACCAAAGCCCCCCCCCCCAAAAAAATTGTAAAAAAATTCTAAAAAATGAAAGTGTAAAAAAAGTAAAATGAACTGCTGACACCACTCTCCCCTGCCCTACCAAGACTGTCCACTGCCCCAACCCCCTCCCCCCAAAAAGCATTGTAAAAAAAATTTAAAATAAATTGTAAAAAAAATCAATTATTAAAAATAAAAAAACTACTGACACTGACCACTGCCACCCACCTCCTTCCCCAGAA
This sequence comes from Lithobates clamitans, assembly GCA_037952925.1. Classification (NCBI taxonomy): domain Eukaryota; kingdom Metazoa; phylum Chordata; class Amphibia; order Anura; family Ranidae; genus Lithobates; species Lithobates clamitans. The sequence goes on along the minus strand of JBBGZY010002556.1, from coordinate 1,187,716 downwards.
GCACTGCGAAAAAATATTGAGAGTGATTTGAAAAATATTTTTCCGTGGGGGGGGGGGTGTTTTGGATGTTGGCAACCAGTAAGGCTGGGTTCACTATGGTTTGTAGGCCCGTGTCCTGTGCATTTCTGTTCACTGATTTGGGTCCCAATTGTTCCCTGAATTTACACCCGGACCCAAAAAACGCACAGGACCCTTTTTAAAACCGCGGCCGCCCCAAACCTGTGTGACCCGGCTCTATTGATAGCCGGTCACACGCTCACATGTTATGCAAATTGGATGCAGTTAAAAACAAATCCAATTCACATATGTGAACCCAGCCTAACTGTTCACCACGCTTTATGGTGGTCACTGGTACCCATAGATTTGCGTTGTAAAAAATTGGTTGATGATGATTCTTTTGTTAAATAAGTAACTTGCTGTGTGTGCTCCCCCCCCCCCCCCTTCTCCCTTCCTGTGCTTTATACAGCCGTGGCCTATCTGAACTGAATGTCTATTTTCACTATGAATGGTCTCCTGCTCTGCATTGTGTTCAGCTTGATAACTACAGGTCAGTTTAACAAGTCTATGTAATGGATCATAAAGTGGCTCCCGTGTCCCCCCCCCCCCCCCCCTTTTTTTTTTTTTTCTTTTATTGTATTTATTTTTTCCTCCAATATTTTCCTCTTGTAGTCCTTTTTAGGTCTGCTAAATGCTCTCGATCAACAAAAACTTTTTTTTAATCCTTATGCTGTTAGCATTAGTCAATAGTAAGGTATATTATATTTACTTGTCTTTATCCCTTTTTTCTACTTTTACTTCTTCAGTTGCTTCCTGGTTAAGGCCAAAATGATGTCATACATCCCAGGAGTTTTTTTTTTTTTTTTTTTTTTCCATTTGGAGAAGGGGCTTTTTCTGCTAAGCCCATCCTCCTTTTATGCATTAGCTAAAGGCAGATGGATTCCAGAAAGTAAATGCTACAATCAGGGATCCTCAAACTATGGCCCTCCAGCTGTTGCGGAACTACACATCCCACATGGCATTGTAAAACTGACATTCACAGACATGACTTGGCATGATGGGACTTGTAGTTCCTGAACAACTGGAGGGCCGTAGTTTGAAGACCCTTGCTCTACATGAATCAGCTGCCCTTTCTCAAAATGGCTGCAGCTAGTAATGTTAGGGAAAATTGTGGGTTGTCGTGAGACAGAGGGGAAGTCCCCCAATGGGGACACTAGTTCAGAGGACAAGGGATTTCCTCACTTTGGAGGGATTTCCTATCCTTCCCGGTTTTAGCTGTGGGAATTCACCAAACGTGGCAAAGATGGCAAAAAAGCCTGACAAACATTATAACCCTTCCTTGCTCTACCCAAAATATAAACTTTTGCCTAATAGTTCCAAAGTTCTGCTTTAAAGTGGTTGGAAACCCCGCTTTTGTGCTTTTTTTTCTTTTTCTTTTTTTTTCTCCTTACAGGTAAGCCTATAATAAGGCTTGCCTGTAGGTAAAATGAATATCTCCTAAACGTGCACTGTTTAGGAGATGTTTGCCCTTCATGCAGCCACTGACGTCAGCCGTACATGCGCTCTGAAGGTCCATCTTACCTTACCAGAACCGAGAGAGACGAAGAACAGAGTGAGATCATCACAGTTCTGGCCACTCGCAGCGCCGGAGCTCGCGATCTTGGAGAGGGCTTCAGTCTAGGGTGAGTATTTCATAACGTGCTAGTTTGCAACCGCTTTAACTAAATGAACTATGTAACTTTCCAGAGTAACTACATTGCGTTTAAAGAGACCCTGTCGCCAACTTAAAATGAATAAAACCCAGGTAAAAGCCTGGATGTTTTTAAGTATTTTCAATGCTTGCGGCTTAAATTTTTTTTATGTTTCCATGCAATGTTTTTTCAAATGTGCTAAGAAAATTAAACTTTAGGAATTTCCTAGCACTGCTCCTTCCAAGTCATAGCCCTTGCCTCTTCTTGAAATGTCTAATTGCTGTCTATGCTAGCCTAGCTTCTGCGCTCGTCCCTTTTACCTCACCATGTAACATTGTATGTAGCTACTGGTGGAAGACCAAAGAGGGAATACTAAGAAATGTCACTTGAAGTGACGGCTCTGAGTCTGGAGCTGCTGACATCACATCCAAGATTACATCACCCAGCAGCAGTCTCGATGGTTTTGGATGTCCACACAAGGCAGGTTTTTTACAGGTAAAATACATTACATGCACATAGTCTTGTGGAAATATTATTTAATGGAATAAATAGTTTGGTTACAGAGTCTCTTTAAGAAATTGTTATAACCTGTTATTGTTGCCCCGCCATTGACAAGGTTGCAAGAGAAGATAAATTGCTACCTGACACTACGTAACATAAATGACTCTTCTGGAGTTCTCTGCTTGTCTCCTCTAGGACTCTCTCTGCTCTGTGTCCACTGTTCAAATAGAGTCAATGCAAGTTGTAGAGGATTGTTGAAAAACTGCTCTCAAGACGAGAGCTGTGTATCCACAATAAAGCAAACTATCTTTGTCGGTAAGGGTCATATACGTTTATTTTATTTTTTTTTATTTTTTGGGGGGGGGGTTTATATGCACGTTCGGTAGCACTACGACAATTTATTGTCCTAGATAAGGCAAGACGTGGATGTGACGACTACGACTTGTGGTCATAGACCATAGACCTGGATGTGATGACTATAATTTATGGTCATGATGTGGATATGATTACTACGACTTATGGTCATAGATCAGACATGGATGTGGCAACTACCATTTGTAGTCAAAATTTAAAGACAAGACATGGACATGACAACTCTACAACTTAAGTGGTCCCACGGGAGGAACCTCCAGCTAATTTGACTGCCTCTGCTCTGTTCCTGCGTGAATTGGGGGGGGTCCAACCCCAGCGCTCTTTTCACTGATGTAGTTTCAGCTCTCAGGCCCCTGCTTTTCAGAGCTGAGATCCTGTGTAAATTGTGACCTTTGGATGTATGAGACAAATGGCCACAGATAAACGAGTATGACTTGTGTAGGAAGATATGTTTCATCGGTGTATCACCGAAGGCCAGTCAGTCCTGCAGTAAAGCATTGAAAGCCTTTTGGAATAGACATTCCTTCATTCTGGGTAGTGGGCCTCCAGTTGGGAATTTTTTAGGCGAGGTTTCGGCCAAGAAGTCTGATGCAATATGGTGAAGTATCTCCCTACAACAGGTAGGTGACAATCTCATCCAGAGTGAGTCAGCATGGCGTAAACCGTCAACCAATGAGAGGGTCCCCCCCCTCCCACATAGAGTGAGATTGCAAAGAAAGGGAAAATTTGTGGCACTTGGATTGCAAAACCCCAAGAGTGCTTGCTCCTCATTAGTTTCAGACTGTAATGAACAACTCAATAAGACATTCCTCTCTCAACTAGAGGAAAGGAAGAGTTGTGTCCCTTCTCTGAAATCTTATTTTTTATATATTTTCATCATAAAATTTGTATTAATATTCCCAGGACTGCATGCTGCTTGTTGTTCCAAATAAAATGACCTACTAACACGTTCCTCTCTCCTCTGGAGACGGGAGAGTTCTCTCCTATAAACCACTTTTTCTTCTGTATTTCAGGAGGTATGAGGACTCGGTTGTTTGAGAGAGGCTGTGGCCCAGTAGATCAATGCAATTCTTCAAGCAGTCTTTCAAGTATGGTCAGCATATATCACCATAGGACATGCTGCAGTACAAACTTCTGCACGCCGGCCCTACCAGTATGTGAGTTTACAAGACCTAACAGGAAAACCAAAGCTATGTTGGGTTTTATCGATTGACTTGAGATCTGGCCCCTTGGATTTAGAAGGGGAATCTAAGCAAAACAGGATTTGGGCTGCCTTTCACATGTGCTTTCTGGTTAGGTCTGTATGTTTTTCAAATGGACCTGATCTGAAGCTCCATGCAGCTTTATGGATAAGTTGATGTAAATGGATTTGTTGTCCATTATATTCCTCTCTTCCAAGTTTATGCAGGTCTGGAAGGATTGTGTCCTGTTCCATTTTTCCAGACCTGATATGAGTGATCAGAGGTGATTCATTTACATCTAACAACCCATAGAGCAATCACGGGTCCACCATAGTCTACAATGTGAACATAAACTAAATGGGCACACATATCACACAACTGATATCTTCCCATTTTCAATCTGCTTTAGCAGGGGATCTGCTCAGTGTGAAAGGACCCTTATTGTAAAGATCACTGCCCATCTGAATAGCTGTTAATCCATTTTGTTGCTGAATGCACTGCAGGCTACAAAAGCAAATTGTTTCAGATTATTTTGTGGCCTTCTAGAACATTTAAAGTGTTTTGTAACCAAAGTACAAAAATGGAATGTCCTTTCACTTGAATCTGTCAGTAATGCCCTGTACACACGAGCGGAATTTCCATCAAAAAAAGTGTGATGGGAGCTTTTGGTTGGATATTCCGACGGTGTGTATACTCCATCCAACTTTTTCTGTCTGAATTTTCGCCAGCAAAAGATTGAGAGCTGGTTCTCTATTTTTCCGACAGAAAAGGTTCTTGACGGAAATTCCGTTCATCTGTATGCAATTCCGACACGCAAAAAAAACACGCATGCTCAGAAACAATTTGACGCATGCTCGGAAGCATTGAACTTCATTTTCTTGGCTCGTCGTAGTGTTGTACGTCACCACGTTCTTGACGGTCGAAAGTTCAGAGAACTTTTGTGTGACCATGTGTATGCAAGCCAAGCTTGAGCGGAATTCCGTCGGAAAAACCATCCAAGAAATTCCGCTCGTGTGTACAGGGTATTACACACTTCCTGTCCCAGAATGACAACGCTCACCCACTGTACTCGGAGGAGCAGGGTTGTTGCCCCAGAACATGAAGTGTTAGGACTACAGATCACCCCACCACCTTCACATGGCTGTAAACTAGGGATAAAGCGAAGTCAGCGACTCAGGAAGGTATTTGCTTATTAGGCTTGTTTCGCATCTCTGCATGTCGGGGAAATTGTGCAAAACCGCATTCTTTTACAACATGCAAAGATATGTGCTGCTCTTCAGCGGGTTTCTCATGGCTAGGGCAGTCTATTGATATGAAAGGGCTGCCCTACGTGCAATGTGCGTGTGCATAGATGTGAACCAAGGCTTAGATATTTTTTTTTTTTTCTTCCCTGGTGATCCTGCAAATTCATATTTGTCATTTTGCGGTGGCACTTATTTCCCCATTGTATCTAGGCAGGGAGCCGCGGTTGTCTCAGGCTGGACTTTGACACAAGTGGTGGATTGCTGGAACTAGTAGTTTTAAAGGGGAAAATGAAAGGACTTGTACTTGCTGAAGGTATTCTTAGCCTAATAAAAACTAATGAAGGGTATTTAGTGATTAGTGAAATTTTTAGTGTTTAGATGAGACTTAATGATTAAAAAATAATTTATTGCTGTGTTTTTTTTTAAATTGCTATTTATAGTATAATAAACACATGTTGGGATGTTGCTTATAGTTTAGCCATAGACAGATTGAAAATTCAGCCAGTTTAGCAAGGACCGTCCAAATTTTAATCAATGTGTTGGGACAGAAGTCGATCAGCTGAATGGGGGGGGAAGACGGCCAGCTGTGATACACCGGTGTTGGGACAAAGCGGCCATGTTGGTGACCCCTTCTGTACTGCAATACAAAATGATTTACTGTCTGCAAAAAGTCTATTTAGGTGTTGGTGTGGTTTTGTTTTTGTTTTGCTTTTTTGCCTTGAGGGTGCTTTAGACTGTTTAAAAAAGAGAAATGCAGGATTGGAAAGGTGAGTGCAGGAGTTTACAGAATTCAAGGATCACAGTTGGCAAAAGAAATGCGTATGTCTGTTGTTGGGTTTTGTTTTCATATTTTTTTTTTTCCCTTAGTGCCAAATGTGAACAAATCATTCAACCATATTCAGTGTCCTATGTGCCTCTCCCATGAGCTGGACTGTTCTGCTTCCAAACTGAACAATTGCACCGGGAATGAGATCTACTGCGCCTCACATGAAATCGAGAATTATGGTGAGCAGAAGGTCAACTTCTAGTGCAAACGAATAGTCTGTACAATCGAACGTTTAGTGTGGTGGTGTGTGGCTTCCCCCCCCCCCCCCCCCCGAGGCGGTTACTCTGAAACCTAGGTGTTGGTGACTTATCTATACCAACCACTTTAATCTTTTTTTTTTTTTTCTCAACAGGAGGTAAGGAGAAATGAGAGCATGTGACATGAAGCTGATGGCACCACCTGCTGGCTAGATATGGATAAGTCTCATATAAAATACAAATATTTACTATATAAAATATTGATTCTAATCTAGAATAGACCATCCAAAATTCTATATTCCCCATGATAAATCAGAAATAAAAACCTCTTTACATCGAACACCCCACACAAATGCATTCTAGAAATATGCTGTATTGCTGCAATAAGCATGCGGTGTGTCCTAGCACTCGACCTAATCTGTGTGTTCAGTTACACGAAGTTGCAGTAATGCAAGATGCTACTGTACATTAGTGAGCCATTTGATTCCCTTACATAGCCCCCCTTTTGTTTGGGGGGGGGGGTGTTATCAACTGTGGTTTTTGGAATTGGAACCTGTACAAAGTTCTCATTTAATAAGAATCCATGAGGTATGTCACTCTCCAGTTGTTATTACTGGGTCAAGTGGAGGTTGCATCTATGCGTCTACACCAGCCTTTCTCAACCAGGGTGCCCAGTGGTGTGCCTTGTGATTTCATTTTGAGTGCCTTGGCAAAATGCCTAAAAATTGTATACAAGCCGGTGTGTGGATGAAGACTGCCTTTTAGTTACACAAAGCCACAGGTTTTCATTGCACCATTACAATCTTCTAGCTGCCGGTGTTCTAACGACCAATGGCATCAGTAGATGAGGATGTCATTCACCTGCATAGCATCCTTTTTTTGACCATCTCCTGCCCCTCTCCATTAGTGTTGGTCACATTAGCTGGGTGATGGAGAAGATAAACCTTGGAATACTAATCAGTACCAGTTTTCAAAAGTGTATTTGCTTTGGAAGAATAAATCGCCTTTAAGGTTGGGTGTCCTACTTGTATAGTTGTTGCTAAATTATGTAAAACTGTTTGTAAAAATTATTCTTTTTAGAATGGGGTGTCTTGAAACTGTCCATAATATGGTGCCTCAAGATTGTCCATAATGTGTGTTTTTTTTTTTTTTTTTTGTCACCTTTTTTTAATGCTTAACTCCACCAAATACTTTATAACTTAGGTTAGGGGTGGGACTGTAGGTGTTTGAGGTCTCCTGTCTTTTTTTTCATATATATATTTGTGTATTTCAGCAAAAACGCACATCAGAGGCTGTGCCACTGAATCCTTCTGCCAAGGGGTTCAAGGTATAAACACAGAGATCGGCAAAGGATTGAGAACAAACTGTCTTCGAAGTTCAAGTCATCCTCCAGCTTATCCAAGCCTTGTGTGGCTGTTTGTGGTGCTTCTTGGAAGTCCATTGCTTTAATATAAAGTCAGATGTATGGTATAGTTCAAGGTAACCTCCAGGGAAAAATGCCAGCAACTGAAATTCAGTATTTTGTACCCAAACCATTTTTAATTCTGTTCATCTAGTCTTTGTGTAAATTTATTTATTGTTTTCATTGTGCAACCAAGATCATTTTATGGAACTAGTTTGACTTTAATGCTTCCTGGTAATTTTTCTGATCATTGACCACAAGTGATGTTGATTGTCCAGTCAGCAAGCTGGTGACACAAGGGGATTTATTACCAAACCAGGAATATAAAGTTAGCTCACCTGCTTAGCTAGGTACGGGAGTGTGTTTTATTACAATACTGGCTGTAAAGAACAAAAACATTTTTGGCAGGAAAAATGAATGTGTGCCTTGTGTGGGTAGCATCATTTGCCTGGAGTTCACTAAAACACTGAGATGATTTAACGCATGAACAATTTAACTTTTTTAAAAAAATTAAAATATTTGGACGAAGTGCCACAGTGAACTCTTGCAGAACAACTTAGAATGCAAAATTCAGGGCTGCAGTCAAAACACAAGCACTGGAGTGGAGTGTCTGTTTTTGGGGTTTATGTGTTTTTAAGGATTAGACTGTTCCAGTGTCTTGGAATTATTTTTGTGACTTAAATGTATTTTACATCTGCTTATTTTTGACTTTGTCATTTTAAAAAAAAAAAAAAAAATGTAAACGCTTCTGGAAATGTTTACATTTTTGTGATCTTTAAATGTATAATAAAGTCATTTTATGGTGGAATTAAAAAAATTGGTATGTGTGTGGTTTTTTGTTTTTTTTTTTTTCCTTGACTCCAGCAAATTTGAATTAACAATGTATCTTGCAGGCATACAATATATACCACATGAAATATAGTAAGTTGGTTTGATAAGTTCAATCAAAATAAATACATAAAATTGAATCTTCCCTAAACATGGAGGGCTGTTCACACCACAATCCTTGCATTCCGTGTGACTTTTTAATGCATTACTGTGCGTGTGGAGGGGGGGGGGTTCTTCCCAGAGTGCTTCCCCTAATTATATATTATATATATTATTACATTTTTTTTTTTTTTCCCTACAGGTAAGCCTATAATAGGGCACAACTAGGTAAATTAGCATCTCCTAAACCTACATGGTTTAGGAGATAATCGCCCTGAATGCAGCCGCTGACGTCCGCGGTGCATGTGCAGTGATGATCTGGCGTATTGTGATGGAACTGAGGATGCGCGGGAGTGACGTCATCGTGGCTTTGACCACACAGTGCCAGAGCAGTGAACCTGGAAGAAATGCTGAGGGGAAAATGTCAGCTCCCTCGGTGTTGACTGGGATGCAATGCGGGGACCTCATTCTAAGGTAAGTATTTCATAATGAGCTATGCCCTGCTTTTCTTTTTTTTTCTTTTTTTTTTTTTTTTTTTTTCTACTGTCCCCCCAAAATAACTCAAAACACAGCCATTAATGTCTAAACCGCTGGCAACAAAAGTGAATGCACCCCTAAGTGCCAATGTCCAAATTGGACCCAAAGTGTCAATATTTTGTGTGGCCACCATTATTTTCCGGCACTGCCTTAACTCTCTTGGGCATGGAGTTCACCAGAGCTTCACAGGTTGTCACTGGAGTCCTCTTCCACTCCTCCATGACGACATCACAGAGCTGGTGGAGGTTGGAGACCTTGCGCTCCTCCACCTTCCATTTGAGGATGCCCACAGATGCTCATTTAGGTTTAGGTCTGGAGACATGCTTGGCCAATCGATCACATTTAAGCATCGTACACATGGTCTGAATGTTGGACGACCGAGTGTCTGATTTTGTCGGAAAGACGTGTGAAGGATTTTGTCTAGCATATTAACTATCTGCAAATTGTCGTTGTACAAACACGAATGTAGTGACGTACTATGAGAGTATAAAGAGGAAGTTCATTTCTCAAGCACCACCCTTTGGGCTCCTTCTGCTAATTTCATGTTAGTAGAAGTTTGGTGAGTCTTGATTTGTGATTTTCAGAGCATACAAAACAAATGCCTGTTAAAATACATTTGCCATAACTGCATCAGTTAATAGATTAAAGATTGTCCTTCGCGCTGGTGGATGATAAAGGGTGGAGTGGCCAAATAATAAAAGAATGGGTAGTGATTTATGAAATAGGTGATAATATTGCAGCAAAATGAGGGTGTTCACACCAAACACTTAATATCATGAATATTTAAATAAATTTCGCGCAATATTAAGCAAAAATAAACTGTGTAGGTAGATACATAAAGTGCATATTATAATGTGAATGTGGGACACTGGTGACTAATTGGTGTTAGTGCTAGGATCAAGGATCTCTCTTATGCACTATAGTGATCGCTGCTAACTGCCCATATAATAATAGTTAAATAGTTGCAGTAAATACTAGAATAGTAAACATGCCACCCTGTAACTAGCATGCAAGAATAAACAATGGCATAAGAGAGATCCTTGATCCTAGCACTAACACCAATTAGTCACCAGTGTCCCACATTCACATTATAATATGCACTTTATGTATCTACCTACACAGTTTATTTTTGCTTATAATTGCGCGAAATTTATTTAAATATTCATAACTGCATCAGTATCGCCAGCAAAGCAGCTTCATTATTATCCCATTAAAGAAGATGAGAAGTTTGACATTTCATCAAGTGCTACGTCACGAATGTTATTTCTAGATTACGACCGGTAGTTTACAAGACCAAACTCTTCAGTCATTCCTTGATTCCAAGCATGCGTGTTTGTACTTTCCACTTTTGTGTGATGAATTTCTGTACTGGAGCACTCTGCCATCCTGGGCGGGCGTCATATGACGTCTTCTATTCGCCACTTCTGGGGGCCCACAGTGCGGCAATCGGGGATGAGGATGAAGCGTGTCCCTCAGACAAGGCCTATCTCAGATCAGTGTAAAGAGCCAAAAGAAATTGGTTCTTTACCACATGACCGGCTGTGTCCAATCACAGCCAGGCACATGCACTGTCCTCGTGCATGGGGCTCATGTGCACCCCTAGGGAATGAGGCTTGTCACCCTAACACAGCGATCGCTAAAATTGGCTTTTTACCACGTGACCAGCTGTGTCCAATCACAGCCGGTCACAGAATGTCAACAAACCACGGTAATGAGCTGTTAATGGGTTCTCCTCCACATACACCGATCGTGTGTAAGGAGGAGATTGTGGTAACAGCTCATTACCGCTTACAGTGTACACCCAATCACACTGATTGCCCCCTCTCTAATAAAGAGGACCTGTCACCACCCATCAGAGTACCTATCTGCAGCCCATGCCTCAAAGAATACACCTTGGGGTGTTTGCTTTCCAAAATTGAGTCATTTTGTGGGTAATTCCACTGTCCTGGTGCTCCAGGACCTTCAATAGTGTGATAGGAAGGGATGAAATTAAATGTGTAATCTATGCTTCTAGAACGCCTGAAGGTTCTACTTCAATATTGGACCTTTGTATGTGGCCAGGCTGTGTAAAAGTCTCATGCATGGGGTATTGCCATACTCGGGAGGAGTAGCAGAACGTATTTTGGGGTGTAATTTTTGCTATGTACATGCTGTGTGTTAGAAATATCATATAAATTGACAACTTTGTGTAGTAAAAAAAAAAAAGTTTTCATTTTCTTTCCACGTTTTGGAACGTTTTCCACTTTTGGAAAAAAAATGAACCGTTCAAAAGACTCATAATGCCTCACACTGTAGAATATACGTTGGGGTGTTTGCTTTCCAAAATTGGGTCATTTTGTGGGTAATTTAATTGTCTTGGTGTTCCAGGGCCTTCAAAAGTGTGATAGGTCGTTGATGGTGCTCCCTGCATGTTGGACCTCTCTGTGTGGCCAGGCTGTGAAAAACTCACACATCTGGTATCGTCATACTTGGGAGGAGTAGCAGAATGTATTCTAGGGTGTAATTTGATGTGTGTGAGAAATAACTTGTTATTATGACAATATTGTGTAAAAATAAATAAATAATAATTTCTTAATTTTTCCAAGAATTGTGGGAAAAAATTACAACCTCAAACTCACTATGCCTCTTACTAAATACCTTGGACTGTCTACTTTCCAAAAAGGGATTATTTGTGGGGTATTTGTACTTTCCTGACATTTTAGGACCTCAAGAGATGACATAGGCCGTCAGTACATCAGGTGTGATACATTTTCAATGATTTGCACCATAGCTTGTAGACTCTCTATAACTTTCACACAGGCCAAATATACACTTATTTGGGTTATTTTTACCAAAGATATGTAGCAGTATAAATTTTGGCCCAAATTTATGAACAAAAATTACTTATTTGCAAAATTTTATCATAGAAACTAAAAAAGTGTTTTTTGTTTTTTTCAAAATGTTCACTCTTTTTTCACTTGTGTCACAAAAAAATAAAAAGCCCAGCGGTGATTAAATACCACCAAAAGAGAGCTCTATTTGTGTGAAAAAAATGCTAAAAAATGTTTTGGGTACAGTGTAGCATGATTGAGTAATTGGCATTGAAAGTTCGTGAGTGCTGAAAGCTGAAAATTGGTCTGGGCAGGAAGGGTGTATAAGTGTCCTGTATTGAAGTGGTTAATACAGAAATGTTGGCTTACTGAAAAGTACATCCATGTAGAGTATAGTATGCACTCAATACTTGGTCGGGCCTTCTTTTGCATTAATTACTGCATCAATGCATGCAGGCAATCAGCCTGTGGCATTGCTAAGGTGGTATGGAAGCCCAGGTTGCTTTGATAGTGGCCTTCAGCTCATCTGCATGGTTGGGTCTGGTGTCTCTCATCTTCCTCTTGACAATACCCCACAGATTCCGTATGGGGTTTAGATCATGCGAGCTTGCTGGCCAATCAAGCACAGTGATACAGCAGGTGCCAAGTCCTGCTGACAAATGAAATCAGCATCTCCATAAAGCTGGTCAGCAGAGGGAAGCATAAAGTGCTCTAGAATTCCCTGCTAGAGGGCTATGCTGACTTTGGACGTGATAAAACAAAGTAGACCAACACCAGCAGATGACGTGGCTCCCCAAACCATCATGGACTGTGGAAAATGTTTAATTTCATTTGGAAATCAAGGTCCCAGAGTCTGGAGTTATGCCCCATACACACGATCGGAAATTCCTTCAGAAAAAACTTGGATGGTTTTTCCGATGGAATTCCGCTCAAGCTTGCCTTGCATACACACGGTCACACAAAAGTTCCCCGCAGTGACGTACAACACTATGACGAGCCAAGAAAAAGAAGTTCAATGCTTCCGAGCATGCATGATTTTTTGCATGCCCGCATTGCATACAGACGAACGCATTTTCGGATAGGAACTTTTTCCGACCGAAAACTAGAGAAACTGCTCTCAATCTTTTGCTAGCTGGAATTCTGCCAGCAAAAGTCCGATGGAGCATACAAACAGTCAGAATATCTGACTTTTGCTGGTGGAATTTCTGATCATGTGTATGGGGCAGAGGAGTGGAGAGGCACAGAATCCAAGTTGCATGAGGTCCAGTGTAACGTTTCCACAGTCAATGATGATTTGGTGAGCCATGTCATCTGCTAGTGTTGGTCCACTGTGTTTTATCAAGTCCAAAATCAGCACAGCTCTTAAAGTGCATTTGAAAAAGAGGGCAAAGTCCCTGGAAACGCGTTATGCACAACCTCTATCCCAACATCTGCTAGGCATTTTGACAGCTGTCTTCCTCATGTTCAGCTTCTAACGCTGCTGCTAATATCCATACTTTGAGCTGGCTGGCTCCCTGTCATCCTTGGTCTTTTTTTTTTTTGCTCAGTGATGCCTACAGCTTCACACTGATCACAGCTGCTTAGTCTTAGGTGTTCCCTATCCATGCTGTTTCATGCTAACTTCAATGTAAGTGTGCTGCTTATTTTAATAGTGTTTTTTATTTGATACTGACCTCAGTGCTCTGCTATTCTTTTTCTTGTGTGCACAAGCCCAGAATATTTTCAAAGAGCTAACACATGGCAAAATATACAGAAACATACTTATTAATCCTTTCAGTACTCCAGTGAGCTCTTAACTCCCTGTGGTCAGTTGCCCACGCAGCCAACGAAGCATTGAATTCCAAGCAGTTGTCAGGCCATTTAACACTGCCTCCTGAAGTACTAAGCTCTGAAGCAGTTTTCAGCCCTGTCCCTTGAGCTCTTGCCTGCTGGACTACAGAACACCTTCTCTTATGTTATGAAGAAGACGTTATTGCAGCCCAGCAATTTTAAGGAAAAACATTGGTCTATGAACAGAGCTGTCTTGAGTGTGTTCCGATCCCCCCCCCCCCCCCCCCACCAGACAACCATTTTTGTTTTTCTGCTTTAATCACATCCCGCCCGGCCTAAAGCAGAATGACGGCCGCAGTGGGGATGAGTTATCCTGACTGGGCTTCATATGATGCCCAGCAGGATAAGCCCTTCATGCACCCCAATTGATGGAGCGGTGTCGGTCCAACATACACCGCATCTCCGATCTAGGTAAAGCGCCTATGACGTAGGCTCTTTACCATGTGATCAGCTGTGTCCAATCACAGCTGATCACATGGTAACCAGGAAGTGACGTTTATCGGTTTTCCTTCATTCTCGCTGACAAGGCTCGAGTAGGGCAGAGCTAATCAGCGTCTTTCCTGACAGCGGGGGGGTCTGCACTGATAATCAGCACATTATCAATGTAGACCCATCAGTGATGCATGCCAGTAATGCCCATCAGTGCCCCACCAGTGCTTGCCAGTAATGCCAATCAGTGCCCACCTGTACCCACATGTGATGCCAATCAGTAACGCCTGTCAGTGCCTTCTCATCAGTGCTGCCTATTAGTACTGCATATTAGTGTCTCCTCATCGGTGTCCGTCAGTGAAGGAGAAAACGTACTCATTTACAAAATTTTATAACAGAAACAAATAAACTTTTTCAGTCTTTTTTTATTTGTAGTGCAGAAAATAAAGCCAGTGGTGACCAAATACCACCAAAAGAAAGCTATTTGTGGAAAAAAAAAAGATAAAAATGTCATATGGGTACAGTGTCGCATGACCGCAAAATTGTCATTCAAGGTGTGACAGCGCTGAAAGCTGAAAATTGGCCTTGGCAAGAAGGGTGTAAAAGTGGCCTGTATTGAAGTGGTAAAAGTAAAAAAAAAAAAAAACGAAAAGAAAAACTTACGAATGGAGGGAGAACCAGATCGTTTCCGGAAGTACTAATTGATGCTGCTTCATAAATTTGCATAAAAAATGAGCAGGTGTTCTCTATCAGTAATTCAAAAGACGCCCTTGTAATTGTCGGTACAGTTATGTTTATATTGACCTATTTCCTGCTTCACTTGTTAATGAGGCACGAAAAAGCCAAATAATATTTGCTTAATAATTGATGAGGGAAGCCAATAAATAATTTTAGATTTCAAAGTCATCCTGTCTATATTGTCATTGAAAGGTTATTAACCACTTGACCTCTAGAAGATCCAGGCCATTTTTTGCTAAACAGTACTGTGTTAATTTCTTTGACAATTGCACAGCCGTGCAACATTGTATCAAAATAAAATTGACGTCCTTTTTCCCCACAAATAGAGCTTTCTTTTGGTGGTATTTGATCACATCTGCTTTTTATTTTTTGCACTATAAACAAAAAAGCCCAACAATTCTGAAAAAAAAAAACAATATTTTTTACTTTCTGCTATAAAACACATCCAATGAAAAAAATGTCAAAAATTGACTTTCTTCATCAATTTAGATCAATATGTATTCTGCTTCATATGTTTGGTTAAAAATTTTTTTTTTAGAGCCGAGTGATTGGCACTTGGGTTGCTTAATGCCACAGGGTAACCCTTAACACGCAAACAATAGCTGATAATACTTATTTTATTAGAAACGCTCTCGGTATCTACTGTAACAGTTCTGACCTTTAGCAAAAACTAAGAACCAAAAAAGTGGGATTTTTTTTTAGGGCAAGAACAATTAAATATATGTTTAACAAAATGCAATAAACGTCATTGGTACATGTTAAGATCAACAAAGAAGACAACGGATTTTGTTGTCGGAAAATTTGAGAACCAGATCTCAAATTTTGTGCGACGGAAATTCCGATGGAAAATGTCTGATGGAGCCTACACACGGTCGGAATTTCCATCAAAAGGCTCCTATCGAAAATTTTGCGTCTGAAAATCCGACCATGTGTACGAGGCATAAGAGTGTATATAGGAAAGTTGTCCCTGAAATTGAAGTCAAGTGGGCATCCCATAATACCCCTTCTCCCCATCCAAATTTTATCCCCTCAATAAAATATGAAAATAACAAAGTGCTGGACTGTTTTCTGACTGTGGAATTGTGGTGTGCCTGGCTGCACAGGGTGGGGGATCCCTTTTCACCTGCAACTCCTACATTGGGTGCGCTACCTATGCAAGTAAAATATTCACATAAAAAGGGTATCGCATGCCAAAAACCATACCTTATAACAAATGGGAT
Organism: Lithobates clamitans; assembly: GCA_037952925.1. NCBI lineage: Eukaryota > Metazoa > Chordata > Amphibia > Anura > Ranidae > Lithobates > Lithobates clamitans. The sequence goes on along the minus strand of JBBGZY010002556.1, from coordinate 1,171,814 downwards.
TAAAGCTTAAAAGTAGTTTTTGGCAGACTCATTAACAGCTGTGTAGTTTCTGCAAAGCAGGATTTATACACTCGCCCTTTTATTGAAGCCAATTAGAGCCTCAGATTAGGGGGCCGGATGCATGGACGGGGGGGATGGTGCCCGTGCCCCCTGCATTATGGGCCGCCACTGTTGACATGATGGCATCACGCAGTTGCTGAAGATTTGTCGGCTCCATAATGCAAATCTCCACCACATCCCAAAAGTTCTCTAATGGATTGAGAACTGGTGACTGTGGAGGCCATTGGAGTACAGTGACCTCATTGTCATGTTCAAGAGACCAGTGGTGAGATGATTTGATCTTTGTGACATGGTGCATTATCCTGCTGGAAGGAGCCATCAGAAGATGGGTACACTGTAGTCATGAAGGGATGGACATGGTCAGCAGCAATACTCAGGTAGGCTGTGGCATTTACATGATACTCATTTGGTACTAAGTGGCCCAAATTATGCCAAGAAAATATCCCCCACACCATTACACCACCACCAGCCTGAACTGTTGATACAAGGCAGGATGAATCCATGCTTTCATGTTGTTTACACCAAATTCTGACCCGACCATCTGAATGTCGCATCTGAAATCAAGACTCGTTAGACCAGGCAGTGTTTTTCCAATCTTCTATTGTCCAATTTTGGTGAGCCTGTGTGAATCGTAGCCTCGATTTTTTGTCCTTAGATGGCAGGAGTGGCACACGGTGTGGTCTTCTGCTGCTGTAGCTAGACATGTGCGACGTGGAAAAATGTTTTGTTTCTGATAGATTAGTTTTATGTTACTAATTTTGTTTTATTGATTCATTTCTGATTTTTTTTGTTTAATTTATTTGTGTTTGTTAATTTTCTAGCGAATTCCAAATTTTCAGAACGATTCAATTGGTCAAAAATGATCGATCAATTAGAATTCTGTGTGAAGAATATCTGATAAGAAGCGGGCCGGGCATTTAAAGAAAATGCCAACATTTTTTTCAAAAACCGACGTCCGGTTCCCCCAAAATCCATACCAGACTTGGCAGGCCAGGAAAGGGGGGCTGGGAAAGAACGAGCGCCCCCTCTCCTAATCCATACCAGGCCACATGCCTTCAACATGTTGATGGGGCCTCTTCCCTACAACCCTGGCCAGTGGTTGTGGGGGTCTATGGGTGGGGGACTTATTGGAATCTGGAAACCCCCAGATCCTGCCCCCCCATGTGAATGAGTATTGTATCTTTACTTACTTTTTACACTTTTTTTGTGAATGGGTAGGGTTACTATGTACCTCATACTCATTCACATGGGGGGACGGGATCTGGTGACCCCCTTGTTAAACACTTCAGCCCCGGAAGATTTGGCTGCTCAATGACCAGGCCATTTTTTGCGATACGGCACTGCGTCATTTTAACTGACAATTGTGCGGTCGTGTGACGATGTACCCAAACAAAATTGACGTCATTTTTTTCCCACAAATAGAGCGTTCTTTTGGTGGTATTTGATCACCTCTGTGGTTTTTATTTTTTGCGCTATAAACAAAAGAAGAGTGACAATTTTAAAAAAAACACAATATCTTTTAGTTTTTGCTATAATAAATATCCCAATTAAAAAAAAAAAAACACACTTTTTCCTCAGTGTAGGCCGATATGTATTCTTCTACATATTTTTGGTAAAAAAAAAAGCAATAAGTGTATATTGATTGGTTTGGGCAAAAGTTATAGCGTCTAGAAAATAGGGGATGGATTTATGTCATTCTTCTTATTTTAATTTTTTTTTTTACTAGTAATGGCGGCGATCAGCGATTTTTATTCGGATTGCAATATTGTGGCGGACACATCGGACACTTTTGACACATTTTTGGGACCAGTGACAATTATACAGCGATCAGTGCTATAAAAATGCACTGATTACTGTATAAATGACACTGGCAGGGAAGGGGTTAACACTAGGGAGTGATCAAGGGGTTAAGTGTGTTCCCTCAGTGTGTTCTAACTGTAGGGGGGATGGGACTGACTGGGGGAAGAGAGAGATCGGTGTTCATACTTAGTATGAACACACGATCTGTCTCCTTTCCCCTGAGAGAACCTGGATCTGTGTGTTTACACACGCACATCCCGCCCACCGGGCGCTCACATCGCCTCTGGGGACATGCTTCGAGCGTGCGCCACCGGAGAAGAGCCGACGTACAGCTACGACGCAGGGGAGCCAACCTGCCGCAGTATAACTGGTCCGGAAGCGGTTAAACAGGGCTTCCAGATTACGATAAGCGCCATAAGTTGTCTTCACCTCATCTAGATGCCTAAATGCATTGACTTGCTGTCATGTGATTGGCTGATCAGCAATTTGAGTTACCAAACAGTTGAACAGGCGTACCTAATAAAGTGGCCGGTGAATGTATAAACCCTGTCCTGGCTCAAGCGGTTTCCAGGGAATTTATAAAACTTGCTGCATGTGAAACATGTTCCTCTGCTAAACCCTTGTGTAAAAAGTTTTGCCCACTCTGTTAAAGCAGCGCTGCTAAAAAGAGATACATTGACGATCCTGCAACTGCCTTCCTATCTGTCCAATCTTTGAAGGAAGGAGCATCTTCCACTGCCTTCCTATCTGTCCAATCTTTGAAGGAAGGAGCATCTTCCACTGCCTTCCAATCTGTCCAATCTTTGAAGGAAGGAGCATCTTCCACTGCCTTCCAATCTGTCCAATCTTTGAAGGAAGGAGCATCTTCCACTGCCTTCCTATCTGTCTCATCTCTAACCACTTCATGTTTATAAAAGGCAGCGCATTGAAGTGGTTATACTGCGGCTACAGTCATGATCCTGGTATTGCTTTTTAGAGCCAGTGTTGTGTCGAGAAAGGTCCCCCGTCTGATAGCTCTTGCACAGTACGGAAGCCAAAGGAGACGCCGAAAGTCTCCTAACATGAACAGCTGTTGATGAGCTGCACACAGCGCCTGCGCAATTAAGACTACATTGGCCCAGAGCTGATGAGGGCGGGTAGTTCAATGTTGATGGGCGGGTAGGCATCCGCCCCTTACCCTTACATGCTTCTCAATAATACATCCGCCCCTCTGAGAATTCCACCCCCATCGTATGAGCTCTGCCCATCATGCGGCCTCTTCTGTAGGCATCCACCCCGACGCCCGCCCCTTGCAGAGTTGCACGAGCATCGGGAGCATGTGGGAGCATGTGGCACAATGTAGTCTTAATTGCGCAGGCGCCGTGTACAGCTCATCAACAGCTGTTCATGTTCAGATATTCAATAATTTCCCAACAAGACAGCTTAGAAACAGTTCAACAACACAAAAGCATGATTTACATATATGTAGAATGAAGTACCACCTGGAGCATAACCTGTAAGGACAGTAAAGGGTTAGCTATCTAGGACAGGCATTCACACACTAAATGGGAAACCCCGGCCGGCCTAATTAACTTTTATATCCTAATGAGAGATCAGAAAGAATAGGGATGGAATAGGGCCCTTTAAATGGTAATAACAGCAATGTCCAAGATGCAGGCCTGATAGTCTTCACCGGCAGTTGGAGCTCATTGGATTGTATCCAATAAGGCATAGTGATGTGATAGTAAGTCGAAAGGCTTAAACGGACTAGTAATACTACTTGAAGTGTAACATTTCTGTCTTTGCAGATGACACTAAGCTATGCAGTGGATTAACATCCTCAAAGGATGTCTCCAATTTACAAGCCGACCTCAATGCACTTTCTAATTGGGCGACTATGTGGCAGATGAGGTTTAATGTTGATAAATATAAAGTTATGCACTTGGGGGCTAAGAATATGCAAAGAATATGCATGAATCATACATACTAGGGGGAGTACAACTGGGAGAATTCATAGTGGAGAAGGATCTGGGGGCTTTGGTAGATCATAAGCTCAATAATAACATGTAATGCCAAGCTGCGGTTTCCAAAGCAAGCAAAATCCTTTCTTGTATTAAGAGAGGTATGGACTCCAGGGAGGGGGATATCGTTTTGCCCCCCTGTACAAATCATTAGTAAGACCTCATCTGGAATATGCAGTTCAGTTTTGGGCACCAGTTCTCAAAAAGGATGACAGGGAACTGAAGAAAGTGCAGAGAAGAGCAACCAAACTGATAAGAGGGATGGAGGAGCTCAGCTATGAGTAAAGATTAGAGGAACTGAATTTATTCACTCTTGAGAAGAGGAGATTAAGAGGGAATATGATCATCATGTATAAATATATAAGGGGTCCATATAGTGAACTTGGTGTTGAGTTATTCACTTTGCGGTCAACACTGAGGACAAGGGGGCACTCTGTACATCTAGAGAAAAAGACATTTCATCTCCAAATACAGAAAGTTTTCTTCACAGTAAGAGCTGTGAAAATGTGGAATAGACTCCCTCCAGAGGTGGTTCTGGCCAGCTCAGTAGATTGCTTTAAGAAAGGCCTGGATTCTTTCCTAAATGTACATAATATAACTGGGTACTAACATTTATAGGTAAAGTTGATCCAGGGAAAATCCGATTGCCTCTCTGGGATCAGGAAGGAACTTTTCCCCTGCTGTAGCAAATTGGAAAAAAAAAGGGGAGAAATAATTGCGCTTCAAAGGTATATAAAATATGATAAAAAAAGCTGCGATGTCCTAAATGTGACACAAACACACAACATAAGCAAGAAAAATTGGTGACTCGCGCTAAACAAATTAGTGAATGTGTGGCTAAGAAATGCCGCACCAAAAAAATCTAGATACAGCAGGTATTAGTGGATACATAAACCATCAGTGCAGTAATATATCACAATTAGTGCAAGCAAATATGCAGAATATGCAGTTCAGTTTTGGGCACCAGTTCTCAAAAAGGATGACAGGGAACTGGAGAAAGTGCAGAGAAGAGCAACCAAACTGATAAGAGGAATGGAGGAGCTCAGCTATGAGTAAAGATTAGAAGATCTGAATCTATTACCTCTTGAGAAGAGTAGATTAAGGGGGAATACATAATGGGTCCATATAGTGAACTTGATGCTGAGTTATTCACTTTAAGGTCATCACAGAGGACAAAGGGGCACTCTACATCTAGAGGAAAAGAGATTTTATCTCCAAATACGGAAAGGTTTCTTCACAGTAAGAGCTGTGAAAATGTGGAATAGACTCCCTCCAGAGGTGGTCCTGGCCAGCTCAGTAGATTGCTTTAAAAAATCACTGGATTCTTTCCTAACTGTAAATAATATAACTGGATACTAACATTTATAAGTAAAGTTGATCCAGGGAACATTCGATTTCCTCTCTGGAGGATCCGGAAGGAATTTTTACCCCTTGCTTAGCAAATTGGATCATGATTTGCTGGGGTTTTTTGCCTTCCTCTGGATCAACTGTGGGTATAGGATTGGGTATATGGGATTGTATGATATTTTTTATTTTTATTTATTTTTTATGGTTGAACTGGATAGACTTGTGTCTTCTTTCAACCTGACTAACTATGTAAGTGTTTTTTTAGGTAAAGGTGTGTCTATGTACAGTGTTCCAAACAGAATTGCAGTAAAGTGTTCCCAAGGTAAACGTGACTGTACACAGTGTTTAGATAAAGCAAAAGTGAAAGATTGCAAAAGATGGGCAATTGCCCTCTCACTAATGACCAGACTGGCTAACGCCTTGCAGACAGGAACCCGGGAAGAGATGTCCTTCAGCGAAGTGACCAGCAATGACCCACAGAAGCTGGGTGCGGGAGATTGTAGTGTAGATCTGCTAGGTGGGTGCCACGTAGATGTCTGACGAACAGTATGCAAGGTTAGGCCCTCCGGAGCCGGGTTGGAATCACTCGATCACTGCATGGTAGGCTGCAGCCTCTCTCCCCGCCACAGGGAGATGTGCACTCGGCATGGCCCGGGAAGAAGAGAGCACGGGGCGGGTCTCCTGACTCTTTCATAGTACCTCCTAGGAGTCTCCTCGGATTGTAGCAAGGATCCCTGGAATGTGTAGTCCAGATGTAATATCACACAATAGAATCGCCGGCCTGAAAGACTACTAGTTCCACAATCCTTTTGGTTGGGCTCACAAATATGATGACAGACACTGGCACCCAGCACCTGGAATAGGTCTATAGGTGAAGAAAGATGGAGAATTGCACAATATTATGACTGTAGTCCACATCGCTACACTTAAATTTTAAGAATTCGCAAGCCAGCTGAGTTGGCACTTGTAGCCTTGGGCTGCTCTTTGTCAATATGGTGGGGTACCAAGAGATGGGAACGATCACTAATGATCTATTAATAATATTAACAAGAACAATATACAGTAACAACAAAGAAAGGCCTGACTCAACTCACACTCCTGACCTACATTTCCTAATTGCTTTCTGTAATTGTTGGCTTTCCTCCAATATGTATTTCATATGTAGATTGTTGGCTTTCCCTTAGTATGTATTTTCTGTGTCAAATTTTACGATAATGTTGATGGCATATTCCTGAGAGAGTCATCACATTCCCGAAAGACTAAGCTAATTTTATGTAGTGTTACCCCCCCCCATAAGGGCCGCTGGATATTGCTTGTCCTCTTGTGCTGCCCTGACCCTGAGAACTTCCCAGCCCCAGGGCCGGACTTACCATAGGGCTTGAGTGGGCTCAAGCCCATGGGCCCCACCCAATAGGGGGCCCCGTGGGCCCCAGCCGAGTGTACTTCGGCTATACTTGGCTAGTTCTGCTCACAGTCACGCCTAGTCCCGCCTATGATGAACATAACACAGGAACTGGGCGTGACTGTGAGCGCCATTGGACCTGTGTTATGTCCATCATAGGGCAGGACTGGGTGGGACTGTGAGAGGAGCCGAGAAAAGACGACAGGAGCCGAAATACACAGGACTGGATCTGTGTGTCTCGGCGGCGCCATATTTAAACTGCAGTGATACTGACAAGTCACTGCAGTTTAACTGCAGCCTGGGCAAGGCTGCAAATGATACAGACAAGGCTGCAGATGGACACTGATAAGGCTGCAGACGAAGGCTGCAGCTTTCATCTGACACTGACAAGGCTGCAAGGCTGCAAATGACACTGATAAGGCTGCAATGTCACTGGGCAACGCTGCAAATGACACTGGACAAGCATGCAGATGGACGCTGTCCAAGGCTGCATTGATGAGCATGTAATTTTTTTTATCTTAAGTGCTAGTTCACACCAGATGCAGTTCCGTTCAGTTCCGTGCATTTTTTCTGCACTCAAAATGCATGCACAGTGTTTTCCATGTATTCCAATGGCTCTAGTTCACACCATGCAGTCAGTTTCTGCACCGGAAACTGACCGGAAACTGGTCGAGTTGGGCACATGGTAGTTAGGTATGTACAGAATAGCAACAGACAGTAATGGACAATAACACTTGAATATGCAAGAATAGTAGACACTGAATAATTGAATGGGCCCAGACAGCTCAATGGTAGAGGGGGGACAGGGGTTTGTGTCTAGAATAAGGCTGGCCTGCAGGGATCTCTACTCCTATGCAGGGCAAACGGGCCAAGCAGTATTGGGGTCAGCTCACACCTACAGGTAATAGGATAAGGGAAGTCCAAGTGTCAAGCCTGAACACAGTCTTCTCGGGCATGTTGGAGCTCAAAGAGGTTGAGAAGAGAGATCCTCAGGGAGAAAAGAGAAGGTTCAAGTAGTCAGCAGGTAAATAATGGGTACAGCAGATGTGGCAAGTTCTTCTGTAATCTGGGTTATGATGTCTTCATGCAGTGTCTCTGTGCTGTAAGTTACTGACAAGAAGGGAATTTGGGCATAAGCCTGCTCACCAAATCCTGAAGGATGTTGACTCACACCAGAAACGATTCAGGGTCTATGCCCCACAAGCAAGCGCCGCCCTCCTAAACAATATAAGGCCACATGCCCTCAACATGTTGATGGGTCATTTCATTGCCGGCATTCTTTTGTTTACATTTCAGCTGTCAGTGGGGAAGCCTGCTGTAAGCTCAAGAGTCATTGATTAATAAAAACGTGGTGGCCAGCTTCCCGGCCCACTCCTCAACAACCAGCTATTCTTCACACAGAATTTGAATCGGCCGTTCATTTTTGGACAGAGCTGAATTCGAATTGGTCCAAAAATTTGGAATTCGTTAGAAAACGATTATAGCGGGATTAAACGAATTTCAATAAAATTCATTACTATTTCATTTGGAGATTCGGATGCATCCGAAAAAACAAAAATTAGTCAGAATTTATATTCGGACCAAAACCAATTGCACGTGTCTAGATGTAGCCCATCTACTTCAAGGTTCGATGTGTTGTGCATTCACAGATGGTATTCTGCATACCTTGGTTGTAACGAGTAGTTATTTGAGTTACTGTTGCCTTTCTATCATCTCAAACCAGTCTGCTCATTCTCCTCTGACCTCCGACATCCACAAGGCATTTTCCTCCACACAACTGCCGCTCACTGGATATTTCCTCTTTTTCGGACCATTCTCTGTAAACCCGAGAGATGGTTGTGCATGAAAATCCCAGTAGATCAGCAGTTTTTGAAATACTTAGACCAGCCCGTCTGGCACCAACAACCATACCATGTTCAAAGTCACTTAGATCCCCTTTCTTCCCCATTCTGATGCTCGGTTTTAACTTCAGCAAATCATCTTCACCACATCTATATGCCTAAATGCATTGAGTTGCTGCCATGTGATTGGCTGATTAGCAGTATGAGTTACCAAGCAGTTGAACAGGCGTGCCTAATAAAGTGGCCGGTGAGTGTATAAACCCTGTCCTGGCTCAAGCGGTCTACAGGGAATTTATAATACCTGCTGCATGTGAAACATGTTCCTCTGCTAAACCCTTGTGTAAAAAGTTTTGCCCACTCTTAAGGTTTGTGCAACAAGCAGCGCTGCTTAAACAAGATACATAGACGATCCTGCAACTGCCTTCTTATCTGTCTTATCTCTAACCACTTCCCGTTTACAAAAGGCAGCAGATTGAGGAGGTTATACCACTACTGCTTCAGTCATGATTCTTGTATTGTCTTTTAGAGCCGGTGATTCTCTTTTATGTAAAAGTAATCTGAATGGCTATACAGCTGCTGGATTACTTTTACAGGCAGCAGAAGCCCCCCGTCACATTTACTAAGCTCTCCTATCCTATCAGGAAGCCCAGTAAGGATGCGACCAGCATGACTTGGTTCCTGGGACACTGTGTGACGTCAGAAACTGGAAGAAAAGAGGATTTTGTCACTTTGCTTTCAGTCTGATGTAAACATCAGACTTGAAAAACTTAACATTAATAAGTCACCGGGACCAATTGGCTTGCACCTGAGGGTCCTTAAGGAACTCAGTCAAGTAATTACCAGACCATTGTTCCTAACTTTTTCGAACAGTCTACTGACTGGAATGGTTCCAGCTGATTGGAGAAAAGCCAATGTAGCACCAATATTTAAAAAAGGGCCGACATACATCCCTGGGAATTACAGACCAGTTAGCCTAACATCAATTGTATGCAAGCTCTTGGAGGAGATGATAAGGGACTATATAAAAGATTTTAGTAATGACAACGGTATCATTAGCAGTAATCAGCATGGCTTCATGAAGAATTGTTCTTGCCAAACCACTCTATTAACCTTCTATGAGGAGGTGAGCTGCCATCTAGATAAAGGAAGGCCTGTAGACGTGGTGGATCTGGATTTTGCAAAAGCATTTGACACAGTAAATACATAAACGTTAACTGTACAAAATAAGGTCCGTTGGCATGGACCATAGGGTCAATACATGGATTGAAAACTGGCTATGGGGGCGAGTTCAGAGGGTGGTGATAAATGGGGAGTACTCGGAATTGGCAGGGGTGGAAAGTGGGGTCCCCCAGGGTTCTGTCCTGAGACCAATCCTATTTAATTTATTCATAAACAACCTGGAGGATGGGATAAACAGTTCAATCTCTGTATCTGAGGACGATACTAAGCTAAGCGGGGCATTAATTTCTCCGCAGGATGTGGAAACCTTGCAAGAAGATCTGAACAAATTATTAGGGTGGGCAACTACATGGCAAATGAGGTTTAATGTGGAAAAATGTAAAATAATGCATTTGGGTGGCAACAATATGAATGCAAACTATTCACTGGGAGGAGTATCTCTGGGGGAATCTAGGATGGAAAAGGGACCTGGGGGTCCTAGTAGATGACAGTCTCAGCAATGGCATGCAATGCCAAGCTGCTGCAAGCAAAGCAAAGAGAATATTGGCATGTATTAAAAAGGGGATTAACTCCAGAGATAAAACGATAATGCTTCCCGCTCTACAAGACTCTGGTCCGGCCGCACCTGGAGTATGCTGTCCAGTTCTGGGCACCAGTACTCAGGAAGGATGTGCTAGAAATGGAGAGAGTCCAGAGAAGGGCAACAAAACTAATAAAGGGTCTGGTGGACCTTAGTTATGAGAAAAGGTTACGAGCACTGAGCTTGTTCTCCCTGGAGAAGAGACGCTCGAGTGGGGATATGATTTCAATGTACAAATACCGTACGGGTAACCCCACAACAGGGGCAGAACTTTTCCGCGTAATGGAATTTAATAAGACATGCGGCCATTTACTAAAATAAGAAGAAAAGCGGTTATTTACTGTAAGAGCAGTAAGGATGTGGAATTTTCTTCCACAGGCAGTGGTTTCAGTGGGGAGCATCAATAATTTCAAAAAACTATTAGATAAGCCCCTGAACGACCAAAACATACAGGGATATACAATGCAATCCTTACATAAAATCACACGCATAGGTTGGACTTGATGGACTTGTGTCTTTTTTCAACCTCGCCTCACCTACTATGTAACAAAGCAAAGCCTGACTCAACTCACACTCCTGACCTACATTTCCTAATCGCTCTCTGTAATTGTTGGCTTTCCTCCAGTATGTATCTCATATGCTAGATCGTTGGCTTTCCCTTAGTATGTATTTTCTGTGCCAAATATTATTATAATGTTGATAGCACATTCGTGAGAGAGTCATCACATTCCCGAAAGACTAAGCTAATTTCATGTAGTGTTACCCCGTAAGGGCAGCTGGATATTGCTTGTCCTCTTGTGCTGCCCTGACCCTGGGAACTTCCCAGCCCTTCTTACACTCTAGGTTTCAACATCATGTATAGCCCTTTAAATGAAGCACAGACACAATGTAAACTGAATTCAGCAAACTTCTGTATTGACCAAGACGAGAGGTGGGTGCAAAATGGTGTCAGTCAGCCAAAACCTGGGACAGCACCCAAGACTGGTCGAGTTAAACACATGATAGTTAGGTATGTACAGAATAGCAACAGACAGCAATGAACAATAACACTTGAATATGCAAGAATAGTAGACACTGAATAATTGAATGGGCCCAGACAGCTCAATTGGGGGGGGGGGGGCTGTGACTAGAATAAGGCTGGCCTGCAGGGAGCTCTACTCCTATGAAGGGCAAAAGAGTCAAGCCAAATTTTTGGGCCAGCTCACACCTGCAGGTAATGGGATAAGGGTAGTCCACGTGTAAAGCAGTGGCAAGTCCCCCTGTAATTCGGGTTATGATGTCTGCACCAAGTGTCTATGTGCTGTAAGTTACTGACAAAAAGGGGATTTGGGCATAAGCCTGCTCACCAAATCCTGAAGGAAGTCGAATCACACAGGAAACAATTCAGGGTCTATACCCCACAAGCGAGCGCCGCCCTCCTGAACAATACCAACCCTCAACATGTTGATGAGTCCTCTTCCCCACAACACTGGCTGGTGGTTATGGGGACAAAAAGAGGGAGAGGAGGCGCCTCTGGGTGCAGATTTTTAACAAATTTTAATGTGCAGTAAAAGTTTTCTCACAATAAACTCACATTTTCGGAGTCAAAAGAAGCCATTTAGTGATATCCCAAAACATGGGGCTGTCCTCAACGGAGTTGATCCCTTTATTCTCCTCCTGTTTGTATGCATCCTGTGATGTTCCTCGTACACCGCTGGATGGTGTTCGGCCGGCTGCGGTGGAGTCTATCCTCAACATGAGGCTTGAAGCGCAAGGAAGTGTCCAGGCGGAAGGGGGTGACGTCACCGGAATGCGACGCGTTTCACGAGCGTGAAGGCTGTGGATGACGTGAACAGCCGCGCTCCTTTTTCAAGCTTGAAGGGAGGGAGGGTTGGAGGGAAGCTTCAGAATGGCAAAGATGTTTTTATTACAAATTATGTGAGCAGACTGCAGTTCCTCTTTAATGACAGTTCAGAGGTTTACAGTTTTCCACTAAGCCTCAGGCAATAGTAGATAGAACCGAAAGAGGTGAGGCTGCAGATCCACTTTAAATGTCCCATTGTTGATTGAATAATCATTTGGCCTTTATTATTCCTCCATTGAAAATTATAGCTTGTTAAATGTTTACATTATACGCTTAGATACACAGTATAATTAAAGTGTTTCTAGAGGTTTTGTCAGCATTGTTCAAGTCATTATATCAACATCATCAATGGTTCTGTACAAGCAGTTCCCACCTTTACGTACTAATGTATAGTATGTCCAATGAGATCATTATTTTTTTTTGTCTGTTTTTTCACAAGCTTTCTTGTTGGTAGAAATACTGGTGAAACATTCTATACCATAGGTTACCCTTGTGTAGCTCAGTTTCCAGGAGATGCCATCACAGAAGCACAATGGCAAGCTCAACCTCAGGGAGAGGAACTGATGTTGTTCCTCCCACTGTGTGACTTCAGAAGGATTTTGTCACTTTGGTTTCAGTCTGATGTAAACAAGCCATTACCGGCTTGTGAAAGCATTTGATCAAACTGATCCTGGTTTGATCAGATGCTTGGAAGGCCAGAGCAGAGGTCTGGGGTCTAATCGACCTCAGATTGTTCCATAAAGAGGACCTGTAATGGCCCATGCTATCACAAGGGGTATTGTTAGTCCCTTCAGATAGCAAGAATGTTGACCTAAAAAACAAATAAAGTACAGTGTTAAATTTAAATAAAATTAATTGTTTTTTTTTTTAAAGCAGATGTTGGATGAGTTTTCTATGGTTTTGAGTGATGGTGACCAGCATGGCTAACTGTGATGTCACATGCATGTAGAATGGGCAGTAGACCACAAGCTTGTAGATATTTACTTAACCACTTCAGCCCCGGAAGGATTTATCCCCTTCCTGACCAGAGCACTTTTTGCGGTTCGGCACTGCGTCGCTTTAACTGACAATTGCGCGGTTGTGCAACGTTGCACCCAAACAAAAATTACGTCCTTTTTTTCCCACAAATAGAGCATTCTTCTGGTGGTATCTGATCACCTCTGCGGTTTTTATTTTTTGCGCTATAAACAAAAAAAGAGCAACAATTTTGAAAAAAAAGCAATATTTTTTACTTCTTTGTTATAATAAATATCCCCCAAAAATATATAAAAAACAAATTTCTTTCACAGTTTAGGCCGATATGTATTGTTCTACATATTTTTGGTAAAAAAAAATTGCAATAAGCGTATATTGATTGGTTTGCGCAAAAGTTAATGCATCTACATAATAGGGGATAGATTTATGGCATTTTTATTATTATTTTTTTGTTATTAGTAATGGCAGCGATCTGCGATTTTTATCGCGACTGCAACATTATGGTGGACACATCAGACACTTTTGACACTATTTTGGGACCACTGGCATATATACAGCGATCAGTGCTATAAAAATGCCCTGATTACTGTGTAAATGACACTAGCAGGGAAGGGGTTAAACACTAGGAGGCGATCAAGGGGTTAAGTGTGTTCTAAGGAGCGATTCTAACTGTGGGGGGGATGGGCTACCACTGACAAGACAGCGTCAGTTAATGATCACATCAGTTGGAAGGAGGATTTTTATTTATTCATTTAATCCCCTCAACGCATTTAGGGGGGACGTTTACCAGATTATTTGTATATTTTGATCAATTGTCACTGATGTGGTTGTACCTAAACCTTTTTACACAATAAGGATTTATTTGTTTGTACACACTGGCAGGGGACGTTAATCCCAATTGGCACATATTCATTTTGTAATTTATTTTTACCTTTATTTTGAGTAGAGTGCACATTTGCGCACCCAGTAGAGATTATATATCTAACTAGGTATCCAACACAGGTAGCGCCACTACCCCTATCTATAAACTCGCTTTAACCTATCTCACCCCTTTGAGGGTGCGTAAAAAGGGGGGGCTGCAAGGCTCGGTCCGTGAGCGCGGAAACTTTTTCCTATATTTTCCTATGACAGCGATCACTGCTCCCAATGACAGGGAGCAGTAGAGCCCTGTCATGTCACTAGGCAGAACAGGGAAATGCCTTGTTTACATAGGCATCTCCTCGTTCTGTTGTTCTGTGACACGATCGCTTGCCCCCAGCAGACTTCGAGTCCGCGAGACCTGCGGGCATGGTCACGGAGTACGCAGCGGGCCCACAATGCCGCGATTTACAGGGGACGTACCTGTACGCCCATTTGCCCAGCCATACAATTATGCCGACATACATTGTCGTGCGCTGGTCGGCATGTGGTTAAATTAGGTACATTTTAAGGATTCACAAGCCAAATAAGTTGGCGCTTGTAGCCTTGGGGTGCTCTGTGTCAATATGGTGGGGTACCGAGAGCTGGGAATGATCATTATTCATCTATTTATAATAATATTAACCAGAACAATATGCAGTAACAACAAAGCAAAGCCTGACCCAACTCACACCTCTGACCTACATTTCCTAATCACTCTCTGTAATTGTTGGCTTTCCTTCAGTGTGTATTCTATTTGCTAGATTGTTGGCTTTGCCTCAGTATGTATTTTCTGTGTCAAATTTTATGATAATGTTGATGGCACATTCCTGAGTCATCACATTCCCGAAAGGCTAAGCTAATTTCATGTAGCGCTACCCCCATAAGGACCGCTGGATATTGCTTGTCCTCTTGTGCTGCCCTGACCCTGGGAACTTCCCAGCCCTTCTGACACTCTAGATTCTGACATGATGTATACCCCTTTAAATGAACCACAGACACAATGCAAACTGAATTCAGCAGACTTCTGTATTGACCAAGGTAATTGGTGCACTTCTCTCTTTTGCCACTAGGTGGCCGGGCACTTGGTGGCATTAGATAAGACAAGGGCAATGCAAGGTCAGATTATGAGTATATGGGGTATCTCAGTCAATGGGCAGGGGTTTTCTTAAATCTCTTGGCCTTCTGGGAGAGCCTATATATTTGGGTGGAGTCAGGTGATCAGGATTCTGTGCCACCTGGATGGCTGTCTGGGTGGACGTGTGTTGTACTGCCCGGGCTGCTAGGCCGGAGTTTGGGCCTATCCTGGGCACATCTGGCTGCTAGGCTGTCTGAGGGCCTATCCAGAAGCAAGAGAGCAGCACAGGGTTGGGATTGCGACTTCCAGTCCAACCAGAAGTGACTGTTCTGCCGGCCGGAGAACCTGTTGTGGTCGGAGGTAGAGGGGAAGCTGTTTCCACTAAGGGACCAACCACCTTATTTCCAGGGACCACAGTGAGTAGCTGAAGCAAGTACCGAAGTAGAATTTTCACCAACCGGGGATGGTGAGGAATCGGGAAACTTCAGCAGGTGTCAAGCCAGGGACCGAGCCAGCAGAAGTGATGCTTGCAGAGCAGTCCCGGCTCTGATGATGATTCAGGGTCTATACCCCACAAGTGAGCGCCCCCCTCCTGAACAATACTAGGCCACATGCCTTCAACATGTTGATAGGTCCTCTTCCCCACAACCCTGGCTGGTGGTTGAGGGGCTTATCAGAATCTGGAAGCCCCCTGTAACAAGGAGGCCCCCAGATCCTGCCTCACCATATGTGAATGAGTATTTTAACTTTACTCACTTTTTACACTTTTTTGGTGAATGGGTAGGGGTACCCCCTACTCATTCACATGGGGGGGCAGGATCTGGGGGGCCCCTTGTTAAAGGGGGCTTCCAGATTCTGATAAGCACCCCGCCCGCAGACCCCCACAACCACGGACCAGGGTCGAGGGGAAGAGGTCCTTGCCTTCATTAGCATGAGGAAAGGGTGCTTTGGCCCCCCTTTCCTGGCCAGGTATGGATTTTGGGGGGGACTTTACTCTTTTTTTTCGAATTATTTCTGAATTTCATTGCCGGCATTCTTTTGTTTACATTTCAGCTATCAGTGACGAAGCCTGCTGTAAGCAGATAAAAGAGGTTATACCACTACAGCTTCAGTCATGATTCTGGTATTTTCTTTTAGAGCCGGCGATTCTCTTTTATATAAAAGTAATCTGAACGGCTATACAGCTGCTGGATAAGTTTTACAGGCAGCAGAAGCCCCCGTCACATTTACTAAGCTCTCCTATCCTATCAGGAAGCCCAGTAAGGATGCGACCAGCATGACCTGGTTCCTGGGACACTGTGTGACGTCAGAAACTGGAAGAAAAGAGGATTTTGTCACTTTGCTTTCAGTCTGATGTAAACAAGCCATTACCGGCTTGTGAAAGCATCTGATCAAACTGATCCTGGCTAGATCAGATGCTTTGAAAGCTAGAGGAGAGGTCTGGGGTCTAATCGACCCTAGATTGTTCCATAAAGAGGACCTACAATGGCCCATGCTATCACAAGAGATGTTGCTAGTCCCTTCTGATTGCAAGAATGTTGACCTAAAAAAAATCTAAATAAGGTACAGTGTTAAATTTAAATAAAATCTAAAAAGTTTTAAAAGCATATGTTGGATACGCTTTCAGTGGTTTTGAGTGGCAGTGACTCTCACTGCTGGTGACAAACATGGCTACATGTGATGTCACATGCATGTAGAATGAGCAATAGACCACAAGCTTGTGAATATTTACTTAAATTAGGTCAATTTTAAGAATTCACAAGCCAACTAAGTTGGCACTTGTAGCCTTGGGGTGCTCTGTGTCAATATGGTGGGGTACCAAGAGCTGGGAACGATCATTATGCATCTATTAATAATATTACCAGAAGAATATAAAGTAACAGTGATAGATAGATAGATAGATAGATAGATAGATAGATAGATAGATAGATAGATAGATAGATAGATAGATAGATAGATAGATAGATAGATAGATAGATAGATAGATAGATAGATAGATAGATAGATAGATAGATAGCGAAAGGCACATAGCGGAAGGAGAGTAATAAAAATCCCAAGAAATTCTTTAAGTACATAAATAGTAAGAAAGGGAGGTCAGATCATATTGGTCCCATAAAGAATGATGAAGGTAATCTGGTTACTAAGGTTGGAGAGACGGCGAAGGTATTGAATTTATTCTTTTTAGTTTTCACAAGGGAATCGGGGGGCTTCAGTAACCAAAACTGCAATGTTTATCCTCTTGACATGCCTCAGGAAGCACCCTCATGGCTAACAGAGGACAGAATTAGAAATAGACTTGAAAAACTTAACATTAATAAGTCACCGGGACCAATTGGCTTGCACCCGAGGGTCCTTAAGGAACTCAGTCAAGTAATTGCCAGATCATTGTTCCTAACTTTTACGAACAGTCTACTGACTGGAATGGTTCCAGCTGATTGGAGAAAAGCCAATGTAGCACCAATATTTAAAAAAGGGCCGAGATACATCCCTGGGAATTACAGACCAGTTAGCCTAACATCAATTGTATGCAAGCTCTTGGAGGAGATAAGGGACTATATAAAAGATTTTAGTAATGACAACGGTATCATTAGCAGTAATCAGCATGGCTTCATGAAGAATTGTTCTTGCCAAACCAATCTACTAACCTTCTATGAGGAGGTGAGCTGCCATCTAGATAAAGGAAGGCCCGTAGACGTGGTGTATCTGGATTTTGCAAAAGCATTTGACACAGTTCCCCATAAACGTTAACGGTACAAAATAAGGTCCGTTGGCATGGACCATAGGGTGAGTACATGGATTGAAAACTGGATATGGGGGCGAGTTCAGAGGGTGGTGATAAATGGGGAGTACTTGGAATTGGCAGGGGTGGAAAGTGGGGTCCCCCAGGGTTCTGTCCTGGGACCAATCCTATTTAATTTATTCATAAACGACCTGGAGGATGGGATAAACAGTTCAATCTCTGTATCTGAGGACGATACTAAGCTAAGCAGGGCAATAATTTCTCCGCAGGATGTGGAAACCTTGCAAGAAGATCTGAACAAATTATTGGGGTGGGCAACTACATGGCAAATGAGGTTTAATGTGGAAAAATGTAAAATAATGCATTTGGGTGGCAAAAATACGAATGCAATCTATTCACTGGGAGGAGTACCTCTTTGGGAATCTAGGATGGAAAAGGGACCTGGGGGTCCTAGTAGATGACAGGCTCAGCAATGGCATGCAATGCCAAGCTGCTGCAAGCAAAGCAAACAGAATATTGGCATGTATTAAAAAGGGGATTAACTCCAGAGATAAAACAATAATTCTGTCCAGTATGCTGGACAGAATTATGCTGTCCAGTTCCGGGCACCAGTACTCAGGAAGGATGTGCTGGAACTGGAGAGAGTCCAGAGAAGGGCAACAAAACTAATAAAGGGTCTGGTGGACCTTAGTTATGAGGAAAGAACTTTTACGCTAAGGGTAAATTCCCTTAAATTATAAGACATGCGGCTATTCACTAAAATAAGAAGAAAAGCGGTTCTTTACTGTAAGAGCAGTAAGGATGTGGAATTTTCTTCCACAGGCAGTGGTTTCAGTGGGGAGCATCGATAATTTCAAAAAACTATTAGATAAGCACTTGAACGACCACAAAATACAGGGATATACAATGTAATCCTTACATAAATCACACACATAGGTTGGACTTGATGGACTTGTGTCTTTTTTCAACCTCGCCTCACCTACTATGTAACAAAGCAAAGCCTGACTCAACTCACACTCCTGACCTACATTTCCTAATCGCTCTCTGTAATTGTTGGCTTTCCTCCAGCATGTATCTCATATGCTAGATTGTTGGCTTTCCCTTAGTATGTATTTTCTGTGCCAAATTTTATGATAATGTTGATGGCGCATTTGTGAGAGAGTCATCACATTCCTGAAAGGCTAAGCTAATTTCATGTAGTGTTACCCCATAAGGTCAGCTGGATATTGCTTGTCCTCTTGTGCTGCCCTGACCCTGGGAACTTCCCAGCCCTTCTTACACTCTAGGTTTCAACATGTATACCCCTTTAAATGAAGCACAGACACAATGTAAACTGAATTCAGCAGACTTCTGTATTGACCAAGACGAGAGGTGGGTGCAAAATGGTGTCAGTCAGCCAAACCCTGGGACAGCACCCAAGACTGGTCAAGTTAAACACAAGATAGTTAGGTATGTACAGAATAGCAACACAGACAGTAATGAACAATAACACTTGAATATGCAAGAATAGTAGACACTGAATAATTGAATGGGCCCAGACAGCTCAATGGGGGAGGGGGGAGTCTGTGACTAGAATAAGGCTGGCCTGCAGGGAGCTCTACTCCTATGAAGGGAAAAAGAGTCAAGCAATATTTGGGCCAGCACACACCTGCAGGTAATAGGATAAAGGTAGCCCACGTGTGAAGCAGGTAAATAATGGGTACAGCAGATGTGGCAAATCCCTCTGTAATTCGGGTTATGATGTCTACACCAAGTGTCTATGTGCTGTATGTTACTGACAAGAAGGGGATTTGGGCATAAGCCTGCTCACCAAATCCTGAAGGAAGTCGACTCACACAGGAAACAATTCAGGGTCTATACCCCACAAGCGAGTGCCGCCCTCCTGAACAATACCAGGCCACATGCCCTCAACATGTTGATGAGTCCTCTTCCCCACAACACTGGCTGGTGGTTATGGGAACAAAAAGAGGGAGAGGAGGCGCCTCTGGGTGCAGATTTTTAACGAATTTTAATGTGCAGTAAAAGTTTTCTCACAATAAACTCACATTTTCGGAGTCAAAAGAAGGCATTTAGTGATATCCCAAAACATGGGGCTGTCCTCAACGGAGTTGATCCCTTTATTCTCCTCCTGTTTGTATGCATCCTGCGATGTTTCTCGTACACCGCTGGATGGTGTTCGGCCGGCTGCGGTGGAGTCTATCCTCAACATGAGGCTTGAAGCGCAAGGAAGTGTCCAGGCGGAAGGGGGTGACGTCACCGGAATGCGACGCGTTTCACGAGCGTGAAGGCTGTGGATGACGTGAACAGCCGCGCTCCTTTTTCAAGCTTGAAGGGAGGGAGGGTTGGAGGGAAGCTTCAGAATGGCAAAGATGTTTTTATTACAAATTATGTGAGCAGACTGCAGTTCCTCTTTAATGACAGTTCAGAGGCTCACAGTTTTCCACTAAGCCTCAGGCAATAGTAGATAGAACCGAAAGAGGTGAGGCTGCAGATCAACTTTAAATTCCCCATTGTTGATTGAATAATCATTTGGCCTTTATTATTCCTCCATTGAAAATTATAGCTTGTTAAATGTTTACATTATACACTTAGATACACAGTATAATTAAAGTGTTTCTAGAGGTTTTGTCAGCATTGTTCAAGTCATTATATTAACATCATCAATGGTTCTGTACAAGCAGTTCCCACCTTTACGTACTAATGTATAGTATGTCCACTGAGATTATTTTTTTTTGGCTTTTTTTTCACAAGCTTTCTTGTTGGTAGAAATACTGGTGAAACATTCTATACCATAGGTTACCCTTGTGTAGCTCAGTTTCCAGGAGATGCCATCACAGAAGCACAATGGCAAGCTCAACCTCAGGGAGAGGAACTGATGTTGTTCCTCCCACTGTGTAACTTCAGAAGGATTTTGTCACTTTGGTTTCAGTCTGATTTAAACAAGCCATTACCGGCTTGTGAAAGCATTTGATCAAACTGATCCTGGTTTGATCAGATGCTTGGAAGGCCAGAGCAGAAGTCTGGGGTCTAATCGATCTCAGATTGTTTGATAAAGAGGACCTGTAATGGCCCACACTATCACAAGGGGTATTGTTAGTCCCTTCAGATAGCAAGAATGTTGACCTAAAAAATAAACAAGGTACAGTGTTAAATTTAAATAAAATTATTATTTTTTTTTTTTTAAAGCAGATGTTGGATGAGTTTTCTATGGTTTTGAGTGATGGTGACCAGCATGGCTAACTGTGATGTCACATGCATGTAGAATGGACAGTAGACCACAAGCTTGTAGATATTTGCTTAACCACTTCAGCCCCCGGAAGGATTTACCCCCTTCCTGACCAGAGGACTTTTTGCGGTTCGGCACTGCGTCGCTTTAACTGACAATTGCGTGGCCGTGCGACGTTGCACCCAAACAAAATTGACGTCCTTTTTTTCCCACAAATAGAGCTTTCTTTTAGTGGTATTTGATCACCTCTGCGGTTTTTATTTTTTGCACTATAAACAAAAAAAGAGAGACAATTTTGAAAAAAAAAAGCTATATTTTTTACTTTTTTGCTATAATAAATATCCCCCCCAAAAATATAAAAAAACAAATTTCTTTCTCAGTTTAGGCCGATATGTATTGTTCTACATATTTTTGGTAAAAAAAATTGCAATAAGCTTATATTGATTGGTTTGCTCAAAAGTTATCGTGTCTACATAATAGGGGATAGATTTATGGCATTTTTATTATTAATTTTTTATTTTTTTTTATTAGTAATGGCGGCGATCTGTGATTTTTATCGTGACTGCGACATTATGGTGGACACATCAGACACTTTTGACACTATTTTGGGACCATTGTCATTTATACAGCGATCAGTGCTATGAAAATGCAGTGATTACTGTGTAAATGACACTGGCAGGGAAGGGGTTAAACACTATGGGGCCATCAAGGGGTTAAGTGTGTCCTAGGAAGTGATTCGAACTGTGGGGGGGATCGGCTACCACTGACATGACAGCGATCACTGCTCCCGATGACAGGGAGCAGTAGAGCCCTGTCATGTCACTAGGCAGAACAGGGAAATGCCTTGTTTACATAGGCATCTCCCCGTTCTGCTGTTCCGTGACACGATCGGGGGCCTCCGGCCAACATCGAGTCCACGAGACCTGCGGGCACGGTCACAGAGTACGCAGCGGGCCCACAATGCCGCGATTTAAAGGGGATGTACCTGTACGCCTATTTGCCCAGCCATGCAATTATGCCGACATACATTGTCGTGCGCTGGTCAGCATGTGGTTAAATTGGGTACATTTTAAGGATCCACAAGCCAACTAAGTTGTAGCCTTGGGGTGCTCTGTGTCAATATGGTGGGGTACCGAGAGCTGGGAATGATCATTATTTATCTATTTATAATAATATTAACCAGAACAATATGCAGTAACAACAAAGCAAAGCCTGACCCAACTCACACCTCTGACCTACATTTCCTAATCACTCTCTGTAATTGTTGGCTTTCCTCCAGTATGTATTCTATATGCTAAATTATTGGCTTTGCCTCAGTATGTATTTTCTGTGTCAAATTTTATGATAATGTTGATGGCATATTCCTGAGAGAGTCATCACATTCCCGAAAGGCTAAACTAATTTCATGTAGCGCTACCCCCATAAGGACCACTGGATGTTGCTTGTCCTCTTGTGCTGCCCTGACCCTGGGAACTTCCCAGCCCTTCTGACACTCTAGATTCTGATATGATGTATACCCCTTTAAATGAACCACAGACACAATACAAACTGAATTCAGCAGACTTCTGTATTGACCAAGGTAATTGCTGCACTTCTCTCTTTTGCCACTAGTTGGTCAGGCACTTGGTGGCATTAGATAAGACAAGGGCAATGCAAGGTAAGATTATGCGTATATGGGGTATCTCAGCCAATGGGCAGGGGTTTTCTTAAATCTCTTGGCCTGCTGGGTGAGCCTATATACTTGGGTGGAGTCAGGTGATTGGGGTTCTGTGCCACCTGGATGGCTGTCTGGGTGGACGTGTGTTGTACTGCCCGGGCTGCTAGGCCAGAGTTTGGACCTATCCTGGGCACATCTGGCTGCTAGGCTGTCTGAGGGCCTATCCAGAAGCAAGAGAGCAGTGGGATTGCGGCTTCCATTCCAACCAGAAGTGATGGTTCTGCCGGCGGGGGAGAACCTGTTGTGGTCGGTGGAGGGGAAGCTGTTGCCACTAAGGGACCAACTACCTTATTTCCAGGGACCACAGTGAGTAGCTGAAGCAAGTACTGGAGCAGAATTCTCAGCAACCAGGGATGGTGAAGAATCGGGAAACTTCAGCAAGTGTCAAGTCAGGTCCCCGCCCGCAGAGGTGATGCTTGCAGAGCAGCCTTGTGTGTCAAGCCAGGGACAGAGCAGGCCAGTGGGGTGAAGCTTGATAAGTATCTGGAGTGCCAAGCTAGGGACGATCCAGCAGAGAAGTGGGGGGTGACGCTTGAGGAAGATACTACAGTGAAGATTGGAAGAGCTCAAGGGATTCAGTGGCAGTGAATCATCTAGTCTAGTGAGAGAGACTGGGAGCTCAGTGGGTTGAAAAACTACAAGAAGTGATTGTAGTGGAAGTGATGGAACCGTTACACCTTGTGTTAGAAACTGTTAAAGACTGTTGCCATAGAGACAGCATTCCTACACATGCAGATGTGGCGTCTTTCTGGATGCCTCTTCCTGCATGGCTGTCCTCCTGTAGAAGGAAAATAATAGGTCGCGCTAATCTTGGTAAACGTAATAAATGATTGACAGTGAAGAAAAATTCACAAGTTGATCATAAAATCAATATGCAAAACTTAATAATAAGGAGGAAAAAGTCCATGGGGTAAACCATCAGTGAAGGGTTGTGAAAAAGTCCATAAAAATAAAACATCAAAAAAGATTCAAATTGAGTGTAATTCAAATCACCAACAATAAATTATAAAGTCCAAATGATGAAAATGAAAATCTGTGATGACAAAGGGGGGTCCACCACCAGGTATGGAAGGGGTTACTCCTTACCAAAAGGCCATGATCCCCCACCACAGAGGATCACAGCAAGCAGGAATCTTTAGAGTTAAATGGAAACTGCCAGCGATGTCCACCAGAGGTCGTCTCATCAGCAACCACTCCAACGACCCAGGGTATCGATACCCAAAAAATAAGAGGGGCTCACATAGTGTAAAACCACTAACATTTATTAAGATAAAATAAAGTACAGATCCGTGGCCACCGGAGCACGGACAAACCTGTCCTACTGGAAAGCAGCTCGCTTGGGGGTGACGTCAGCGCGTCGTCTGGCTCCGCCCTACGCGTTTCTATGATGTCACGAAACGCGTAGGGCGGAGCCAGACGACGCGCTGACGTCACCCCCAAGCGAGCTGCTTTCCAGTAGGACAGGTTTGTCCGTGCTCCGGTGGCCACGGAGCCGGACTTAAGGCTGCTGTTCCATTGAAAATTTGTAAGTTTACATCTGTACTTTATTTTATCTTAATAAATGTTAGTGGTTTTACACTATGTGAGCCCCTCTTATTTTTTGGGTATCGATACCCTGGGTCGTTGGAGTGGTTGCTGATGAGACGACCTCTGGTGGACATCGCTGGCAGTTTCCATTTAACTCTAAAGATTCCTGCTTGCTGTGATCCTCTGTGGTGGGGGATCATGGCCTTTTGGTAAGGAGTAACCCCTTCCATACCTGGTGGTGGACCCCCCTTTGTCATCACAGATTTTCATTTTCATCATTTGGACTTTATAATTTATTGTTGGTGATTTGAATTACACTCAATTTGAATCTTTTTTGATGTTTTATTTTTATGGACTTTTTCACAACCCTTCACTGATGGTTTACCCCATGGACTTTTTCCTCCTTATTATTAAGTTTTGCATATTGATTTTATGATCAACTTGTGAATTTTTCTTCACTGTCAATCATTTATTACGTTTACCAAGATTAGCGCGACCTATTATTTTCCTTATGCTTATTTACAATTGATGTTTTTGTAAGGTTTGCTGCTTTTCACAGTTCACATATTGTTTTGCACCTGGTTTTAAGCGCAGTTTTTTCACTATTTTCCAATGTCCTCCTGTAGAAGTCTCCGAGTCTGCCAATTAACATTGCAACTGCTTAGGGGTGTCCTGGCCCTAACCCTCTCTCCCAAAGTTCTGTTTATAAAGTCTCTTTGCATTCAAGAAGTGTCTGGCCCCCATGAATCTAACTTGCATTATACCCACTATGCCTCACAACCCACTCTGTACGGAAGGATGTCAGCAGATCTTGGCTCTAAAGGTTCTCATTAGACTGGAGGAGGCCTGGGACCTTGCTACAACTATATGGCTAAAAGTATGTGGATGGCCCTCTAAAATATTGAGTTCATGTGTTTCCTGTGAAGGGTACTAGTAATGCCTCAGGCATACCTCGCAACCATCCAGGATTGCCTGTGTGGTCTTCACTCCGGTACAATACAATGACCCAGAATTGCCCCCCTGGGCCAATCTAATGCCCCCTAAAAATGCTGCCGCATCGCTGCTGTCCCTCACTGTCCGGCGGTGTACTCCTGGCCGAGACCCGCTTTATTATTCACCCCCAGGTGCTGCCTGGCTCACTGCCCAAACAACTGGTTGCTAGACGTTGCCCGCCTGGCGTCTAGCAACCAGTGACATCATGATAAGGAGGAGAGCGGGACCCCAGCATTCAGAGCGAGCTGGAGGAGGATACCTTGGACCACTGGCTCTGCCCCCAACTCCGCCCCCGACTTCAGGTCTTGTCTGAAGGCTGTTACTGCCGCTGGAAGAGAGTTAGGAGAAATGCTCCCTGCAGTGCCCTGAGGACGCTCATGGTCACTCTGCTCCCTCTCATATACTGCCCCCCTCCAGTCTTGCTGTACAGTCCCTCCATATACTGCCCTCCACTATCCCCCTCCCATCATACTGCCCTCAACTATCCCCCCTCCCATCATACTGCCCTCCACTACCACCCCTTCTATCATACTGCCCTCCACTTCCCTTCTCCCATTATACTGCCCTTCACTACCCTCCTCCCATCATACTGCCCTCCACTATCCCTCCTCCCATCATACTGCCCCCCTCCCATTATACTACCCTCCACTACCCCACCTCCCATGATACTGCCCTCCACTACCACCCCTCCCATTATACTGCCCTCCAGTACCCCCCTCCCATCATACTGCCCTCCACTACCACCCCTTCCATCATACTGCCCTCCACTACCCCCTCCCATCATACTGCCCTCCACTATCCCCCCTCCTATCATACTGCCCTCCACTACCACCCCTCCCATCATACTGCCCTCCACTACCACCCCTCCCAATTTTACTGCCCTAAACTACCCCCTCCCTTCATACTGCCCTCCACTACCACCCCTTCAATCATACTGTCCTCCACTACCCCCTCCCATCATACTGCCCTCCACTACCCCCTCCCATCATACTGCCCTCCACTATCCCCCTCCCATCATACTGCCCTCCACTACCACCCCTCCCATCATACTTCCCTCCACTACCACCCCTTCCATCACACTGCCCTCCACTGCCACCCCTCCCAATTTTACTGCACTCCACTACCCCATCATACTGCCCTCCATTACCACCCCTCCCATCATACTGCCCTCCCCACCACCCCTCCCACCATACTGTCCTCCACTACCAC
This sequence comes from Lithobates clamitans, assembly GCA_037952925.1. NCBI lineage: Eukaryota > Metazoa > Chordata > Amphibia > Anura > Ranidae > Lithobates > Lithobates clamitans. The sequence goes on along the minus strand of JBBGZY010002556.1, from coordinate 1,145,400 downwards.
CCTTCCCATTATACTGCCCTCCACTACACCCCTCCCATCATACTGCCCTCCACTACCACCCCTCCCATCATACTGCCCCTCACTACTCCCCCATCATACTGCCCTCCACTACTCACTCCCATCATACTGCCCTCCACTACCACCCCTCCCATCATACTGCCCTCCACTACCACCCCTCCCATCATACTGCCCTCCACTACCACCCCTCCCACCATACTGCCCTAAACTACCACCCCTCCCATCATACTGCCCTCCACTACCACCCCTCCCATCATTCTGCCCTCCTCTACCACCCCTCCCATCATACTGCCCTCCACTATCCCCCCTCCCTGCCCTCACTGCCTCTCCTCCCATTATACTGCCCTCCATCATACAGCCCTCCACTCCATCATACTGCCCACTGCCACCCCTCCCATCATACTGTCCTCCACTGCCACCCCCTCCCATCATACTGCCCTCCACCCCATCATACTGCCCTCCACTGCCACCCCTCCCATCATACTGCCCTCCATCCCATCATACTGCCCTCCACTGCCATCCCTCCCATCATACTATCCTCCAACCCATCATACTGCCCTCCACTGCCATCCCTCCCATCATACTGCCCTCCACTGCCACCCCTTCCATCAAACATTATAAAAAAAACTATAAAAAATAAAACTGTAAAATAAAATATAATGGCAAAAAATAATAAAAAAGTAAATTAAAAATTAAAAACAGATCTCATTCATCGCTCTACTGAGCATGTCTACTACTCTACTGACCACGTCCCCTATCCTACTGACCATGTCCACTGCCCCACTGACATGCCCACTGCCCTACTGACCACGTCCACTGCCCTACTGACCACGTCCACTGCTCTACTGACCATGTCCACTGCTCTACTGACCACGTCCATTGCTCTACTGACAATGTCCACTGCCCTACTGACCACGTCCACTGCCCTACTGATCACGTTCACTGCTCTACTGACCATGTCCACTGCCCTACTGACCACGTCCACTGCTCTACTGACCATGTCCACTGCCCTACTGACCACGTAAACTGCCCTACTGACCACATGAACTGCCCTACTGACCACGAGAACTGCCCTACTGACCACGTCCACTTCCCTACTGACAATATCCACTGCCCTACTGACCATGTCCACTGCTCTACTCACCCTGTCCACTGCTCTACTTACCATGTCCACTGCTCTACTTACCATGTCCACTGCTCTACTGACAATATCCACTATCCTACTGACCATGTCCACTGCCCTACTGACCACGTCCACTGCCCTACTGACCACATCCATGGCCCTACTGACCACATCCACTGCTGTACTGACTGACACCATTCACAGTCCACACTGACACCGCTGGCGGAACTACCAGCAAAGGTTGTGCTTGCGACTGGGCCCTGGCCTTCTGCCACCATGGCGGGACCAAAGACTGCAGGACTGCACAACATGTGAAAGGGATCCGAGATGGGACCATAAAGGGTTGTGGGATCAGTGGGAAGGGCTCTAGGCTTAGAGGGAATGGCCCAGGCCAGAGGTTGGGGGGCCCTTCATGGTTTCTTGCACCAGGGCCCTGAAGGTTCTAATCACGCCTCTGCTGCACCCTGTATATAGCTCATCCCAGTACCCTGCACCCTGTATATAGCTCATCTCAGAACCCTGCACCCTGTATATAGCTTATCTCAGAACCCTGCACCTGTATATAGCTCATCTCAGAACCCTGCACCCTGTATATAGCTTATCTCAGAATCTTGCACTCTGTACATAGCTCATACCAGAACCCTGCACTCTGTACATAGCTCATTCCACAACCCTGCACTCTGTACATAGCTCATTCCACAACCCTGCACTCTGTACATAGCTCATTCCACAACCCTGCACTCTGTACATAGCTCATCCCAGAACCCTGCACTTTGTACATAGCTCATCCCAGAACCCTGCACTCTGTATATAGCTCATTCCAGAACCAGTGGCGGCTGGTGCTTCATTTTTTTAGGGGGGCGCAAACAAAATCCCAACCAATCCCCCCCCCCCCCCCTTGCCATTACTCGCCCGTGATGGGCCTATAGACACACAGGGGGATAGAATGGATTAGATAGATAGATAGATAGATAGATAGATAGAGAGATAGATAGATAGATAGATAGATAGATAGATAGATAGATAGATAGATAGATAGATAGATAGATAGATAGATAGATAGATAGATAGATAGATAGATAGATAGATAGATAGATAGATAGATAGATACAGTTATATAGATATACAGATAGATAGATAGATAGATAGATAGATAGATAGATAGATAGATAGATAGATAGATAGATAGATAGATAGATAGATAGATAGATAGATAGATAGATAGATAGAGAGACATGTAGATAGATAGATATATGCAGATAGATAGATAGATAGATAGATAGATAGATAGATAGATAGATAGATAGATAGATAGATAGAGAGACATGTAGATAGATAGATATATGCAGTTAGATAGATAGATAGATAGATAGATAGATAGATAGATAGATAGATAGATAGATAGATAGATAGATAGATAGATAGATAGATAGATATATGCAGTTAGATAGATAGATAGATAGATAGATAGATAGATAGATAGATAGATAGATAGATAGATAGATAGATAGATAGATAGATAGATAGATAGATAGATAGATAGATGCAGTTATGTAGATATACAGATAGACAGATAGATAGATAGATGCAGTTAGATAGATAGATAGATAGATAGATAGATAGATAGATAGATAGATAGATAGATAGATAGATAGATAGATAGATAGATAGATAGATAGATAGATAGATAGATAGATAGATAGATAGATAGATAGAGATATACATATTATATATACAGAGAGAGAGAGAGAGAGAGAGAGAGAGAGAGAGAGAGAGAGAGAGAGATGGAGATGAGGAGAGAGAGAGATGGAGATGAGGAGAGAGAGATGGAGATGAGGAGAGAGAGAGATGGAGATGAGGAGAGAGAGAGAGAGAAAGAGAGAATGCACAGCATGACTCCAGGACGCAGTGCTGGGAGCCCCCGTGATTTACACATACAGCAGATGTGTAATGAAGGCTCCAGCACATTTGTCGGGTGAAGGGCTGGAGCAGAGAGTGATGCCTGGCAGGGCAGAGGTGAAGCACGGCTCCCTCCACCCTCCGATCACAGACTGAGAAGAATAGGCTGTCAGTGACACAGTACCTTGTCTTCTCTCTTCTCCATTCACACAGAGCGGCCCGAAACAGGAAGTGACACGCCGCCGGGAGACAGCACCGCCCAGACAGGAAGACACAAACGAGAATGGCCCAATCAGCGTGTAGAGGCGCACTGCATAGCGCCACAGGGCATCAAAAAACCCCGCAAATGAAGCGTCTTGCCTGCAATCACGGGATTGCATTGGCATGACGCTTCCATAGTGCACCGTGTCCGGCGCCCGCCCGGAACACAGTGCAGTTAAAGGAAGTTTTTTTTTTTTTTTAAAGGGACATTTTTTTTAATTTTTTTGGGGGGAGAGGGGGGCGGCGCCCATGCGCCCCCTACGGACAGGCCGCCACTGTCCAGAACCCTGCACTCAGTACACAGCTCATCCCAGAACCCTGCACTCTGTACATAGCTCATTCCAGAACCCTGCACTCTGTACATAGCTCATCCCAGAACCCTGAACTCTGTACATAGCTCATGCTGGAACCCTGCACTCTGTACATAGCTCATCCCAGAACCCTGCACTCTATACATAGCTCATCCCAGAACCCTGCACTCTGTACATAGCTCATCCCAGAACCCTGCACTCTCCACGTAGCTCATCCCAGAACCCTGCACTCTGTACATAGCTCATGCCAGTACCCTGCACTTTATACATAGCTCATCCCAGAACCCTGTACTCTATACATAGCTCATCTTATAATCATGCGTTCTGTACACAGCTCATCCCAGAACCCTGCACTCTGTATATAGCTCATTCCATAAACCTGCACTCTGTACAAGGCCAGACTTAGGGAGAAATCAATAGACCTCTATCAATCCACCAAGATGACTATTCTTGGCAAGTAAATTTGTGAGGAGCTCCCTGACTAAACCCCAGGGTGCTACATGTGTTTGCAGTCTCTATCACACTGCACAACATAAGACACCAGTATGTAAGTGGATAATACACTACACATATCTCACAGAAGTCAGTACACCACTCACATATTTTTGTAAATATTTTATTATATCTTTTCATGTGACAACACTGAACAAATGACACTTTGCTACAATGTAAATTTGTGAGTGTACAGCTTGTATAACAGTGTAAATTTGCTGTCCCCTCAAAATAACTCAACACACAGTCAGGGCCGTCTTTAGCGCAGGGCAAACGGGGCACTTGCCCTGGGCCCAATCTTTGTTGGGGGGCCTGCGCTAGCCGTGAATTGGGGCCCCGATCACAGCTTTGCAGAGCGCACAGAGGACATGGGAGGATGTATTCCTCGCTAGCCAGCTGAGAGGGGCGGGGCCGGGAGCTCCACTGCCGCTCTGACCCCGCCCACGTGCAGCCTGTGTACTCGGAAAAGAGCTTCTGTAGTGAGAGCCAGTGATCAGAATGGGAGTGTCAGTGGAGCTTCCGGCCCCACCCCCTCTATACTGGCTGGTGAATACAGAGGTCCGGGGGCGGGGCCGGGAGATCCAATGACACTCCCACTCCGATCACTGGCTCTCACTACAGGCGCTCTATTCCCAGTACACAGGCTGCACGTGGGCGGGGTCAGAGCGTCAGTGGAGCTCCCGGCCCGCCCCTCTCAGCTGGCTAGCGCGGAATACATCCTCCCATGACCTCTGTGCGCTCTGCAAAGCTGTCATCGGGGCGACCATTCGCGGGTGATGTGGGCCCAGGGCCCACCCAACAAAGCATCAGTGGAGCTCCCAGCTGCTTTAGTGAGAGCAGAGAGTGGAAGCCCCGCCCACAGTCCTGAATGTATGTAGTAAGTTTGGCTGGCCAGGTATGTCCTTACAACCATAGAATGGCTGACTGTTTAAACCCTGAGCTGTGTTATTTAACTGTAAAGCTGTGCATTGCTGAAAGTTCTCTGACCATCCCCTGTATAATGTCTGCAGTCTCTGATTGTCTCCTGCAGTATGTCCGCAGTCTCTGATTGTCTCCTGCAGTATGTCCGCAGCCTCTGAGTGTCTCCTGCAGTATGTCCGCAGTCTCTGATTGTCTCCTGCAGTATGTCCGCAGTCTCTGATTGTCTCCTGCAGTATGTCCGCAGTCTCTGATTGTCTCCTGCAGTATGTCCGCAGTCTCTGATTGTCTTCTGCAGTATGTACACAGTCTCTGATTGTCTCCTGCAGTATGTACACAGTCTCTGACTGTCTCCTGCAGCATGTCCGCAGTCTCTGGTAATCTCCTGCAGTATGTCCGCAGTCTCTGATTGTCTCCTGCAGTATGTCCGCGGTCTCTGGTAATCTCCTGCAGTATGTCCACAGTCTCTGGTAATCTTCTGCAGTATGTCCGCAGTCTCTGAGTGTCTCCTGCAGTATTTCCGCAGTCTCTGATTGTCTCCTGCAGTATGTCCGCAGTCTCCGATTGTCTCCTGCAGTATATACACAGTCTCTGATTGTCTCCTGCAGTATGTCCGCAGCCTCTGAGTGTCTCCTGCAGTATGTCCGCAGTCTCTGATTGTCTCCTGCAGTATGTCCGCAGTCTCTGGTAATCTCCTGCAGTATGTCCACAGTCTCTGATTGTCTCCTGCAGTATGTCCGCAGCCTCTGATTGTCTCCTGCAGTATGTCCGCAGTCTCTGATTGTCTCCTGCAGTATGTCCGCAGTCTCTGATTGTCTCCTGCAGTATGTCCGCAGTCTCTGATTGTCTCCTGCAGTATGTCCGCAGTCTCTGATTGTCTCCTGCAGTATGTCCGCAGTCTCTGAACCTCTCCTGTTGTATGTGTATTAATGTGCCCCTTTACTTGCTCAATTATTTGGGATTACTCCACTGCTCAGTGAGAGGTAATGATGTGCATGGACCTCTAGCAACCAATCAGCAAACAGTAGTGATCTGCTTTAATCTCTAGCAACCAATCAGTAAGTGCTAATGATGTGCTGTAACCCCTAGCAACCAATTAGTGAGCGCTAATAATGTACATTAACCTCTAGCAACCAATCGGCAAGCAGAAATTATGTGTTGTAACCTCTAGAAACCAGCCATTGAGCAGTAATGATAGACTGTAATCTCTGGCAAACAATTGCAATCGCTGCGTGATCTGCTGCAGTAAACTGATTTTGAGTCTACCTGTTATTTTTCGTATGTCTCAGAATGGAGGGGGGGCCCCAAGAAAATGTTTGCCCAGGGCCTGATCAAAATTAAAGACGGCCCTGCACACAGTCATTAATTTCTAAACTGCTGGCAACAAAAGTGAGTACACCCCTAAGTGAAAATGTCCAAAGTGTCAATACTTTGTGTAGCCACCATTATTTTCCAGCACTGCCTTAATCCTCTTGGGCATGGAGTTCGCCAGAGCTTCATAGGTTGCCACTGGAGTCCTCTTCCACGCCTCCATGACGACATGACGGAGCTGGTGGATGTTAGAGACTAAGGATGAGCCGAACACCCCCCGGTTCGGTTCACAACAGAACAGGCAATTATTCAGAAGAACACATGAACACCCTCGCAGTCTATGGGACACAAACATGAAAAATCAAAAGTGCTCATTTTAAAGGCTTATATGCAAGTTATCGTCATAAAAAAGTGTTTGGGGACCCGGTTCCTGCCCCAGGGTATATGTATCAATGCAAAAAAATTTTTTTTAAACGCCCATTTTTTCAGGAGCAGTGATTTTTTTAATGCTTAAAGTGAAACAATAACAATGAAATATTCCTTTAAATATCATGCCTGGGGGGTGTCTATAGTATGCCCGTAAAGTGACACATTTTCCCAGTATTTAGAACAGTACCACAGCAAAATGACATTTCTAAAGGAAAAATTGTCATTTAAAACTGATCGCGGCTGTAATGAATTGTTGGGTCTCGGCATTATAGATAAAACTCATTGAAAAAGAGGGCATGAGTCCCCCCCCCAAGTCCATTACCAGGCCCTTTGGGTCTGGTATGAATATTAAGGGGAATCCCAAACCAAAATTGCGTGGGGGTCCCCCCCAAATGTATACCAGGCCCTTCAGGTCTGATATGGAAATTAAGTAGAACCCTGCGCCAAATTAAAAAAAAATGGCATAGGGGTCCCCCCCCAATATCCATTCCAGACCTTTTTACCAAAATAAAAAAAATGGTGTAGGGCCCCCCACAAAAATCCATACCAGACCCTTATCCGAGCACGCAACCTGGCAGGCCACAGGAAAAGAGGGGGGACGAGAGAGTGCCCCCCCTGAACCATACCAGGCCACATGCCCTCAACATGGGGAGGGTGCTTTAGGGTCTAACCCCAAAGCATCTTGTCCCAAGGTTGATGGGGACAAGGGCCTCATCCCCATAACCCTTGCCTGGTGGTTGTGGGGGTATGCGGGCGGGGGGCTTATCGGAATCTGGAAGCCCCCTTTAACAAGGGGACCCCCAGATCCCCCCATGTGAATTGGTAACAGGGTACATTGTACCCCTACCATTTCACAAAAAAGAAGTGTCAAAAATTGTAAAAAAGACAAGAAACAGCTTGGGCCAACTCCTTTATTAAAAAATAAAAAAATAAAAATGTCCAGCGATGTAAATTCCCGCCGCCCGACGGACCGAAAAACTTAAAAAAATAAAAAGCCACAACACCTCCACCTCCATGGGAGGCTCCCACCGAGTGACGCTTCTTCTGGGTGACAGCTGTTATATAGCTGAGGGCGGGGTCACCCGTTTACGTCACCCCTCTGGCGCCACGGGGGCTGTAAAATTCGTGTTAGTGGTCAGTGAGGTCTGAAAGGTTGGGGATCACTGGTTTAAGATACAATGTTAACTGTAGTTTCTGTGTCCTAAGATTCATTGAAGACAATAGGGGGTCCTACAGGAACTCTTCCTCATTCAGATGACACTGGGTCTACAGAAGTTGTATGAACCAGAAACTCTGGTAGTGATTAAAACCCCATGAAGCCAAGAGTGTCTAGAACAGTCATCATGCATAACTCCCAATTTTCTGTAATTGGAATGAGGGACACATATTAGTAAAAGTATGTAGGCATAGGACACCCCCCTGCCACGCCCCTTTAAAGGAGAATTGTACAAAATAAAGATTGGTTAAACCCACAAGTGCTTTTTTTTACCACTTCTATTCCTTTATATTGGCTTTTGGAATTTACAAATGCAACAATTTAGTAATTGGATGAAAGGTTTAGCACTGGGAAACACTTTTTGAAAGATAAAAAGTGCACTTTATATACAACTATATAGATCAGACCAAAATGAGGGACAAATGAGGAGGAAAGAGGCACAGAGGTACAAATCAGGGACAATCCCTCGAAATCAGGGACAGTTAGGAGGTATGATCATGTCTTGTGGAAGATTTGACGTCCAGAGACAGAAAGTATGTCTGCTGCAATGCCCTTCAATGAAACTCAGAGGCAAGTACTTAGGAAGAGAGGAAAAGTAAAATTAAAAAAGAAGTGTGGGATTAAAAAAACAAACAAACATACATATATACACTATATTGTCAAAAGTATTGGGACGCGTGCCTTTACACACACACATTTTAATGGCCTCCCAGTCTTAGTCCGTAGGGTTCAATATTGAGTTGGCCCACCCTTTGCAGCTATAACAGCTTCAACTCTTCTGGGAAGGCCGTCCACAAGGTTTAGGAGTGTGTCTATGGGAATGTTTGACCATTCTTCCAGAAGCGCATTTGTGAGGTCAAGCACTGATGTTGGACAAGAAGGCCTGGCTCGCAGTCTCCACTCTAATTCATCCCAAAGATGTTCTATCGGGTTGAGGTCAGGACTATGTGCAGGCCAGTCAAGTTCCTCCACCCTAAACTCGCTCATCCATGTCTTTATGGACCTTGCTTTGTGCACTGGTGCGCAGTCATGTTAGAACAGGAAGGGGCCATCCTCAAAGTTGGGAGTAAGAAATTGTCCAAAATGTCTTGGTATGCTAACACCTTAAGAGTTCCTTTCACTGGAACTAAGGGGCCAAGCCCAACCCCTGAAAAACAACCCCACACCATAATCCCCCCTCCACCAAATGATTTGGACCAATGCACAAAGCAAGGTCCATAAAGACATAGATGAGCGAGTTTAGGGTGGAGGAACTTGACTGGCCTGCACAGAGTCCTGACCTAAACCCGATAGAACACCTTTGGGATGAATTAGAGCGAAGACTGCGAGCCAGGCTTCTTCTCCAACATCAGTGCCTGACTGGCTCAAGCTCTCTGCAGCTCACCGAAAGGCTGAGACAGCTGCTAGTCCTGGCTACTGGGTGGATCCTGACATTAAAGTTGGGATCTCTCCAGAGCCTGGGCTGACTCAGCGACGTCAGCCAACAACGGACTTTAGCACACTGTAGATGTAAAATGGGTCAAAGGAGTGCAGAACTAAGTGCAATGATGTGACCCACAGGAGAAGGTCATAAGAGCTTTGGACCTACTTCTCCTTTAAAGAGCAACCTAGTTTCCCAACAAGCACCAAATGCAGAAGCAGATGAATAGACACAGGTGAGGCTGGAGTTCTGCTTTAATGTTTCCATCATTATTAAATAATCTCAGCAGAAATTGACAGAGACCGTTATTATTCATTCATTACTACCTAATAAAAGAAACTGCTTTATGCGATCTTGATTGGCCTTATCAAAATGCCGCACACTATGTACGGTATGTCCTCAAGACAATAATAGCTTGTGTTTACGTTAAAACACAATGGCACATCATAAACTTGGAGACACACTATAATTAAATTGTTTCCAGAGGTTTTGTCACCAATGTTCCGATCATTATGTCCACATCATCAGAGATTCCGTACAAGCAGTTCCTCACTTAATTTATTAAGGTATGTCCAAAGGGATTAATTTTTTACATTCGTAATCTTCCTTGTATGTTGGCATAAATACTGCACAACTTGACAGTCACTTTGACTCAGAGACTCCAGCTTCTTCCACATCATATCCAACATGAAGCTTGTACTGAACATATTACTGATACTGTCCGTCTCTATCGCTACAGGTGAGCATTTTCAGCTATCATGACTGGGGATGAGTGGAGAGATTTCATCAAAATTTATTTAAATGGGAAAATACCGATTTTGGGAATGTCACAATTTTGATGAAGTCATTAGACATGTGCACTGCCAAAAAATGTGTTCATTTTCATTTCATTCGTCTTTGTTTTTTTTTTTTTTAGTTTTTCGGGTCATTCGTTATGATCACAATTAGTAAATTCGTACATTCATAAATTCGTACATTTGTAAATTAGAGAATTTGTATATTCGTAAATTCGTACATTCGTAAATTAGAGAATTTGTATATTCGGAAATTCATACATTCGTAAATTAGAAAATTCGTATATTTTTAAATTCGTACATTCGTAAATTAGAAAATTCGTATATTCTTAAATTCGTACATTCGTAAATTAGAAAATTCGTATATTCTTAAATTCGTACATTCGTAAATTAGAAAATTCGTATATTTTTAAATTCGTACATTCGTAAATTAGAAAATTCGTATATTCTTAAATTCGTACATTCGTAAATTATAAAATTCGTATATTTTTAAATTCGTACATTGGTAAATTAGAAAATTCGGAAATTTGGAAATTCAAAATTCGAACATCCAAAAACCCGAAAATTTGAAAATCTGAAATAGTAACTAACCATTAAATTATAGGTATTGTAATTTCCTTTCAAATTTGGCTGTTAGTGAACATAACACATACAAATTTATCCAAAGTTATGAATTATCCTAAATAACAAATGCCGCATCTAAACAAATGGAATGGAACAAATTAATAATAAATAATCATAATAAAAAGTTTTTATTATTGTTATTTATTATTATTAATTCATTGCGTTCCATTCGTTTGGATACGGCATTCGTTATTTGGGATAATTCATAACTTCAGATAAATTTGTATTTGTTACGTTCACTAACAGCCAAATTTGAAAGGAAATTACAATACCTATAATTTAACAGTTAGTAATAGTTAATTTATTAGTTAATTACTATTTCAGATTCCAGAATTTCCGAATGTACAAATTTACGATTTTATGAATGTACAAATTTACGAATGTATGAATTTACAAATATTCGAATATTCAAATATTCAGAAAAATTCGTTAAACGTGTTTTCTTTAGTTCGTATATTTCCGAATTCACGAATTTGTCGAAATTCGTTGAAAAACTTATTCGGTACGAAACTAATTGCCCAGGTGTAGAAGTCATTTTAGTTTCATTCATTAACCAGCTTAGGCAAAATTTGCTTGAAAAAAAATCCACTTTTTTGTATTCTTTTTTTAGAGCAGGGGTCTCGAAACTTTTTAAACAGAGGGCCAGTTTACTGCCCTTTAGACTTTAGGGGGCCGAAACTGTGGCCAGTGGGAGTAGAAAATGCCTCAGTGTCAGTGAAAGTAAATAATGCCTCAGGCTTGGTGTTCAGTGGGAGTAAAATAAAAATTACATAGTGCCTGTGGTCATGGGAGGAGGAATAGTGCTACATCACTGGTAATAGTTGGAGGAATAGTGTCCCATATGAAAAAATAGTGCCCCATCATTGACGGCAGTGGTTGGAAATAGTGCCCTATCTTTGGTATTATTGGGTGAAATAGCACCCCATTATTCATGCCAGTGGAAGGAATAGTATCCCATCAATGGTATTAGTGGGTGGAATAGTGTCCCGTCAGAAGGAATAGTGCCCCGTCATTGGTGTCAGTGGAAGGAATAGTGCCCTATCGTTAGTATTAGTGGGTGGAATAGTGTCCCATCGTTGGTATTAGTGGGTGGAATAGTGCCCCAGTATCAGTGTTGGTATCCGTGGGAGAAATAGTGCCCCATCATTGGTGTCAGTGGGAGGAATAGTGTGCCATCACTGGCACTAATTGGAGGAATAGTGCCCCATCACTGGTGTCAGTGAAAGGAATAATGTCCCATCATTGGTATCAGTGGGAGGAATAGTGCCCCATCAGAAGAAATAGTGCCCCATCATTAATGGCAGTGGAAGGGAAAAAGTGCCCTGTCATTGGTATTAGTGGGTGGAATAGTACCCCATTATTCCTGTCAGTGGAAAAAATAGTGCCCCATAATTGGTATTAGTGGGTGGAATAGTGCCCCATCATTGGTGTCAGTAGAAGGAATGTTGCCCTGTCATTGGTGTCAGTGAAAGGAATAATGTCCCATCATTGGTATCAGTGAGAGGAATAGTGCCCCATCAGAAGAAATAGTGCCCCATCATTGACGGCAGAGGAAGGAAAAAGTGTCCTGTCATTGGTATTAGTGGGTGGAATAATACCCCATTATTCCTTTCAGTGGAAGGAATAGTGCCCCATAATTGGTATTAGTGGGTGGAATAGTGCCCTATCAGAAGAAATAGTGCCGTCATTGGTGTCAGTGTAAGGACTGTTGCCCCATCATTGGTATTAGTGGGTGGAATAGTGCCCCATCATTGGTGTCGGTAGAAGGAATGTTGCCCCATCATTGGTATTAGTGGGTGGAATAGTGCCCCATGAGAAGGAATGGTGCTCCGCTATTAGTGTCAGTGTAAGGAATATTGCCCCATCATTGGTATTAGCGGGAGGAATAGTGCCCCATCATTGGTATTAGTGGAAGGAATATTGCCCCATCATTGGTATTAGTGGAAGGAATAGTGCCCCATCATTGGTATTAGTGGAAGGAATAGTGCCCCATCACTAGTCCTAGTTGGAAAAATAGTGCCCCATCATTGGTATCAGTGAGAGGAAAAGTGCCCATCATTGGTGTTAGTGAAAGTAATAGTGCCCCATCATTGATGTCAGTAAGCGGTATAGTGCCCTGTCATTGCAAGTGGGAGGAATCTCATGTCTTATGGGGCCAGATAAATGCAAGCAAAGGGTCGCATCTGGCCCACAGGCTGCAGTTTGGAGACCCCTGATTCACAAGGGGGTTTTTTTTGTGTGATTATTTGGGATAGTTCAGTTTATATTATTTAGCATTCCCTGTGTTTTTATTTTGTTATTTTGAGTATTTAATGATTATGTATGTATTTTTCATTAATAAAATTGTTGGGACTTTGTATAAGACAAAGACTGCTACAGAGTTTTTATGTCTCCATCATATAAAAAAGAGGGGAAAGGAGGGGAAAGGGGAATGGTGGGACTTTATATGAAGCACAACGCCAAAACCAGATGAATCAATTGGTAGATACTATTTCATATTTAATGGTGCACATGGATGCATGTGGGACAGTAAATAGCATATAGCAAATAACATAATAATATAGTAATATAATAAATACATAGAAATGTAAACACACATAAGTGTTATGCCACGTAGACACAACTGGTCTTTCCAATGGAGTTCCACTTAAATGGACTTGCCTACACACGATCACACCAAAGTCAGTTCATTTAGAACGCGATGACGTACGATGGGACTAGAAAAGAGAAGTTCAATAGCCAGTAGCCAATAGCTGCCCTTGCATCGTTTTTGGTCCGTCGGAATAGAATACAGATGAACGGTTTTCCCGATAGGAATTGAGTCCGTCGGAAAGATTTGAAACTTGTTCTATTTCTAGGTCCGTCAGAATTTTAGAAAGAAAAAGTCAGATGAAGCCCACACACGATCGGAATGTCCGATGGAATGATTGCATCTGACCTTTTCTGCCGGAAAGTCCGGTTGTGTGTATGCGGCATTAGAAATGTATACATATACATAAATGTTCCTACATAGTAAATATTTTTAAATGTAGCCAAAACTTGCATATAAACATGATTGATTGCACACATGCTAATATAAAATTGATTCAAAGTTCTTCAAGGTAGTCGCATAGTAAACGCATGGTAGCTGTGACAATACATCGGTATATAGCTCTACGCATGTTTTATGGATAAATTCCACTCATCAGGAGCAAAGGCAATCTAGGAATGTCTGTAATAAAATATAAATACAAACTATTTTAGTAACTAAAGTAACAGGAAGAGGGGGAACCACAACTTAAGTAGTTAGTAGCTGGAGGCACTATGAGAAACATCATCCCCGGAAACTGAGGTGGTGGTGAACAGAAAACAAGAAGTAAGCATCAATACAGATCTCCTCCCCAATAAATGACTGTGGTTGTAAACAAAGTGCTGAATAGGGGCCCATAGGGCTTCTGTGGAAAAATTGTAAATAAAGTGTATCAGCAAAGTGACTACACAATGAATGATTGGGGAAGATAAGAGAACCAACACCAAAGGGAAGAGAGACAGAGACCAGATCGTAAGTGTAAAGTAGAAACCGGTGAGTGACTCACCATAGAATGAGTGATGGTATCAAAGATAGCACAAAAAACCATAGATAGATAGAAGGCCAAGTGTTACCCTTAGTATAAAGTATAAAGCATAGTCCAGAGATGTGCATAGCGTCATCAAGGTCGCAAGGAGCAGACTGAGTGTATGCTCCATAAGGGTGTGGAAAACAATATCCACCACATCGCCACAGGACCTCACCCACGTCACGCTGCATGCTGATGGGAAGGCAGAGCCAGTGTTCGAGCGAATATTATGTATGTAGTTTTCCTTACTTTTTTTCTCTTTTCTATTTTTTTTTCCTTGAAAAAACTGCCTCATGTAAGCTAATTGCTTTTTACAATTCCATTTTTTTATAATTTGGATTATAAGACTAACTCTACAGAAAAAACAAAAAAAAATCCGTTATATTTATTTTCTTTGTAATAGGGACCTGCCTTGTGTGTGAGAAATGCGAGAATTTTCATGGAGACTCGTGCACCAAGGCTCAGACCACCACTGAAGTCTGCGCTGATCACGTCACACAGTGTCGGACTACCATTATGGTTGAAACATTTGGTAATTTTCTTTATTTACATGTTCCATTTATTATGATATTTAAAGAAAAACCTGTTATAATACACTGTTTGCAAGTTTGAAAGTATGTGGACACTCCTCCACTCTACTGGGTTCAGATATTTCCAGTGAAGAGCACTGATAATGCTACAGAATACTAGGACATTTTGGATAATTGTGCTCTTCCAATCTTGTGATAACAGTTTGGTGAAGGCCCTTTTCTTTTCCAAAATGACCGTGCCTCGGCACAAATCCAGCTCCATTAAGACATGGTTTGAGAAGTTTGGTGTCGAGGAACTAGAGTGGCCTGACCTCAACCCTACTGAATACCTTTGGGATGAATTGGAAAGCCAGTTGAGAGCCAGGTCTTCTCATCCAGTATCAGTACCTGACCTTACAAATGGATAGACTATTGTCTCTGGATAGACTATTGTCTCTGGATAGACTATTGTCTTTATTTGACCTTACTTACTATGATATTTTCGTTAAATAAGTATACATTCCCACAGGCACAATTGACATGTATTATGCCATAGTTTTGTTATGTTTTTAGATATAGTTAGTGCTCAAGAAATAAGATGAGTCAGCCAAGGGTAAGTGGAGCAAGGCACCACTACCCAAAAAATTGGAAAAAACTTGGAAATGGAACAGGGGATTTTAAAGGTGCCCGAAAAGATTAACAACTATTTCATGTGTAATATAAAATGACACATTTTATTAAATACATTTGTTAAAAAAGATATAACAATCTTCTTGATAAAATAATGTAATCAGACCAAAACAATAATATATCTACTGTACAAAAATGTATTTCTCAACATGTTTCCCTAAAGTATATAGCTTCTTCAGGAGATTCGTAATTGTCTGTGTACAGCATATTCACCCAAAATTAATTTAAGGTCAGTATGCGAACACACCAGGGCCTCCGGAGTGCCAAATATCGAGGATATCTTAGCTAAGACCATCTGCCATGCGTTCACCCAGGAGCCCCACACTAGCCTCTGCAGCCTAAAGATCCAGCTGATTTGGAGCTTAGGAAGACTGATGCCCTTGGAAATGAATGCAGTTTAATATTTGTTTCTGGACTGCCCCTGTCTCCCTTGTTGTGAATAGTACGAGCTTCTCTGTTATTCCAACCTGTTTGCTCCCTCTGGTGGTTGATGAAGGAAACTACAGCTTCCAAATCTGCTCTACTAACTTTGTTTGTGTTATAGATCCCTAGATGGGCACGTTGGTTCTCCTATGACACACTGATATCCTCAATATTTGGCGGTCCGGAGACCCTGGTGTGTTCGCATACTGACCTGAAATTAATTTCGGGTGAATACGCTGTACACAGACAATTACGGATCTCCTGAAGAAGCTATATACTTTAGCGAAACATGTGGAGAAATACGTTTTTGTGCAGTAGATATATTATTGTTTTGATTACATTATTTTTTCAAGAAGATTGTTATAGCCTTTTTAACAAATGTATTTATTAAAATGTATCAATCTATATTACATGTGTAATCGTTTTTCATTTTTCCAGACACCTTTAAAGTCCCCTGTTCCATTTCCAAGTTTTTTCCATAGTTAGTGCTCAGTTATGCATTCCTATTTCCAAAAAATATCTTATAGGCTGTATGTACATTAAATACAATAAGGATGAGGTCTAGGAAGCCCAACCTTCAATGTAATCAGAAAGAGGTGCTGCCACAGCCATGTAGGTTGGGTGTAACCAAAAGCATAATGACACAACAAAGGAAAGAATAGGCATGAACACCCATACGGCTATCTAGGGGTAAACGTATGGGCGTTCATGCCGATTCTTTCTTTTCTTGTGCCATATGTACATTACCATCTACTCCTATTTTGTGTTTAAACTTTCTGTTCATTGTGTATCATTCTTGTTTGTTTTACTAACATGCCATTCATTGTATCTCATCAGGCGACATCTCCTATTGGCAGGCCTGGAAATCCTGTGCCAACAACCCAATCTTGTGCAGAGATACATTCAACATGTCCGTAGGGTATGAGCTTTTCAAAAAAACGGAGTGCTGTCAGGGGAATCTCTGCAACAAGGGGGCAATAAAATGTAAGTTATAATAAAGACAAGATGAAAATCTAATTAATAGTAAAACAACATCTGGGGTACTGAGATCAATCCCTATTATGATTATTGCCTGCATGATGTTGATTTATTCATCCTTTGTTTGCATGTGTTTCCTCGCGATGCTCCGATTGGTTCCCCCAGTGTCTGGGGCAGTTCTTTGTCTTCTGTTAAGTCTCAAAAAATTGGTCGATGCTAAATAAATACGTGGAATCATAGCTCTCAAATGTCCCTCTTGTGGATTTGTGCCTGTAGCACCAAATCCCTTTGTTCTTCTATCCTCCTCAGTTGACTCTTTTTTGGGGCTAATGGGGCTATATTTCTATTTGTCATTTTAAATTGCTAGAATAAAGGAAAGAAATCTTGACTTAACCAATATACATATCTATATGAATTATTTTTGGTCTGCTTGACTTTTGCCAGTAACAAAGACTCTAATTCTTCCCAAATTCTAACCAAAAGAAAGGAGTTTTGGCAGGTGTTGGGTTTGAAGTGACTCTGCTACCAGGTATAACATGTAGGCACCTATAGGTTACTACTAGGGTTGAGCCGATACCGGATTTTTATCGGCGAGTACGAGTACCGATACTTTCAGTCAAGTACTCGCCGATACCGAGTACCGATACCTTTGTGGTGTGATTTGAGCCCATACAAAATTAAAAGGCTCAAAGAATCTCATGTGATTTAAACGGGAATGTGGTGTGATTCCTGTCTGAGTCTCATGCGGTTTCCCCTACCGCTCCTTTGTGAACCCAGGATGAAATCCCTATGGCAAGCCTGGGTTCAGACAGGAGCGGTGGGGAAACTGCAAAGGTATCGGTGCAACCCTAGTTACTACACAAACCTCTAACAGCTTTTATTGCTCCCTCTATGCTCAAGTACCGGGTGGCTGTTTTGAACCAGCATAGCTACAATGCATTTGAGTGGTGCTGGAACTTGCTCACTGCCTCATGCTCCCACAGGCTTCACTATGAAGATCTGCCAAGCTAGCCAGTAGGAATGTGGGAAAGTCGAAAGGGGTACATAAGCCCCATCTGTTACCATCTTTGCCAGATTAGAGAGGTCCAACCTTTAAGCATGTAGGCAGCAGTGAAAGCTACTGCAGGTATGCCCTAGAGCAGTGATGGAGAACCTTGGCGCCCCAGATGTTTTGGAACTACATTTCCCATGATGCTCATGCACTCTGCAGTGTAGTTGAGCATCATGGGAAATGCAGTTCCAAAACATCTGGGGTGCCAAGGTTCGCCATCACTGCCCTAGAGCAACGTTTCTCAACCTTTTTCAGTCAAGGCACCCTTTAAAAATCTGTACAATCTCGAGGCACCCCATTATAAAATGTAAAAAAATACACCAATAGTGCATAACACAGCGATATCCACACATGTAGGACACCCAACATTGGAGGTAATTTATTAATACAAAGAATACACCTTTGCACAATGGTACTGAATAGTATTTCAATGTTGCCCGACGTCCTCCTTGTCAACCAGTGACATTATTGGTTGTTATGGACGCTGGCAGCTGGAAGGCTGTGATAGTGCACAAAACTAAAATACCAAGTAGTCAATGCCTGTGCTTAGGATACTACATAGGTTTGCAGCCTCCCCTAATGGAATTCCCCCAACGGGGTCTTCGACTGGTGATGTAAGATATAGTAATGGGGTGATTGGCGCTACCTAGATAATTTAGCAGTTATCCACATATATGTGGGGATATAAATGTGACCGTAAATAATGTAATGTGCACAATATAAATGAAATAGGGTGTACATGAATAGTGGAAATAACCACATCTAATACAATTACTAAATTGCTAATTCCTCCCCACTGAACAGTGTCATGAAGCGGGTACTCATACAAATCCTCAGTGCTCAATATCTGTGATACCTCAGCCTAGGATATACATCCACTGTTTTCAGTGTGGCCAAAAAAATGTGTTTTATACTACATCCATATAAATCGTGCTGTGAAAAAAATTATGAAATAAAAAATGACAGAAAGATATATAACCATGAAAGTAATAGGTATTAGATATAAAAAAAATTTTCCGCAGCCAGCAACCTAATTATATTCCCTTGTTATGCTGGTAGGGCATATGAAAGTCAATTACGTATATAAGTAACAATCCATATAATGTGCTTGTGCTCTTCTTCATATAATGTGACATAAACCACAATTAGTGACTTGAGTGCTCTTGGTTTCTTCAAGTGACTCTGTGCTCCCCCTCCTGGGTCTCCACTCACCGAATCCACATGCCCCTGCAGGGGCAATGCGCGTATGGATACAACCACTACGGTGTTCCCTTATGTTAGCTGCGATATCCAGAGTGGGCTCCTGTCTTCGGCTGGGTTGTGATCATCTGTATGTGGTTCCTCATATATGGAAAAAAGTTTGGACTCCCATAGTGTAGTATGTCAGTAAAAATTATTTATTTAAAAAACCAAAAAAGTATGATACAAAAAACTGTTAAAAAATCCCAGACCAAGCTCACTCAGCTAGCTAAACAGTCGTCCACTGAAATTGCAAATAATGCGGGCAGCTGCTTATCAGTCAGGGCTAGATAGTTAGACAGGCGATATAGACATACTGTGGAGACAGTAGCGCCGTACTGCGTGCCAGCTGCATTCCACTAGCTTTGCAAACAGGAAATGACGTAGCGTGCGTGGCGCCATTGTACGCATTTCGTCACTGAGGACGTCTATGACGAAACGCGTACGACGGCGCCACGCACGCTACGACATTTCTAGGCATTTTCCCAAGGCACCCCAAGGGAAACCTCAAGGCATCCTAGTTGAAAAGGGCTGACCTAGAGGTACCTCTTAGCAGGTTATTTTATTTATTTATTTATTTTAATTATTTATCATACCTTCATTTAACATGCCTTCTATCTAAACAATCTAATTACCTGTTTTTGAGATGGTTCTGGACTGCTAGGTTATCTCTTTCCCCCCAGTTTTGAGCGCTGTGGGAAGAAACTAAAAATAACATCACAAGTCGTAGAACAGGTCCTATAACCACTGTCACTCAATTTGTTAAGATCTGGGGGGGTTTCAACAGCAAACTGTCTATGGGACTATGGGCACACCATGCATTGGCATGCTGTCCTGTAGCTCCTAGGTAAAAAACAGCCTGGCTTTTGTTGGAGACTGTACTGGACTGACTGGACCAGTCACTGGTCGTGGGTGGGTATTTTTTGGGGGCAAATAGGAGGAAATCCCTTCCAATAGGTTGTTCCCAATGGTGTGGATGGGCCCTCTTAGGGCTTGGGCTGCTTCCTTTTGTCTACGACCTTATGGTTGTTTCAGCATGTAGACTTGGGTAGGAAGAAAGGATCGCCCGGTTGTCCCGAGGAACGCAACTTTAAAAATATGGTTCAAGGGTTCATTAAAAAGCAGGATGGCAGGGTGCCAGTTATAGTTGCAGAGTTGCTATCCTGCTTTCTGAAACCTCGTTAGTAATATAATATTTTTGAGAACCATCCTATACCATGTTGCAACAGCCCTGAAGAAGGGGGAGTCCTTTCTCCCAAAATACGTTGGCTTGATGTACATGTTGCTACTTTTAATAAACGCCTAGGAACCATTCTTTACAGTTGCATATCTGGTCAACGGGGCGTGCCTTCCTTCCTACCCAAGGTAGGAAACAGGGATGCAAACTGACCACGCTAGGATGGACCTTCTTCCATTCTCTCTGTAGTAAGGGAGAAGCCGCAAGTTAATGCTTATGAAGGGGACTGGCAGAAATGTATTTTTGTGTTTTACTACCACTACAAACATGACTGGTAACATTAGATGCATTGTAAGTGTCAAAGGAGGAAGTCCCCAACTATTGATTTTAAGGTTGACATACATTTTAAAGGCTTTTTCCCCATACACGCGGTCGGATTTTCCGACGGAAAATGTGTGATAGGACCTTGTTGTCTGAAATTCCGACCGTGTGTGGGCTCCATCACACATTTTCCATCGGAATTTCCGACACACAAAGTTTGAGAGCAGGATATAAAATTTTCCGACAACAAAATCCGTTGTCGGAAATTGCGATCGTGTGTACACAAATCCGACCGACAAAGTGCCACGCATGCTCAGAATAAATAAAGAGATGAAAGCTATTGGCCACTGCCCCGTTTATAGTCCCGACGTACATGTTTTACGTCACCGCGTTCAGAACGATTGGATTTTCCGACAACTTTGTGTGACCGTGTGTATGCAAGACAAGTTTGAGCCAACATCCGTTGGAAAAAATCCTAGGATTTTGTTGTCAGAATGTCCGAACAAAGTCCAACCGTGTGTACGCCCTATAGGAGTTAGTTTACTACAATTTTGTACAAACCTGCCAAAACTACTAGTTATAAAGAGGATTAGCCATGCCATCTCTGTTAACATTAAAATGGACTTCACAGGATGATAGTATAAATAAAAGTATGGCCCAATTATAGCCATTCTTCAGGCCAAAATCTTCTCAGGTTCTTACTTCTGTGTTTGAACCCTTTGGGGAGGTTTTCCCTCACTTCCTGTCCCTGTGAAAACCTTACAAGAAATGGGGAGTGTGGCTGACATTGGGACAGGACTATATGTCCCAGTGTCCACCATTGGGGCAAATTGTTTTTTTATGGCTTTGGTTGACATTGGGACAGGACTGTATGTCCCAGTGTCAACCATTGGGGCAAATTGTTTTTTATGGCTTTGGTTGACATTGGGACAGGAATATATGTCCCAATGTCAACAACAGCCATAAAAAAAACATTTTGTGTATTCAGAGAAATTTGGGAAAATCTCCCCAACACAGACCAATCAATGGTGGACAGTGGCTCCAAACCCTCCCTGCCCTATCCAAAACAAAATAAAAAGTTTTGATTTGAGTTGGGATTTCCACCAGTCTCCATCACTGGTGAAAGACATTGGGTATCTCTGGAATATTTCTACTGTTAATACAAATGACAATGCCTATGTTTATTACACATGTAATATTAAAACGGATTTTATTTGTATGTACACTAGTGGAGGCTATCAACAGGACGGAGAATGGGGTGAAGTGTCCATCCTGCTATGCCAGAGCTGGTAGAAGCTGCAAGCCTACTAAAATGCGCAGATGCCAAGGACCCCAGACAGCTTGCCTTTCATTTTCTGGTGTAATCTTTAACTCAAGTAAGTAAATCATTTTGTAACAATAGCAAGGGGGATCCGTTATATTGCTTTTGGTGATGCTAAAAGTAGAAGTGTAAGCATATCCCTGTGTCCCAGAGCATAGGGTGCTGGCTTGTCCTGATACCAATCCAGGGGTTTATTAAACGTAAAGAGGAAAGGATCGCTACTACTCCTGACCAGCCCAGGTGAAAAAACAATAAAGAGTGACTTCAGCCTCCACCAAACCACACAACCTGATGCATTTCGCTCTGCCCACAAGGGCGAAATGCATCAGAGAGTGCAGTTTGGTGTAAACATATAGACTTGAGGCCTGGTCGAGCGTAACAGTGATCCTTTCTTTTTTATAATAGCAAGGGAGACAATATATAGGAAAAAAATAAGGACAAGCCCATAGCAACCAGAATTATTAACCAAACCTAAACTCAACACTGTGAACACCCCTACAGAACACCATCCCCTTATTTTATAAAGGCAAAAAGAGGCGATGTTCTGTAGTCCAGCAGGGAAAAACTTTGCAGGGCTGACAACACTTTAGGTTACACTGTAGAACAGGCAGCATTGTCATCTCACTAACAGAATCAACGGGCAAATGCATACATACTGCAGAGATGTGCTGCATATGTTTTTTTTTTTTTTGCCCAAGCATACACTTAGGGTTCATTTATTAAATAAAAAAAATGCAGAACAAGTTGTCCTGTGCTAGACTGAGCTGAGAATCTTAGTTAATTAGTATTTAGTTCCTATCAGCTCCATCTAGTGGATATAACAGGTATGGACTTGATTTGCTTCATTCTTTATGAATAAAGTACATTTGATCGTGCTAGAAAATAGCCTAATAACTTTTGATGTTGGCCTAATTTGCACAACACAAATGTATAAACAATAACACAATATGATCATGTCTGCTTTTTTTTTTTTTATAGGCACACTTCTTAAATGCTGGCAATTCATTAAGGGCAACTGATAAGACAGTACAACCAGTCCTGTTGTATTGGGTCCAGGGCCCATCAGCTAAACAGGGGGCCCTAGGGCAACTTTATTGTTCATTTCTGCCTTAATAATTAAATGGATTTCAGTAGATCACACCCCCGCTCCTACTTTCTTACCAGGGCTTAAAGTAGAACTATAGGCAAAACTTTTTTTTTTCATGTTGGATAGAGCAAGGGAGGGTTATAACCCCTGTAAGATTTATTTTTGCCCTCCTTGTCCCATTGGGGAGTTCTACCTTAACTTCCTGTCCCATAGCCAAAAACAGGAAGTGAGAGGAAATCCCTGCAAATTAAGGGAATCTCTTGGGGACACCAGGTCACCAGAACTATTGTCCACATTGGAAGTTTTCCCCTCTAATACTTTTCTAGAGACAACTCAAAATTTGGGATTTTGTTGTACTTTCACTTTCAATGATGATGGTAAACAGGACAAATAGAAAGGGTGAATCTCCCTAATGGAGGTACAGACAGCAATAAAACCTGACACGTGTTCTAATCCCTCTCTACTCTATCCAAAACAAGACAAAAAGTTCTGCCTTTAGTTATACTTTAAATTACATTTACCTGGACCCCATCAGGTCGACAGAGGGGTCCAGAAAGTGGGAGCATGGAGGTACTTTTTTTTATTTTCTTTTTCGGGGGGGGGGGGGGTAAAGTTAATGCCACTGTTCCGCTGTACACCTTTTTAGGTGGGGTTGGGGGGGACTCATCAGGAGGGCTGTACAGAGCCCCATGATTTCTAACAGCGGCCTTGAATCCATGACAGTAATCTGACCTGTAAAATAGATCGCAGGTTAACAGTCCAAGTTGATTTCAGCATAATAAATATATCGGTTGAACTCTGAAAAGCAACAAGAATCTCTATCTCAGCTAAAATATCCATCGGAAATTGCAGCGTAGACATGCTATTCTGAGTAGTAAACGGTTTTACAGGATAGGAGTTGCCTCTGCCCCACAGCTCTCATAGTTGGTGCCTTTGCACTTGCTCCAGCCACCAGATTGAGCCTGACATCTTTCACACCTGGGACAACCTTAGGTATACTGTAGATGCAATTGAATGTTTTGAAGGTGTCCCATGCAGATGTCAAATACCATGCCAGCATTACATAGTATGACAGCCTAGGGCAGGGTTTCTCAACTAGGGTTCCTCCAGAAGTTGCTAGGGGTTTCTTGAGCATTGAGCAATTTCTGTCTCTCAGATAAGTTCCCATTGACACCATTGATCTTTTTAGCTATCTGTAAGGGGGTCCCATTTTTCCCAATGACCACAAGTGTGAGGAGCATTCTTCCCACTGACCATCACACTAATGTCTCATGAGTTGTAGATATAGTAATTTTTAGTAGGGGTTCCCTGAGACTGGAAAGTTATTTCAAGGGTTCCTCTGCTTAAAAAGTTAAGGTTGGTTTAGGCGGGTACCAAGCAACCAATGACACCTCTCATTCTGCGCACTGCACTTGTTAGCCCCAATGGCCACCCACACTCCTGAACCTTTGCAAATTTTAATATATATGCCTTTTTGTTTGTTTGTTTCTTTCTTTCTTTCTTTATAATCCTTTCCCATTTAATGATATTCAGCTAATATAATGTGACTTCTCTCTTACAGCTCAGTTTGAACCTTGGGCCTATCAAGGATGTACAACAGAGAATACTTGCCATTATCGCCCTCCACCATACCCTGAGACTTTGTTCCAGAAAGGTTTCAGACTGTCCTGTGTTGGCAGCAAATACAACGTAAAATCATAAAAAGACTTTTTTTTAAAAAAAACTATTACACATGGCAAACAAGGATCACTGGAGGGGGAGAGCAGGAAGAAGCCATTTTTTTCTGAGAAAAAATAGTATTTGAAGGCATTTCTTATTTAAAGAAAAATTGTTTGCAAATAAAAACATTTAGGGGAACAAAACTATAAAGAGTTGCAGGGTGAATCATTGCTCTGTAGGGTTTGTTGTGTTTTTTTTTTTTGATTGATATTAATAAACCACTTATATCAAAGCTGAATTTGACCATGTTTTCTATGAAATGTCAGTTTATAAAATGTGAAATAAAATCAAAGGTTCCAGAGGTATTTCGCTTTATTTGTTAACCTCAGATACTCTGCAGGAGGGCTGCCGCTCTCCATTGGATCACGTACCAGTGCCGGAGTATGGAGAGCACGCCCGTGCGCCCCCCGCTCCCTGTGCTGCGATTGGCTGCAGCATCAACCAATCAGCGGCTCCATAGCCGACGATCGGCTCTGGGGATTACAGAAAAGAGCCCTGTGTAGGTAAACAGACACAGGGCTCTCTTCTGACAGCAGCAATGTGCTGTATTTTCTTCCTGCAAAGCACATTGCTTAGTAAAATCAGCACACACAGTAAAACATGTTAGACACATATTTAACCCCTTGATCGCCCTAAATGTTAACCCTTTCCCTGCCAGTGTCATTAGAGCAGTGACAGTGCATATTTTTTTAGCACTGATCACTGTATTGGTGTCACTGGTTCCCCAAAAAAGTGTCAAAAGTGTCAGTTATGTGTCCGATTTGTCTGCCACTATATCGCAGTCACTGATTGCTGCCATTACTAGTAAATAATGAATAAAAATTTCATAAATCTATCCCATAGTTTGTAGACGCTATAACTTTTGCGTAAACCAATCAATATACACTTATTGAGACTTTATTACCAAAAATATAAAGCAGAATACATATTGGCCTAAATTAACGAAGAAATTTGATTCTTTTACATTTTCTCATTGGATATGTTTTAAAGCAGAAAGTAAAACATATTTTTTTTTTCAAAACTGTTGGTCTGAAGAATAATACATTTTTTTAGTCTCAAGAGAGATGCATGTCTGTAATGAAGGATAGACTCTCAGAATTTTTTTCATTGAATGATGATAGCTCTACTTCCTTTACAAATTTATGGTGTACTCATAAAGCTTACGCCAGAGGATTAGTAATCCAAATGGTATCCAGGGAAAAAAAGAAAAAACTTAAATCTATCAATGACCTTCTGACTAATATAGCTGACCTAGAAAATGAACACAAAAAATCCCCCAAAAACACTAATTTGCTACACCAACTTAACGACAAAAGAAACGAACTATGAGCTATATTAATTTCAAACCATGACAAATATCTTAAAAAACTAAAACTAAACTACTATTCCCAAAACAATAGAGCAGGTAAATTAATGGCCAATATACTTTGTCATTGGAATAACAAACTCAAGATCCATAAAATAATCCACCATAAATCAGGGAAAACACTGTACAACTCACAGGAAATAGCTAATGCCTTTTCGGACTATTATGAGGAACTATACAAATTAAAACAGGACCAAAATGCCATACAACCCACCCTAAAAGATATAGGAGAGTTCCTAGACAAGGTAAAGCTCCCCAAAATTTACCCTGTCACACTTAATAAACTCAACCAAACTATAACAGTAGAAGAAACACTAAAAGTTGTCCACTCCCTTCCATTACATAATGCTCCAGGAAATTACGGCCTATCTAGTGAATATTATAAGACATTCAATATTATACTTGCACCATACTTAACCAAAATGTATAACGATGCTATAATTAACAAAAGATTTCCAAAAGAAATGCTAGAGGCAGTATTCGTTACTATTTCAAAACCCGGCAAATACCCATCCTCCCCTACAAACTACAGACCAATTTCCTTACTTAACTCCGACCTTAAAATATATGCTAAAATTTTAGCAAATTGATTATTAGAATTAACACCTTATCTGATAGATTCGGATCAGGTTGGTTTCGTCAGAGGATTACAAGCACCTGACAGCACAAGAAGAATGATCAACTTGATCAACCATGTAGAGAACAGTCGAATGCCTTCCCTGTTCCTGGCCCTGGATGCGGAGAAGGCATTCGACAGAGTTCACTGGGGTTACATCTCAGAAACCCTTGGAAGATATGGCTTTTCAGGATTCATCCATGAAGCTATCATGTCCTTATTGACCCTTCCTTCAGCCAAGGTATTCACTACAGGTACGATATCGAAGAGTTTTAATCTAACAAACTAGACTAGACAGGGATGTCCTCTATCACCCATAATTTTCTCTCTAGCATTTGAAACTTTAGCAGCAACAATAAGATCCATAAATAGTATAACAGAAATTACTATAGGCAATAGAGAACACAAAATTGGCCTCTTTGCCGATGATATTATTCTATCATTGTCCAACCTAGTTCAATCGTTATCGATAGTCCAAACTTCGGGAAACTATCATACTACAGAGTCAATCAAAATAAATCCCACATCTTACTCATTAACCTTGTCAAAAGACACTATTTCCAATCTTAAAGAGAACTCAGAATATAACTGGGACTCCCTGACCATTTTATTTTTGGGTATTAACCTCACATACCCTACAAACAAGTTACATGAAGCCAACTATCCTAGTCTAATCGACCAAATAGCAAAAGACTTCCAAAACCTTCATAAAACACAATTATCATGGATAGGAAAAATTGCAACTTTTAAAATGCAAACACTACCTAAAATTTTATATCTCTTTCGTTCCTTACCTATCCCAATGCAACTGAGATTTTTTAAACAAATAAACGCTAAATTAAGAAATCTTATATGGAACAGAAAAAAACCCAGGGTAGCGCTTTCAATCTTAACCTCCCCTAAATATAAAGGAGGTATGAACCTACCTGACATCCCAAAGTACTATTACGCTACACATTTAGATCCAATGAAAAACTGGATCTTACCTTCAAATGATAAATTATGGCTCTCCATAGAAAAAGAATATACTAAAGGAAATTATATGTTGGCTTTAATAATAGCATACTGTATGCGAAATTTCCTAAGGTAATTTTACCCAAGCTTTTAACTATTAAAGCTACATTGTTAGCATGGAAACACATTTCTTCAAACTTCCTCCCTTTAGAAGAATCACGGATTATCCCTATTCCACTGAAAGCATTAGATTACTGTAAAGCTTCACTATCTAAGAAAAAATGGACTGATCAAGGTTATAATTTTTATGATAACCTTACTCCAATAGACAAAGAATTATTACTTAATAAGCTTCATATATTCAAACATTTGAAAGAATTTTAAACTACTGAAGGATGGAGTGTCCCTACCCAAATCTGGAAATGTCTTACTAATAAGAAAAATCTAAAAACTAAAGGTATTGCTTTCTTTTACAAGACATCGTCTCCATACCCTAAGTACGAAAAAAAAAACAATATGCTAAAATGGGAAAACGACATATTCCAATCATTTTCAGAAGAAATCTGGTATAAAGCCATGACCATTAGCAATAAAATAATTCGGGACTTATACTGGGGAAGGGTGGGGAGGGATTCTTGATATATAGTATCAAGTGGGACAGTAGTTACGTTAGCAATGAGTGGCCAGAGGTATATTCAAAAAATTCAATTTATTAAATAATGTAATTTTCACAGTGAACGTAAGAGGCAAAACATAAAGGTTCCATCTAACAATACAAAAAATGGCAAAAGAACAAAACAAAAAAACACAGTAAAAAAGCCAAGGTATAGCAATACCTTGGGCGACATAAATAACGAACACACATACAAAACGACACCGACACTGTCCGGACTGGTATGCTGTTCGGCAGCTAGTTGGTCAAATTGAGGGTAGTCAGGCACAATGGCATTGCTGAAGTGGTGGGCATAAATTTGAGTGACTATGCTGCCGAGGAGCACACTTGGGGGGGGGGCCAGAAGGGAAGAAGGGAAGGGAACTAATGGGTGAAGGGGAAGGGGGGAGGGGGAAAAAAAAGGGAAAAACACAAATACAGTTACACATAATATAACGTATCAAGGAACAAATAAGAGGCAATTTAAGGAGCTCAGGGATAAATTTTAAGAGATTGGAATCATTAAAGATTTCAATTTACTGCTGCACATTCTGCAACGATAAAAGTCGCAGGTGACCTTGGCAAGTAGGGATCTCTGGTGCCTTAGATGGAATCACTTTACTCGTAGGTGATAATTAGTGTTCTAAGAAGGGCTGTAGGTTGAGTTCTGTATTGAGGCCCAAAGGAGCAAGGGCCTTCAAGCAGTACACCCAGCGCTTTTCTTTTTGCAGCAGTACTCTGTCAAAGTCGCCTCGTCGACTT
This sequence comes from Lithobates clamitans, assembly GCA_037952925.1. NCBI lineage: Eukaryota > Metazoa > Chordata > Amphibia > Anura > Ranidae > Lithobates > Lithobates clamitans. The sequence goes on along the minus strand of JBBGZY010002556.1, from coordinate 1,116,123 downwards.
GACAGCTTAAGTACATAAATGCCTTTCACCTGCATACCTTTAGTGTTTCTGTCATGTTTTAATGCAAAATGTTTCGCTAAGGGTTTTTCCGGAGTTTTTTCTTTGTCTTTAATCTCCCTCAGATGCTCGCCAATGCGAACCCTGAGGGGTCTCTTTGTCTTACCCACATATATTTTCGGACAGGGGCAGGTTATCATGTAGACAACCCTAGAAGTGGAGCAGTTGATCAAGTCTCTTATTTGATAGTTTTTTTTCTAACGTAACTACTGTCCCACTTGATACTATATATCAAGAATCCCGCCCCACCCTTCCCCAGTATAAGTCCCGAATTATTATATTGCTCTTAGGTTACAGCAATAACACCGACTTGGTGTGCAACCAGAGGCTGATCAGTCTTTTGACTGATCAACGGGATACTCAGTATTTGTCCTTATCCCCACCCCCTCCATCCCTACCCATAGTACCATTAGCAATAAAGCCTCATCATGAATTGAACATGGGATAATGCCCAAAAGATACTGAACAGATGGTACCTAACTCCCTATAAATTATCAAAAATGTTCCCTTCATCAACCCCAACATGCTGGCGCTGCAACAACCAAACCGGCTCCTTGTATCATATGTTATGGAGTTGTAAAAAACTATCTAGCTCCTGAAATTCTGTATCAACATTTATTGCCTCCCTAAAGGGTAACCTACTCAAACTCACTCCAGCAATGGCCCTTCTAAATATTAATCTAGACTCCTTTCCACCACAATACAAAATAATAGTAGCTAGCTAACATCCTGTTAGCCGCAAGACTTACAATAACCAAATTGTGGAAATCAATAGAAGCTCCCAATTTCACTGAAGTTATTGCGAGACTGAATATACAAGCTCATTACGAATTAATGCTAGCCAGGAAAAAATATAACACAAATAGGTTTAAGAAATAGTGGTATAATTGGATCATCCACCCAAAAGCTTCTAACCTGCTGAAAGAAAGGTACCTACACTCTTAGGTACTGGCAAAATCCTCACTTTCCTCCTCTCTAAAATTTTTACTATAAACCAACGTCTTCCTATACACAGGTTATTCACTTCCTAAATAGGAATGATATGATACATGTTCTCTACTTTTATAGGCCTTGTTTACAGTTTGATCCCACTGGGGTAAATAGGGCACTATTAGTCATATGTCACACCAATCGAGAAACATGACTATACTCGCTGGTTTCTATCAGTTGTTTGCTATGATTATTATAACCATAATAAAAAATAATATATGTTCATTAAGCATGACATCAACTATGGGAGCATAAGGTGTGGTGTCTACTTTGTTTTTGTTTTTTTGTTTTTTTCTCTCTGTATTATATTCTGTATCCTTTTTAAACCAATAAAAAAATTTGAAAGGTTAAAAAAAATAAAAAAATAAATAATAATAATAAAAAATGTTTTTGTTGCATGTGATCGGATGATAGACATCTGCTAAGCTTTACCACATTTACTAAGCTCTAGGGAAAATTAGTGCAACTGCATTTGCAGCATGCAGTCTACTTGTAGGCAGTTGACCTAATGCATTGTATGTTTAGTTAGCTACTTGGCTTCCAGGACAGTCGGAAGGGGAATAATACTTTTGCAGCCTTCCTTAAACATGTTAGCAGACTTTTTCTGGGGTCCAGCCTCCCTCACATGAGATATAAAAGGAAAGAGGTGGAGGGTGTCTTTGGGCTTGAGAGAGGCGGGGATCCTTGGGGGATTCTTGGGAAGCTTGCCGGGACCTGTGGTCCAACTTTGGAGCTCCGACTCATCAGGACACCCAAGACCTTGGACAACTCCATTTGAGTTATGCCAACTATGGACTTTCCCCTTAAGGACTTCACATGTACAGGTACGTTGGGGCAGCCACAGTTAGGTGTAGTTAGAAGAAAAATGTTTATACATGTGGTGCCAAGTTTACAATAAAGGTTGTTTCAACAGTTTCAAGCCTAATTTGAAGTTATTCAGGGGGTCAAGAAGTTATTGGGTCAAGAACCTGGATCAGTAATAGAGCTATGGGGTATGTGTAACAACACCACAAACGGTTAACTTGCAAGGCTAAGAAAAGGAGACGGTCACCATGGGTAACCAAAAGAAAAAAAAAGCTACAACAACCAGTTGTTTGGCATGGTACTTGGTTGGGTGACAGGTTCTCCAGTACTAAGGTGGTAAGTACCCTGAGTCCCTCTCTAGCTGTCCCTTTCCTCTGGTCAGCAGGAGCTGACTAGGGTTACGGAGGTATAAGGCCTGATCACTAGGTAAGATAATAGTTAACTGGGACACGTATGGGACCCATGCTATGATTCCGACGGGGTTTCATTCCGTTACTGGGAGTGAGGTAGCAGAGGTATGCTGGACTAGTGAGTGGGAAAGGGCTCTGCATATCCCTCCAAATGCAACACATACACCTGTACATTTGTGTGTATTGACATGAGACAAAACATCTTAGGGAGGAGATCCATACATTAGTGCTGCACACAAGTGGATAGTTTCTTAGTCAGGGGCTGCCTTGTTTGATTTTTCACATGGCCACAGCCTCCACCTGGTCCTGGGCATTGGGGAGCATGCCTCCATGTGAGGTGTTACCCCACATGCACAAGTGCAGTAGACCTCGCCCACATATTTGCCATTAGTAAATCAACCCCTATGTATTCCATGATACATCACTGTTCTTCTATTAATATTAGTATGAAATAATAATGATAGAAAAGTAAGTAACAGTTGAAAAATATAGCTTATTTTATATAAAATATATAAAAAATTAAATACTTAAATTAGGGTACATTCCACCCTGTGCTTCAATGTTATGCATTCCACTACAGGTTTCAATCACACAATAAATACATTCACTCTGAGGTATGAAGCCTAATGTGTTGTGCGGAGCAAAGTTCCCCGAACCATAAGGTCATGCATGATGCTGCTTACCCTGAAAGCATAGTGTGGCCCCTAAGGTACCACCAAAATGCCTGGAGGCGTAATGTCAGACATGCAGTTCCTGAGTTGGACCCTGTCCCACCCTTCCTATATGATACTAAACTAAAGCAAACCAGATGAGGCACTTTTTGGTGCACCAAAAAGCATCCTTAAAGCAACACATCAGTCGCCAGGCACCATCAATTTCCTTATAAGCAAATGTCCCACAGAATAGTCCATTTAGCACACACAAATGGATAATGGCTGTCTGTGGTAAAAAGTCTTTCAGTTCTGGTTCCAAGGCCCTCAACAAGTCCTGTGCAAAGGGGTACTCTCAGAAAACATGCAGAGCAGTTTCCTAATGGATGATACAGGCTGGATGTCCCTGTATGTGCACAGGTTTCTGGCATGTATAAATGTCTTTCGTGGCAACCAACCTTGGAATGCCATCCCTGCAAGATCTTTGTGCCTGTTGATGAGTCTCTCTGAAGAAACATTCCACCTTGCAAGTGGCTGGAGGTAGGCCTGGAACAGTCTCCACAGTGTCCTTGGCTTGTAGATAGTCTTTGGCTTCCACAAGTTGCAAGTTGGGCTTGGCTCCATGAAACCCCTGCTCCTTGATTAACTTAAAAGTGTCCATGTAATACCAAGGAGTTTCCCAGTTGTAGGGGATGGATGCTGCCCCATTTGTCCCATCTGAGGGATAGTGCTGCAACATGGAATACATAATATATTCTGTACTCTACATTCTTCCCAATTCTGTACTCACTGCCATTTTGGATCCCCTGGAGAACTTGTGGCTTACACTCCCAGGAAAGGGTATTTGAGAGCCCAATCACAAGCAGCGTGGTCACATGGTAGGAACACAAGTAAGTCACGTACTCCCCATATCCTGAAGTACCAGCCATTTCCCTTTCTCTTAGGGACTGAACAGAGCAGCAGGAAATAAAGTAAACTGAGTTATGTGCTGTGGATTTGGCCAAGTCAAATCACTGAGGGGTTGGTTTACTAAAGACAAGTAGGTTTTTCAATCTGCAAGAGGATTTTCCCCAGAAATTAGTAAATGGGGTGAAGCACTGCTGATTTCTATCATTCGAACACGTGCAAGCAAAATTGTTTTTTTTTAAAGAATAATTATTATATTTGTTAACCACTTCCCCATCGTAGGACATCATATGACATCCTGGACTTTGAGTGGTGATAGCTAAATGATAGGTGCAGCTACAGACATCATCCAGATATCTTTTTTTTCAGCTGGGGATTCCCCCACATGTAAAAGCCGTGTTAGCGGTACATTCGGCCGCGGATAAAGGGGGCGGCGCTCGGGCGCCCCTAATGGACAGGCCGCCACTAAAAATAATATCAACCCAAAATCTCTTCTCCTTTCACTGAATTAACTGCACTGTCTGTATTTTTTTTAAGAATAATAATTATAATGTTGAATATAACTTTAGATAATTGTGTCCACTTGACAATTATTTTGTGATGGCACGCCCAGTTTTTTCTGCAGTTCTGCATTTCATATGTGCCTAATATAAAGGCACTGCCTTATTATTAGGTATAAATAAGAGCTCTAGGGAGATCGAATAAACACACTGTGTCAAGTCCTTGTTCTCTAGCGTCATCAGGATCACATCGACCATGAAGACTCTGCTGAGCTTGATACTGGTCATCTTCATCTCTGTTACCACAGGTGAGAACTCCATAATAACTTTACATATCATTTTATACTGGGGGTTCCACGTGACCATGCATGATTTTCCTTATGAATTTTTAAAGAGTGTCTCTATAATGCCAGGAGAAAATTAAGAATAAAGAAAGAGAAAACTGCTTTTGCTAGCTTTACTGTTTTTTTCATGTTGTTCAAAGAAGAGACAACCATAGAATGAACAGGATGAATGTAAGCTAATTCTAAAGCATTCTACTCAACCTCATACACTTAGTTGTCAGTATGATACCAAGTGCAAATAAAGATTAGAAAGAAGCTCTGAGAAAAACGAATTTATTGGTTGCTTTGATGCAGAGTTTTTTGTTTTTTTTTAATGCTGCCAAACAGAGCCAAACTAAGAATAAACAGAATGCATGCAAGCGTATTCTAGAGCATTTTAATCAATTGCATACACTTGGCTGTCAGTACGATGTCAAGGGCAAATATGTAATATAAAGGAGCAATACTCTATCATTTATTGGTACCTTTTCAATGGTGTACTTTTTATAAAAATAAATACAAAATAAAAAAATAAAATATCCCGATCACCCCCCAGAGTAGTACAGTGTCACTATGGCGACACTGGACTGATCTGGTAACAGTATGTAAAAAAAATTTTAAAAGAAATGTTAAATTTCTTTTCATTTTTACATACTGTCATGACTATGGTATTAAATATGGCTTGTTACGTGTTATACCAATAACTCCACCCTTCCCTCTAATGCCCACACAACACTGACATGGAGTAAATTGGCCATAGCAGCCATTTTATTAACCAATATAAATCTTGAATAAATTACAATAATAATTAACATAATTATAATCTTTTCAAACATAACCTCCAGTTTATTCACTAAAGTGGAGCACAAGGTCCCAATAGGCATAAAACCAGAACTGTACCTGCCAGAGGTGGGGGACTCGAGTCACCTGTTTGAGGACTTGCGACTTGCTTGACAAAATTAAATAAATGACTCGACTTGACTTTGACTTGTCACTAATGACTTGCGACTTGACTTTGACTTGGGCTATTTGACTTGCAATGACTTGGCACCACCAGTGCTGTGTCTTGGCCTAGGCAAAAGCCGCCCCCCCCCACAAAAGAAAGCTCCCCCCGAGTCCCGGCTTAAGGGTAGATCAGTATTTTGACTTAATTTGTGACTTGACCAAAATAAATGACTTGACTTGACTTGCTTGACTTCTAGCAGGGACTCGACTTGACTTGCTTGCTTTTCGCCACAGTAACTTGGGACTTGCTTGTGACTTGAAGGTTGAGACTTGAGACTTGCTTGTGACTTGCACATGTGTGACTTACTCCCATCACTGGTACCTGCTAGTCACTTCTCAAGCCTCCAGTCGTAAAACCACCCACTCGGAGACAACTAGCAGGTACCCATATACCAACTAGGAGCCGTACCTCAGACGGGTCCCTACACCATACCTTTTTGACGTGCTCATATGTCCTTAAAGGACCTTGCACCCCGGCAAGTGCCACGACCAACTCCCTTAGTCCCTCAAGACCCCCCAATACTAACACCCCCAAGACCCACCAAAATTGTAGGGCGGGCGCATGGGAAGCTATTTACCCTCTCTCCCTCTCGTGGTGACTGTCCCTCCCCTTCCTCTCCAGCTCACTTCCTCCCCCCAGATCCACCCCATTCCCCATAAAACACTGCACAACCCTTGCTTCCTAGACCCTTCCCCTTCACTTCACTCCCTGTAACTAAGTCCCCATTAACCCTGTCATGCCCGCCCTCCACCGATTGCCTCTGGTAATACTCCGGGCCTTACTTTAGAACAAGTGCAGTGTCACTAGGTGGACATCATACTAAATGTGGTAGTGATTATGTACAATGACTGGCTGCTCTGATATCACTGTATGTCAGCACCACCAGCCATTATCTCTGATCCCCACCAGTACAATGTCCCCAGACCAGTACTGCCAGTCAGGTTCTTTCATCTTCAAAGCACCAGTCAATGTCCCTAATCACTGCTGTCCACTCACAGTGTCCCGGATCACTGCCACACCAGTCATACTTTCCCTAAATCACTACCACACCAGTCACAGTGTCCCTAATCACCTCCATACCAATCATATTGTCCCTAATCACCTCCATACCAATCATATTATCCCTAATCACCATCACACCAGTCACAGAGTCCCTGATCACCTCCATACCAGTCACAACAATAACCATCAAACCAGTCACAGTGTCCCTGATCACCTTAGCACCAATCATATTGTCCCTAATCACCATTACACCAGTCACAGTGGAACAAGTTGTGCCCCAGACGATGTCAGAGTGTGACGAAACGTACGTCGGGCGTGCTGACGTTCTGACGTGCTGCATTTACCGTCTGCAGGACGGGTGTTCGTGTTTAGCCGGCCGGCTTTTTTATGCCTTTTTTTTATCCAACACATTGTAAGTGAATTTTTAATTTCTTTTAAATAAAACCATACCAGGATTACGCTATGTTGCTCTTCCTTTTCTTTTGGGGCACTTCCTGTGAGATTAACTCCTAGCTAGGAGTATAGTTTCCCCATATTCCAGGGATTGTCTATACGCGGTGGATAGCAGGCTTACCGTACGAATTAAGAAGTGGTATATTGGTGTCTCCATCCTAAGCGCGCATTTTTACTTATATCACAGTGGTGCGGTGAAGGATTTACCCATTCCCACCTATATTCCTGCCTCAGACGGGGACCCCTGCCTCTGGTTCTTCATTTTACCTCACCTTTTGGATTTTTGATCACGGACTAAGACTGTATCACAATTTATATGATTTGACTATGAACTTTATTATTTTCTGTGTAATATTTATTTTAAATATTTACTCAATGTATCACATTTGTTCACTCATATCTATATTGGCTTAATTCAAGCCTTTAACATTCACAGCGCTGCTCCTTTTGTTGACCAGTCACAGTGTCCCTGATCACCTCCATACCAGTCATATGCCAATAATCACCACGACACCAGTCACAATGTCCCTGATCACCCCTAGGGCTGCCACCTTTTCTTTAAGTCAAATCCAAACACTTTAGCGGTGCACAGCAATTTTTTTTTTTTAATAGTATAAACTATACATATATTTTGCAATTAAATAACATTTCTAATCATATGAAGTTAATCAAAGGAGTCCTCAGAGTTTCCTCTTACATCTAAACTCACAGAGTTCCTTTACACTGTAAAGGGGGACTCTGCAGACTCTGATGTAAGGGAGACATAAGGGATGCTCTGGGAACCCTGATTTAATGAGGAATGCTGAGAACTCTGTATGGAGAGGACTCTGATGTAAGGGGGAACACTGGGCCATCTGATGTAAAGGGGAACTATTTTGTAAAGGTGTCTCTGGTAACCAGAGCCCCACTTACATGAGAGTTTTCTGTATTCCCCTTTATTCAGTGTTCCTAGAGCCCCCGTTACATCAGAGTTCCCACTTACACTTTAAGGGGGAGCTCTGTGGACTTTACTGTAAAGGGGAACTCCGGTGTAAGGGGTGCTCTGAGAACCCTGATTTACCTTAGTGTACACACTCAGAGGCAGGAGAGAGAAGGGGGGGACTTCAGTCACAGACAGGAATGGATGGTTAGCTCACTCACCCCTTGACAGTCAGTACCTCTCATCCAGCTGTACTGTATCTGTGGCTGCTAGGCTTCAAATTTCCCACTCCCACTTCCCCTTTCCTGAGGCACAGCGCAGAGGATTGCAGTGTGGACAGACCCAAAAGGGTAGGGGCGGGAGGAAGAGGAGCAGGTCAAGCCTTCCCTCCTCTCCTATCTGGGGGGAGGGGGAATGTTAGTGTTGGCTTTGTTAGTATGAAAGAGAGTGTAACAGACACTCTTGGCTTAGACAACCCTGCAGGGAAGCCATAGTCCCATCTAAATAATGTGTCCGGGTTTCAGGTGGTCTGAAACCCGGACACATGATTTAAAACCCGAACTGTACGGGTGAATCCCAGACAGGTGGCAACCCTAATCACCCCATATCAGTCATATTGTCCCTAATCACCACCAAACCAGTCACAGTGTCCCTGATCACCCCCATACCAGTCATATTGTCCCTAATCACCATCACACCAGTCACAGTGTCCCTGATCACCTCCATACCAGTCATAGTGTCCCTAATCACCACCACACCAGTCACAGTGTCCCTGATCACCACCACACCAGTCAAAATGTCCCTGATCACCCCATATCAGTCATATTATCCCACCAGTCACAGTGTCCCTGATCACCCCCATGTCAGTCATATTGTCGATAATCACTACCACACCAGTCACAGTGTTCCTGATCACCTCCATACCAGTCATATTGCCCTAATCACCACCACACCAGTCACAGTGTCCCTGATCACCTGCATACCAGTCATATTGTCAATAATCACCAACACACCAGTCACAGTGTCCCTGATCACCCCCATACCAGTCTTATTGTTCCTAAAGCAGACTTCCTGATTGCTACCACACTAGTCCCCAGTGTCACCAGACCAGTGTAAGCCAGCAACAGTGTTCCTGATCACCACCACACCAGTGCAGACTTGCCTCTGCCTGCTGCCTGTACTGGCCCTGGCCCATTTATTGACCTAGTCTCTGTCTACTGCCTGGACTAATCATTTGCCTGTTTGCTGACCATGACCTTGTCTGCCGACAGAACTGACCCGTCTGCACATCTGACTGACTTTGTTACTGCAAGACACTCTTGGGATTGGGCCACTCCTGGAATCACAGGAACTCTTTTGTTCTTCCTGGCCAATGAACATGGTATTCCTGGGGGAAGTCACTCACCAGAAGGCTAGGCTTGCTTGGCTTATAGGATTGGGGACTGCTGTAGGTGATGCTACACTAAGCCATATTCCCTGACCACTCGTAAAGAGATGACCATTAGAATACATTGGCTTTGACACAATTGGTGGATTTGTGTGATATACAAAATATAATGTCCAGTACATAATCAGTCCAAACATTGAAAAATGTGGTATCACCATACATACCTCCCAACTTTTTGAGATGGGAATGAAGGACACCTATCAGCAAAATTATGCAGGAATAGGACACACCCCTTGCCACGCCCCTTAAAGGAGAATTGTACAAAAAAACAAGATTGGTTAAACCCACAACTGCTTTTTTAACCACTAATATTCCTTTATATTGGCTTTTGGAATTTACAAATGCAGCAATTTAGAAATCAGATAAAAGGTTTAGCACTGGGAAACACTTTTTGATAGATAAAAAGTGCATTTTATATACAACTATATAGATCAGACCAAAATGAGGGACAAATGAGGAGGAATGAGGGACAGAGGGACATTGCTCCAAATCAGGGACAGTCCCTCGAAATCAGGGACAGTTGGGAGCTATGACCATACTCGAGAGGAGGAATAGAAGGCGTTTTGGGGTGTAATTTGAAGTATTCCTATGATGTGCGTGAAAAATATCATATTAAAGTTACAACTTTGTGTAAAAAAATACATTTCCTTCCACATTTTCCAAAAACTTTTACTTGCAAAAAATGAAGTATTCAAAAGACATATCATGTGATAGGTAGTCAGGAAATTAGATGTGTAATTTATGCCCCTGGAATGTCTCAGGGTGTTCCTTGGATTGTGGGTCTCCCTAGTTGGCTAAACTGTGAAAAAGTCTCATACATATGGTATTGTCACACTCGGAAGGGGTAGCAGAATGTGTTTTTGGGTGTAATTTTAACTAGAAATATGTTACTAAATGACAACTTTGTAAAAAATAAATACATTTTCATTTTCTTTCGGCGTTTTACACTTTTTGGTAAAAAAATTAAGTCTTCAAAAGACGCACAATGCCTTTTAGAAAATACCTTGGGATGTTTGCTTTCCAAAATGTGGTCATTTTGTCAGTGTTTCTCCTGTCCTGAAACTTCAGGGACTCAAGAAATATGATAGGTAGTCAGGAAATTAGATGTGTAATTCATGCTCCTTGAACCCCAAAGGTACTCCTTGGATTTTGGGCCCTCTATGTATCTAGGCTGTAAAAAACGTCTCACACATGTGGTATCCCCATATGATGTGTTTTGGGGTGTAATCCTAAGTAAGACCTAAGCTGTGGGAGAGAAATAACTTAATAAAATTACAACTTTGTGAAAACAAAAACAAATTGTATTTAAATTTCTTTATTTTCGAAAAAATGTTTACAAAACATTACCACCAACACACTAAGCCTCTTACTAAATACCTTGAACTGTCTACTTTCCAAAAAATGGGGCACGTGCGGGGGGGGTATTTGTACTGTCCTGGCATTATAGGGCCTCAAGAAATGAGATAGGCAGTCAGTACATCAGGCCTGATCAATTTGCAAACATATATATACACCATAGTTTGTAGACTGTATAATTTTCGCACAAACTAAATAATATACACAAATGTTTGATTGTTTTTACCAAAGAAATGCAGCAGAACACATTTTGCCCTACATTTATATTTATTTGCAAAATTGTATAACAAAAAACATTTTTTTTTCAAAATGCTCTATCTTTTTTGGTTCATTTATATAGCATAAAATAAAAACCCAGTGATGCCTAAATACTGACAAAAAAATGAAAGAAGAACTCTAGGTTTTCACACAATTTACATAGCTGGCCCAAAGAAACTTGCATGACTGAGTAATTGTCATTCAAAGTATGATAGCATTGAAAACTAAAAAATGGCCTGGGCAGAAAGAGGGTGAAACAGTCTGGTCATGAGGTAGTTAAAGATACAACGTAACATGTACAGAGGACAGTGGGGAAGATTATAGTCTGTAAGAAGGAAGATAAATCTCTGTTCTTTATATTGCATGCTCTCTGTTCATTTTGTGTTCATCTCTCTAAAACATATATTAGTAGAATAAAGTGTATCAAAGTCGATAAAATCTTCCATTTCTTCCACAGCTCCTGCATACTCCATGATCACTTGTGATATTGATATTATTTGTCACATTATAAATCACTAACATTTTTCAATGTCTTCACGGCTCCTTTATTAATGCACGGTGTTCCTTATATTACAGAGGCTCTGATCTGCCATTTCTGTGAGAATCTCTCAGGACCGGACTGTAAACCCACGAAAAGTGAGATCTGCCACAAGGATGTCAAAAAATGCTACACAAACCTTATGATGGAGAAATTTGGTAAGCTAGAGAATAGTTCTTTTTAACATCCACATCAGCTTAATCCACAGGCAGCTTAAATAGGGTTGCCACCTGTCCGGGATTCCCTACGGACAGCCCGGGTTTTGAATCATGTGTCCGGGTTTCAGTCCACCTGAACCCGGACACAGTATTCAGACAAGAATGTGGCTTGCAACAGGGTCTGACAGGCACGTGAGGGGGAACGATGTGCACCCCATTACTATTACCTTTGGAGCACCCATAGGTGTCCCAGGTCTGTTACAATCCTATAGTGTATGCTAAAAATAAAAATTGCTGTCTGCCGCTAAAGTGTTCAGGTTTGGCTTGAAGAAAAAGTGCCAACCCTAAGCTTAACACTTCAATGAGACAGAAGTTGAATCTAATGCAATTTTACTCCAGCTAATTGAAGTACAGAGGATGTTTTTTCCAATCTTTTGAAGTGTAAGATGACAATGACTTTCCCAAGCTTTGTCTCAGCAAATAATGAACACCGACTAAAGGAGCATGGAAAAAGTGGGGAGGTTCTAGCTAGAACTAAACCAATTAGCTCTAAACAGGAGGGGAGGACAAAGGGGGGGTGCTAAAATCCCACCAATAAACAGGTTGCAGTGGGTCAAAGCTGCAACTAGATGTCAGCATATTACAAAACAATAAAAACCTTGTGTAGTTCAATACAACACAGAAAAATGACATGAAAGCGGGACAGAACATGCTCACTGCATGTGCTGTGTACATGATCACAATTAACGTGTACTGCTCATCCAAAACTAATGTAAGTAGGATGGAAAAGGAGACGTTTAGGTGCTCACAGATGATGTAACAAAGAGGCAGAAAATAAAAATTCCTTAGGTGATCTTACAATTTTTTTTTACAAGAAGGATCTTACGATCTTTTACAATAAATCAATACCTTTATCTAGAATAATAATCATCTGCACTCCTCCTGTAGATAATTATCCAGTGGCGGTGTGTCCATTAAGGGCGCATGGGCGCCGCCCCCTCTCTTCAGCCACCCCCTATATGAATAATGGATAGATTCATGCATAGCAGCACCCCCCAATGAGGCGTTCGTTCCCTTTTCAAACGCCAGGCACCTGAATTCCAGCAGCGGGGGGGGGGGTATTTTTGAAGCACCTGATTAGAGCCATAGGCTCTAATAGGCTTCAAAAAAGGTGAACTGCGAGCGCAGAGCATTGCATTCGGACTCCACCCAGGTGTGTTAGAAAAGTGAACGAATATTCGCTTTTCTAACACTGAACTGCCTCTCTGCCAATCAAGAAGCGCAGGTGTATTACCCGTCACCTGCACAGTGGAAGCAATTGATGGGCACAGTGGCTGCAATTGATGGGCACAGTGGCGGCATTTGATGGCACAATGGCTGCATTTGATGGGCACAGTGGCTGCAACTGATGGGCACAGTGGTTGTGTTTCATGGCACAGTGGCTGCAATTGATGGGCACAGTGGCTGCAATTGATGGGCACAGTGGCTGCAATTGATGGGCACAGTGGCTGCAACTGATGGGCACAGTGGTTGTGTTTCATGGCACAGTGGCTGCAATTGATGGGCACAGTGACTGCATTTGATGGGTACAGTGGCTGCCTTTAATGGCACAGTGGCTGCAATTAATGGGCACAGTGGCTGCGTTTGATGGCACAGTGGCTGCATTTGATGGGCACAGTGATTGCAATTGATGGGCACAGTGACTGCATTTGATGGCACAGTGATTGCAATTGATGGGCACAGTGACTGCATTTGATGGCACAGTGGCTGCGTTTGATGACACAATAGCTGCATTTAATGGGGCACAGTGGCTGTGTTTAATGGTACAGTTACTGCAATTGATGGGCACAGCGAGGCTGCAATTGATGTTTTTTTTCTGAATTTGTCAGTTTGCGCCCACCCAAACATTCTGAGCACCAGCCGCCACTGTAATTATCCAACCATAAATCACCAATCAATCAATTAATCAATCAATCAATCAATCCTTATGTGGCTCCATTGTGTTCCTAGTACATTTATGTGCTTGGGGGTCTATTTGTAAAATAAAATATGCACAGCATTTCACCCAGTTAACATGCACATACATTCGTTCTATGCAAATGGGGCAAAAGATAAGTGTATTGTATTTGTACTGTCTACCCTCACGTTATGAAGCGCTGCGTAAACTGTCGGCGCTAAATAAATCCTGTATAATAATAATAGTAATCTAATGTTGAATAGAAATTGCAACTTATATTCAGTATGACTTAGGACTTCCACCTTTTTGCTGGCTGTTTTGGTTTTGTATTAGCACAGTCTCTTATGATTTTATGTTTAAAAAAAATAATAATGTTATTAGGCTATTTCCTGTGTTGATTCAATGTATTCCACTGAATTTTATAAAAAAAAAAAAAAAATGACTGCATTGGCCACTAGATGGTGCCAAGTACCATATAGGAAATTCTTATACTACTTAGCTCCATCTGTTGGCCAGATGTGGTATTTTCTGTTTTCTGTTTATGAAAAACATTATTTCAGCCCATGAAATAGCCTAATGACATTCGTTGTTTTCCCCCATTCACACAGACAGAATATGCGCTTTCACTGAATAGATTGCTATCCACTTTTTTATTTTTATTTATTTATTTATTTTTAGAAATAGACCCCTCGGTGTTTGTTGTAGGTGTTGGGGATATAGCACTGTACTGAGCATTTATGCAACCGCATTCAGCTCTTTTATATGATTTTTTTTATATTCAAAATATTAAATTATATATAGGTTCTGGTGCTAGCGGTGTGCTAATTTCCTGTTGTCTGTGGGCTTCTTTCCTTTTTGTTGGAGTATTTATGGATGATGAAGCACCCACCTAATATCCACTTGCCGTCCACCCACAGTATATTCACTGCAGGCGGGCGGCAACTCCAGGCTAAGTAATGTACGGGTACGTCACACCTTACACCCTGGTTTTTGGGCACGCAGTTCGCGCCCCTTGCTAATCTGTGCTGTGATTAGCCACAGCCCGACTCTGTCAGCAGGTTGCAGCCAATGATTTTGGCTGTATACCTGCTGATTGTGGCCAATCATAGCACAGACCTCTGTGTGTTTGTAAACAGAACACACAGGATCTGGCTGGCTGTATTCGTTAAGGGAGAGATGCCAGCCCGATTCTATGTGAGTACAAGCAGCACATATACACTTGTTGGGCACATTTAACCCCTTGATTGACTTCCACAGTTAACCCTTTGATTGAGCAGTCATACAGCCAGTGTCATTAGTACAGTGACAGTGTACAGTATTATCACTGATTACTGCATTAGTATCACTAGCAACTTCAGTGTCAGTTAGTCAGCTAGAGTCCCTCCCAGCCAGTGTCAGATAGCACCAGATTTCACGCCACACTATCACACGCCATCAAGCTATAAGTCACTGATCACCGCCATTACAGTATAGTGCCTGTATGGTCAGAACTAGTGTCCCCAATATAGTATAGTGTCCCCAAAAGTGCAGTGTTAATTTTTTTTTTATACCATGTAGCAGAATACATTTTGGTCTAAATTTATGAAGAAATTTGATTTTTATTGGATATGTTTTATAACAGAAAGTAGAAAAGAAAGTAGAAAAGATTTTTTCAAAATTTTTGGAATTTTTTCATTTATATAATACACAATATAAAAAAAAACAGTGGTCGTCAAATAGCACCATGAGAAAGCTCTATTTGTGGGGAAAAAAATGATATAAATTTTATTTGCATACAGTGTTGCATAACTGAGCAATTGCCCTACTTTAGTAGGGCAGTGCCGAGTAGCAAAAAATGCCCTGGTCATGAAGGGGGTAAATCCTTCCAGAGGTCAAGTGGTCAAGGTGAGTCCAAACTGGTTCCTAAAAAAAGAGTATAAGGACTCAAAGAATAGCAAGCAAAATCTAAAACAGTTCTTCACATTTCCCTCCTTAACCACTTCAGCCCCGGAAGATTTTACCCCCTTCCTGACCAGAGCACATTTTGCGATTCGGCACTGCGTCACTTTAACTGACAATTGTGCGGTCGTGCGACATTGCACCCAAACAAAATTGACGTCCTTTTTTTCCCACAAATAGAGCTTTCGTTTGGTGGTATTTGATCAACTCTGCGGTTTTTATTTTTTGCGCTATAAACAAAAAAAGAGCAACCATTTTGAAAAAAACACAATAACACAATATTTTTTACTTTTTGCTATAATAAATATCCCCCACAAATATTTAAAATATTTACTTTTTTTCCTCAGTTTAGGCCGATATGTATTCTTCTACATATGTTTGGTAAAAAAAAATTGCAATAAGCGTATATGGATTGGTTTTCGCAAAATAGGGGATAGTTTTATGGCATTTTTATTATTAATTTTCTTTTTACTAGTAATGGCGGCGATCTGCGATTTTTATGGGGACTGCGATATTATGGCGGACACATCGGACAATTTTGACGCATTTTTGAGACCATTGGCATGAGTACAGCGATCAGTGCTATAAAAATGCATTGATTACTGTAAAAATGTCACTGGCAGGGAAGGGGTTAACACTAGGGGGCGATCAAGGGGTTAATTGTGTTCCCTGTTTGTGTTTCTAGCTTGAGGGGGGAGGGGACTGTGTAGGGGAAGAGATAGATCGCTGTTCATACTCTGTATGAACAGACGATCTGTCACTTCTCCCCTCAGAGAACCGGAAACTGTGTTTACACACATAGATCCTGGTTCTCAGTGTCTCAGCGGCGATCTCGGGAGCCTGGCAGTGATCGTGACTGCCAGGCACTGGCATCAGCTCAGGGGGCGTGCAGCGGGCATGCATCGGGCGCACGCACGCTCCTAGTGGCCACAGGGCGAAGCGACTTAACATAACGTCGCTTCGCCCAGCGGTGCCATTTTGCCGCAGTAAAGCTGCGGCGGCTGGTCGGCAAGTGGTTAAAGGTGCCCACAATAGTAAAAATCAGTCTGTCTATGCAGTAAAGCATGCTTGTTATACTCACTGTGGAACATAAGGGGTTAATCCTCCGCAAAAAGTAAAAAATGTTGTTTGATCCTGTCTTCTCTGATCCTCCCCTACTTGCACTGTCCCCAACCCATCTCCCCATATGATAGAGCCTTCGGAGTCACTTGGCACATGCTCAGTTTGGTGTGTATAGTTAGAGAGTTTTTCCTTTTTTTTTTCTTGGGAGGGTGCATGTGATCAGCACTGTCCAGACAGAGGGTCAGGGGTCCTGCAGCCTCATAGGACAGTCAGAGGAGAATGGAAACTCCTCCTGTAAGCTTTAACCAGACACTGATGGAAGTCACAAGACTGCTACATACTGCTGATGAGAAAAGGTATTTAGCAGTTTATATTTACTAAAATGATTGCATTTCCATGTTCTGTGTACTGTGGGAGACCAGATATAGAGAATGCAGGGTCCGTGGTTTAATAGCACCTTAAGGTCGTAATATATCGTATTAATAAGTATTGCTTACTTGCTTCTCCACCAGGATCTCTTTCTGTTTACCAGACTACAAGAGGATGTCAAAAGGGAAAAGATTTGTGCGCTAGTACCTTTAACATGAGCTCGGGGAAAGTGGAGGTACATAGCGTGACTAAGTGCTGCGAGCGAGACCACTGCAATACTGACCAGCTGAAAAGTAAGTTGGAAAACCACAGGGAAAAAATAAAGTACATACATGGGTGCAACCAATGAAAAATGGAAATCAGACCAAACCTTTTTAAAGGGAGTCTAAATCAATAACATAAATAAACGTTAAAGCTGAAGTTTAATCTTCTTAATTTTTGCCTTTGATTGGTCCCGCTTTTCTAGCCACATCAACACACTAATTATTAAAAAAAAAAAAAAAACTTCCCCTGTTGAGTGCATGTTATTTATTTATTTTTTTTATAGTGTGTGTTTCTTTATTTACAGTACATATCCACATTTATTTTAACAGTGATAAATGTTTGCTTTTCTCTTTATACATTATTCAGTATACTATTTTGCTATGTTCCTTAATGGTTTTGGTCATGGGTTTTGATTAAATCTTTTTTATTCATTTTAAATAGTTAACAAACAAATGTCCAAAAACACAGATTTGTATAACCATTAAAAACTCGTGCTCGCCACACAAAGAGGAAAATAAAAACAAAACAACAAAAACAAACAAACATATAAAAAAGGTGTATATTCCAAATCCCCGTTCTATTTTCATAATCCCCCACCTCGTTCCCCTTACCCATTTCCATATATATATATATATATATATATATATATATATTTTTTTTTTTTTTTTTTAGCAAAGGCCCAAGGGAATAAAATGGCAGCCATTGCAATTTTTTATGTCACATGGTATTTGCGCATCAATTTTTCAAATACGATTCTTTGGGAAAAACACACTTTCATGAATAAAAAAAAAAAAATAGAAACACTAAAGTTACCGTCGCCTAATTTTTTTGTATAATGTGAAAGCTGGTGTTACGCCCAGTAAATAGATACCTAACATGTCACGCTTTAAAATTGTGCACACTTGTGGAATGGCGCCAAACTTCGGTACTTAAAAATCTCCATAGACTAAATGTTTACAGGTTACATTTTTAGAGTTAGGTCTTGTGCTAGAATTATTGCTCTCGCTTTAACATTCGTGGTGATACCTCACATGTGTGGTTAGAACGTCGTTTACATATGCAGACACGACCTACGTATGCGTTTGCTTCTGCGCGCGAGGACGAGGGGACGGTGGCACTTTAATGGGTTCTTTTTTATTGTTTACTTTATTTACTTTTTTTTTTTTTTACACTTTCCCTTAATTTTTGATCACATTTATTTATTTATTTTTTAATCACATTTATTTAATTACATTCTACCCAGTAGACTTGTGCACAACGGGAAATTTTTTTAGTTTCGGTGAGTTGTCATTCATAAAATACATAATTTCGTTCTGTTATGTTAATTAGTTTTCGGATAATTTGTTCTTATTCGTAGAGTGTCGATATTCGTTATAGTGAATCTCGAATCATGTCAAATTCATTCGTTATATCGCTATAATTTCTTTCGTATTAGTTGAAATTCGATACTTATGTTTATATATTCGTGATGATCCGTAGTTTGGAAAGTCGTTTGTGTGTGTTAATAGATTCAATAAACAATGACAATATCTCTTCTCCTCTGCTCAAATACAATACAACACCCTTCTCACTCAGTTCTCAGGAATGTACTTTGCCAGTAATCCAACTTCCAGCATAAAATTAATCAGCTGATTGGACTGTAAGATTTACTTTGAGTTGACCTTTTGTTTCATTAGATCTTTACCGAAATACCAAATCATGTCGAATTCATTCGTTATATTCACTATAATTTCTTTTGTATTAGTTGTAATTCATTATTTTTTTATTAAGACATTCGGATGCATCCGAATGTCCGAAAGATGCAAAATTCGGCCGAATTTTGATTCATTACAAAACGGATTGCACATGTCTACTACCCAGCCAATCAAGGGGGAAAGACCCAGGAGAGCTTCAGCTCTCATGCACATTGCTGAATCAAGATGAGGCTTAGATAGTATTAGGTGGGCTGAGGGGGGAGCTGCACACATAGAATGCATGAAGTTAAAAAACCTTGAACCTTTACAACCCCTTTAAAGTACATCTAAAGCCAAAACTTTTTTATTATTAGTTTGGATTGGGTAGTGAATGCTTAGAACCCCGTCATGTTTTTATACAGGAAAAAACAGTATCTGGATGCCCAATTACTAAAGAGGGATTCTGGATTCTGATAAGCCCCATGCCCACAGACCCCCACAACCACCGGCCAAGGTTGTGTGGAAGAGGCCTTTGTCCTCATCAACATGACCCTCCTATGTTGAAGCAATGTGGTCTGGTATGGTTCAGGAGAGTGAGGAGACTTCTGAACTGGACTTACTTTCTTCTTAATGTGGTGGTCCATGCCTGGGGAACTGTAAGTAGTAGGCCTCTTGATCCTTCAGAAGAGGGGCAGAAGGTGTTGGTGCTTTTACTTTGCTGGCTGGTGCGTTATAAGAGGGACGGCAACTCCCTCTGGGAGTGTAGGCTCATATTAGAGCACGTTGGGCCTGAAACTGGCTAAAGGAGCCCAGAAAGCTAAATGTTATGCCAACGTTCACCTTACCCCACTTACACTGTCTTGCTTGTGTTTTAAGATATAAGCTAGCTGGGGCAATGATAAATCTTGGAGGGCATGTCTTTCAAATCCAGTAACCATGCTGGCCAGTAGTTATAGTGCAAGCTATAGCAATATTTCAAAACAGCTGGAAAACATGGGGAAGATCTAATCAGTGTTGATCCTGTCATACTTCAAGGCTGCAAAAAATAAAAAATTATCCTTGTACATAACTTAAAACCTAAATTGTATCTCTAGCCAAAACTTTTTTTGATATGAAGACAGTAGTGAATGGTCAGGAACTTTGTCAATTTTGTTGTATTTTAGATTAGGAAGAGAGATTCTTGGACTTTTGAAATGCTTGAGAACAATGGTATTGTCTGGGATTTGCCCTTAATACTTTTCATGTAAAATATATTTGCTGTAAAGAGAGTACATCTTTTATAATGCACCAAATATTCTGTCCCCATAGTTGTGACCCCGGTAGACTTAAAGGAGAATAAGGTGGAGTGTCCGGCGTGTGCCGAGAAGGAAAAGAAATGCAAACCAGAGATCTACAAATGCACAGGAACTCAGAATCGATGCTTTGAATTCTCTGGTGGACTCTATAATGGACGTAAGAAGTGACCTTTAATTATTCATTAGCTAAAAATAATATTAATTATGGATGAGCAAAATTGATAGCTTTTTTAAAATGTTTCCTAAATTTGGGTGGAAATTGTGTGATTTGGGCCTAGTTTCACTATTTTGGGTAAATTCATTGTTTCCTAAGGTCAGGGTGAAATTGAAGGGGGTTTGGTGCTTTTTAGGGGTGCAATTGGCTTCAAATTGTTCCTCTGGATTACAAAAGCTCCTTTCAGCTATTCTGCCAAGAAGGTTCCCCCTGGAAAGCTCCCCCCCCCCCCCCCCCCCCATGTAGAGGGCATGTGGCCTGCTTAAATCAAGAGGAGGCAACGCGTTTGTCTTCCTCCTTTACTGGCCTGTCTAGCTGAATGCTGTGGCAATGGTCATATGGATATTGGGTGGGACCCCACACAACAAAAATAGGAAATTAGAAGCATGGAGTCCCCCCAAAAAGACTCAAAGAGGTTGATTTAATAAAACTGGGGAGTGCAAAATCTGGAGCAGCGGTGCATAGAAACTAATCAGCTTCTAGTTTTTTCTGTCAAAGTTTAACCAGCTCACGCAAAACGACGCACCCGTACGTCGGTACTTTGACGCTAAATACCGGGGTTATGGCAGCAGCTAGATCACTTTTATCAGTGGTGGAAGAGGAGCACACCCCCCTCCCGCTGCGCTCCGGTTGTCTCCGCCGCTTACCCAACCCGCCGGTAGCAGCGGAGATGATCGCGTCCTTTCCCGTGGATGCCTGACTGCCAACTGAGGGGAAGATGGCCCCCACTCGGCTCCATAGCATGGGAGGGCGGAAGCGACGTCAAATGTCACTTCAGCCCATAGCTCTTAGGAGACATTTTGACCCCAGATCTCATATTTAAGTGGTCCTGTCATGCTTTTTTTTCTATTACGAGGAATGTTTACATTCCTTGTAATTGGAATAAAAGTGACCTGAACATTTTTTTTAAAAAAGACAGTGTCAAAATAAAAAAGAAAAAGAAATAAGAGAAAATAAATTTAAAAAATTTCAAAGCGCCCCTTCCCAACAAGCTCACGTGCAGAAGCGAACGCATGCGTGAGTAGCGCCCACATTTGAAAACGATCATTAGAGCGAAAGTAATAATTCTAGCCCTGGACCTCCTCTGCAACTCAAAACTTGTAACCTGTAGACATTTTTAAACGTCGCCTATGGAGGTTTTTAGGTGTAAAAGTTTGTCGCCATTCAACGAGCGGGCACAATTTTAAAGCGTGACATGTTGGGTATCAATTTACTCGGCGTAACATTATCTTTCACAATATAAAAAAAATTGGGCTAACTTTACTGTGGTCTTAATTTTTAATTCAAAAAAGTGTATTTTTTTCAAAAAAAGTGCGCTTGTAAGACCTCTGCGCAAATACGGTGTGACAGAGCCATTTTAATCTCTAGGGTGTTAGAAAAAATATATATAATGTTTGGGGGTTCTAAGTAATTTTCTAGCAAAAAAACCTGATTTTAACTTGTAAACAACAAGTGTCAAAAAGAGGCTCGGTCCTTAAGTGGTTAATTGAACAAGATGATGTTACGAGCTGATCGGTAGACGGTTGGTATGCACAGCTGTACCAGATTTTGCACTTTCCAGTCTTAGTAAATCCATTCCAAAGGGTCTGGTATTGAATTTGGGTCTTTTTTTTTTGTTTGTTTTTTATCTTATTCTTGTGCCCCTCTCTACTACACCTGAAGGATCTGGCGTAAATTTTGAAAAAGGAGGGGGGAGGGTTACACTATTCCCACCCTTTCTTTACAATTCTTTGTCAATTGGGAATCCCAGGCTGACATATGGGCCGTTTGGAGATGATACCTATAGTTGCCAACAGTCCTGGTTTGCCTGGTACATTCATGGAAATCAGACCAATGTCCCGGTCTGAGCCTGTCTCGGGCAAAATCCCTAAAAATAGTCTTTGTCATGGGCAGAGGCCTAGAGACTGTACCAAGGGGGGGGTGTCTAATCCCCCATACAAAGCCTGCAGCACTACCCCGTATGGTGCATGGGCATGGTCGGATGGTTGCCAAAGGTGTCATCCCAGCCCGCCCACATAGTAAGCTGGGTGGGCTGGAAGTCAAGACTCAGGAGATTCTGGATCATGTAAAAATGGAGGGATGTAACCACAAACTTCAGCTTCCTATCGGCTGAGGAGGTAGCAGGACCCACGGAAGACTGGTGTGCATGGTGTATGTGTCCACTACTGCGGGAGTACCAGCAAGGGAGTGGAGGTTGTTCTTGCTCCTGTGACCACTGGAGAGAGGAAGGAAGGGATCCCCGATTCCGCACATCCATGTGAGTGGTGCGATGGTAGGAAAGATAACCTCAGCCTGGGCTCCCACAGGCCACGTCTCCAACGCGTTTCGCTACGCCCCTCGGCGCTTAGTCATGGGGAATTTAGTCATCGGCTGAGGCGGGCTGCCCCGCTTTCCACCCCACTTTCCATTACTTTCAGCTGGCTTCCTGTGCTGTGGCATGGAGCTGCTTGGCAAAGAAGCTACATTAGTGATTGAGGTGAGGAAGGAGAAAGAGTATAATGCCAAACTGCCATGTACTCAGAAACTTCTATGTGCCTGTCCCCCCCACCATTCTGTCCCAGTGGCTTCCCTCCCAGCAGATAGGAACAGCCCAGCTCTGATCATAACCCCCTTCACCAACCCTCTTTACCCCCCCTTTTCCATCACCCCCAACTCTGCTCACCCCCCTCTCTTCTCCATCCCTCAACTCTGCTGACCCCCCCTCTTCTCCATCCTCATCCCAACTCTGCTCACCCCCCTCTTCTCCATCCCCTCCCCCAACTCAGCTTAACCCCCTCTTCTCCATCCCCACCCCAACTCTGCTCACCCCCCCTTGTTCTCCATCCCCACTCCAACTCTGCTCACCCCCCTCTTCTCCATCCCCACCCCAACTCTCTCTCTCTCTTCCCCCCTATAGTTTTTTTCTTCCTCTCTCCCTGTATCTTTTTTCCTTTCTCTCTCCCTCCATCTTTTTTCTTTCTCTCTCTCCCTCTCTCTTTCTTTCTTCCTCCCTCCATCTTTCTCTCTTCCTCTCTTTCTCCCTCCCTCCATCCCTAGTTTTCTTTTTTCTTTCCCTATATATTACCATATTCTCCACTATGTAAGTAATCTCAGACTCTATTTAACCACACCATCTTTAAGCCACGCCCAATATTTAAAGTGATTTAAACCACGCCCATATTTCGGCACATCGCACTTCACATGCCGCATTTTTCCTCTCCTGCTAGACCTGCAAACGAATACCCCACCCGCTAATTAAAATAACACTCCGCTTACAGAAAAAAAAGTGTCCCTAAAAAATGTTTGAGAATGTTGGCAAGTATGTAATACCTATAATTTAATTTTATAGATGGATATGATGACTGGACATTCAAGGGATGTACCACCAAACAAGTCTGCGATTATCTTAAGACCCATGGTGGATATGAAGTACATTTCATGAAGAAAGGCTCCGAGTTAAAATGTACTAACCCTAGGCACTAAAGGCCACATACAGGAGATGTGCTAAAATTATGTCATTAAAGGAGATCTCAGATTAAGGAAAAATTGCCTTACCTCTACTTGTCTCTTATACAGCATTGTAAGAGTGGGATACCGTTCACTCCCATTGAATACCTGTGTTTGCCAAATAAAATTTCAATGCAAGATACACATTTTTTGTAGTGAAATTTCCGTGTGTGTGTTTAAAAAACATATGTGCATGAATTTAAATCAGGGGTACATGGCAGTAAGGTTATGTCTGTGGGTGCAGGTATAAAAATAATTGGTCCAGAAGGGCTGTGGTATGGCTGCAGGAGTCCAGAGGTAAAAATTAAAATGTATCAGTTCAAGCAGGTGGGTAAGGCTTAAATATGTAACTATTGAACTATATAACATTACCAGGTAAGTAGCATAATATATAAATATATATTGTAGAAATGGGCAAACTGTTTGGGCCAAGCATTGGTTCGGCCCTGAACAGCGCCCGTTTTGCAGGGCACTCAGCTGAAATATTCGCCTGCCGAGCGCCCCACAATGCACTGCGTGCTGCACAATGCATTCTAGGGCCCTGATTGACTGAAGCAATGGTGCAAGGCTTTGCCCAATCAGGGAACAGAGCACAGTGAATAGCTGGGTGTTAAGGAGCAGGCCGGGAAACCACTGCGTCTTTACCAACAGATGAGCCATCAGCTGTCAGCGGACTTCCCCGCTGACAGCTGAGTAAATAAAAAATAAAAACATTGCCGTCAATACAAAAATGTGAAAAAAAAAGATGTGCGGGTCCCCCCAATCCATACATGTTGATGGGGACAAGGGTCTCTTCCCCACAACCCTGGGTAGCGGTTGTGGGGGTCTGCGGGCAGGGGGCTTTTTGGAATCTGGAAGCCCCCTTTAACAAGAGGACCCCCAAATCCTGCCCGCCAGGATTTGGGGGTGAAGATGGGGTGAAGACATGGTGAAGAGGACTTGCTGCAGGTGACTTGCTGAAGTTCAAACATCAGATTGGGGAAGAAAGGGGATTTAAGTGACTTTGAACGTGGCATGGTTGTTAGTGCCAGACGAGCTTGTCTGAGTATTTAAAAAACGGCTGATCTACTGGGATTTTCACACACAACCATCTCTCGGGTTTACAGAGAATGGTCCGAAAAGGAGAAAATATCCAGTGAGCGGCAGTTGTGTAGATGAAAATGCCTTGTTTATGTCTTGCGCTAATCCACCTTCCGTTTGCCCCAGAGATGCTCAATAGGGTTTAGGTCTGGAGACATTCTTGGCCAGTCCATCACCTTTACCCTCAGCTTATTTAGCAAGGCAGTGGTCACTTGGAGGTGTGTTTGGGGTCGTTAATATGTTGGAATACTGCCCTGCAGCACAAGTCTCTGGTGTCTCAAGGTCTCTAACATCCATCAGCTCTGTGATGTCGTCATGGAGGAGTGGAAGAGGACACCAGTGGTAACCTGTGAAGCTCTGGTGAACTCCATGCCCAAGAGAGTTAAGGAAGTGCTGGAAAATAATGGTGGCCACACAAAATATTGACACTTTGGGCCCAATTTGGACATTTTCACTTAGGGATGTACTCACTTTTGTTGCCCGCGGTTTAGACATTAATGGCTGTGTGTTGAGTTATTTTGAGGGGACAGCAAATTTACACTGTTATACAAGCTGTACACTCACTACTTTACATTGTAGCAAAGTGTTATTTCTTCAGTGTTGTCACATGAAAAGATAGAATAAAATATATTGGATTGAGATCTGATGACTGTGGAGACCATTGGAGTACAGTGACCTCATTGTCATGTTCAAGAAAGCAGCTGTGAGATAATTGGAGCTTTGTGACATAGTGCATTATCCTGCTGGAAGGATATGTATGGCCCCCCTGGGGTCCTTTTCTTCCATAACAGGGCCCTTTATTATGGTCCTGCAGCGGGACCCCTTCCTGCCATCTTGAGTAGGGTTGCCACCTTTTCTTCAAACCTAACCCGAAGTGGCGCACAGCAAATTCTTTTTAGTAGTATACACTATACATATATTTTGTGATGAAATAACCATTGTAATTATATTTATTCACAAGCGTCCCCCCCTTACACCAGAGTCCACAGAGTTCCATTTTACATCTGAATACGCAGAGTTTCCCATTTACGCCTGAATCCACAGAGTTCCTCTATAAATCTGAACTTGCAGAGTTCCTTTACACTGTAAGAAGGGACTGTAAGTCGGGATTCTGCAGACCCTGATATAAGGAAGAACTCTGGGGACTTTGATGTAAGGAAGAACCGTGAGAACTCTGATGTAAGGGGGGACACCAAAGACTGTGGTATACAGAGTAACTCTGATATAAGGGGGTCTCTGGTAACTGGAATGTGGATGGGGCCGCAGACACACACAAGAGGAGAGGGGCAGGAGGAGGAGGAGCAGATCCTGCTCTCTCTCTTTCCTCTCCTGTCCATGCGAGGAGGGGGGTGGGCTGTCAGCGCTGGGTCTGGGCAGTGTGAGAGAGAGTGTAATAGACACACTTTGCTCATCATTCATCATCAACTTCAGCCAGCAACTCTGGAGCAGATTTCAAAAGGGTCCTGTGCGTGTTTGGGTTCGGTTCAAGTGCGAATTCAGGCAAAAATGCGGACCTGAATCGCACCTGAACTGGTGAACAGACACTCACTGGACCCCAGACACGAACCCACGGCTGCACATATGTGAACCCGACCTAAGTATGACGTGTTTGTTTGTAAACGTTAAATTAAAAAAAAAAAACAAACAAACAATCACTTTAACAACCCCTAATTAGACACAGCAATCCATGTATCTGGAGTGGGGTCACTGATATATCCAGTTAGATGTAAGGACATCACAGACTGCTCCCACTCTACGTGTTTCGTCAAAAAACAACTTTCTCGGGAATGGCATCTTTGCTGTCATTGGGGCAACATTGTATCTAACAAAAATACCTCCTCCTTCCTGTCACAATTAACCCCTCAGTCTCCCAATAGAATTTCATACTTCCAATGGAAGAAACCTTACAATCATTTGAAATGAGCTGGGCTATACTGTTACAGCTATTATAGTGTATAACCCTTTTACTGCTTCGGGGGGTTTATACACGCTTCCAGATGCTGCAGCTTCTGGATTGCCTTCACACACCCTGATATGTGCTGACCCCCCCATGCGCATGCTCTTCTGCCATGCTTCCTGGGCTCTGCGTGCCTGCATGTGCATCAGTGGACATAGAACTAGCCTGGTAGGTACCACTGTGTATAGGGGAGGGAGAGCAGTGAACATCCATCTGCTGATCTCTCCTTTGTTAATGCAACATTTAAAACATCACTTCCAGGTCTTGGTGTCACTTTCCCCACCCAGTGTGGCCGGGAAAGAAGTTAATGGAGTACAATCTGTGCATTGAGTTAATTGGAGGACAGGTTTCTTTGAGAAACTTATAGTCTCATTAACAGAATCTGGCACCAAAAAAATGCATCACATAGGGGACATGCAACTAGCACTATTTTATTCTCTAGGAGTCTAAATGCCACGTAGACACGATTTTTTTTCAAAAGCAGATGTTGGATGTGAGCTTGTAGGCTGAAAGTCCAACCGTGTGTATACTCCATCGGACATTTGTTGTCGGACTTTACGCCAACAAATGTTGGCTAGCAGGTTCTCAAATTTTCCGCCAACAAAACTTTGTTGTCGGAATTTCCGATCGTGTGTACAAGTCCGACGCACAAAACTTCACGCATGCTTGGAATCAAGCAAAAGGAGCCGCACTGGCTATTGAACTTCATTTTTCTCGGCTCGTCGTACGTCTTGAACGTCACCACGTTCGTAATTGTTGGCCAACATTTGTTGAATGTGTGTATGCAAGACAAGTTGGAGCCAACAACCTTCAAACAAAAATCCACGGTTTTGTTGTCGGAAAGTCCAATCGTGTGTACGGGGCATAATGCCGGGTACACACGGGCGGACTTTTCGACCGGACTCGTCCGATGGGACGAATCCGTCGGACGATCCGACTGTGTGTGGGCTTCATCTGACCTGCAGCGGACTTTTTCAGTCGAAAATCAGAGGGACTTTAGATTTGGAACATGTTTTAAATCTTTCCGATGGACTCGAGTCCGGTCGAAAAAAAATCCGCTCGTCTGTATGCTAGTCCGACGGACGAAAACCGACGCTAGGGCAGCTATTGGCTACTGGCTATCAACTTCCTTATTGTAGTCCAGTCGTACGTCATCACCTACGAATCTGTCGGACTTTGGTGTGATCGTGTGCATGCAAGTCTGTACGTTCGGAAGTCCGTCTAAAGTCTGTTGGAAGTCCGTCGGAAAGACCGTCGAACCTTTGATGCCGAAAAGTCCGCCTGTGTGTACACGTCATTAGAGTATTTGCTTTCATATAGCATATTTGGGGGTATTATGTAATCTTCAGCCCTAAAAGTTTTTTAAACGTGCAGTGAAAGGGTTCATATATCCTTAGATAACTGTGTCCACCTGACAATTATTTTGTACTTGCACACCCATTTTCTATTGCAATGACGCATTTGAAATGTGCCAGAATAAATGCACTGCCTTATTATTAGGTACAAATAGGAGGTCTAGTGAGAATGAACAAGCACACCGAGTCCGGTGTTCTCTCTCTTACATTTTTGGTTGCAACATGACAAAATGTTTGAAAATGGCAAGGGGTATGAATACTTTTTCAAGGCACTGTAAGTAAATGGTCACCTAAATCTCTTCTCCTTTCACTGAACCAACTGCACTACCTGTATTGTTTTACATAATTATTATAATGTTAAATATAGCTTTAGATAATTGTGTACACCTGACAATTATCTTGTGATTGCACACCCACTTTTTAATAGAATTCTGCATTTCAAATGCACCGGTTTTAAAGGTTATTATTAGGTACAAATAAGTGCTCTAGTGAGATTGGATGAACATTCTGGGTCCAGTGTTCTCTCTCCAGCGTCATCGGGATCATATCGACCATGAAGACTCTGCTGAGCCTTATACTGATCATCTTCATCTCTGTTACTACAGGTGAGAATTACTGGGGGGTTCCACATGACCATGCATGATTTTCCTTACGACCTTTTTCGAAAAACGTTTCTATAATGCAAGGAGCAAATTAAGCATAAAGAAAAAGAAAATAGTTTTTTAGCTTTACTACACAGCAAGTGTATTTTCAAGTATTCCGAGGAAGAGACAACCATAAAATGAACAGGATGAATGCAAACTAATTCTAGAACATTCTACTCAAACCTAATGCTGCGTACACACGCGCGGACTTTTTGACCGGACTAGTCAGACGGACTTTCGACAGACTTCCAACGGACTTTCCGAATGAACGGACTTGCCTACACACAATCACACTAAAGTCAGACGGATTTGTACGTGATGACGTACAACCGGACTAAAATAAGGAAGTTCATAGCCGGTAGCCAATAGCTGCCCTAGCGTAGTTTTTTGTCCGTCGGACTAGCATACAGACGAGCGGACTTTTCGATAGGAACTGGGTCTGGCGGAGTTCCGACGTAAAGATTTGAAACATGTTCCAAATCTAAAGTCCGTTAGATTTTTGACCGGAAAAGTTCGCTGCAGGTCCGATGAAGCCCACACACGGTCGAATTGTCCGCCGGACTCGGAAAAGTCCGCTCGGCATTACACTTGGATGTCATGATGTTGAGAGCAAATAAAGCTTAGAAAGGAGCTCTGAGTGAAGGGGAAATCATTTATTAGTAGCTTTTCAACTGTGTACTTTTTTTGGGAAGTGCTCCCAAGGAGAGCCAACCTAAGAATAAACAGGATGCATGCTAGCTGATTCTACATCATTCTACTCAATCTTATTAAATTGGCTGTTAGTTTGTTGCCAAGAGCAAATAAAGTTTAGAAAAGAGAGAGAAAGTACAGCCCGGAACTGAGCGCAGCATAGGTGTAGGGCTAGCATGACTAGGGTGGAGCTGTGAGGCGGAGATAAAGGGGTTAACTAGCCAGGCAATGGGGGGAGTTTGGTATACTTTTAGGAGGGTGGAGCTTAGGGGCAGGGGTCAGTTGGGAAGAAGTAGGTAGAGAGGAAGGTGAATTTCGGCGGTGCAGGTTAGATAGTTAGCATGGGGGATGTGGAGCGTTTGTTGCAGCAGCTGCGGGAGGAGACGGCGGCTAGGGGGACTGAGTGGCTGCAATCCACCTTGGCATCATTGCTTCAGGGTCCCGGCCAGGCATCCACTAGCACGCCCGCACAGCCCGCGGAACGGCCACGCGCTAGGAGGTCGCGACCTCCCGAGCGTTTTAGTCCTGCGGCCGACGGGGACAGGGGGAGGACTGGAGCCAGTGAGATGGACGGGGAGCCGCCTGTGAAGAAGTCGCCGGCGGCGAGTACGCGGACACGGCGGGCGCGGGGGGGGAGCGCATCAGTGGGCCCTGCTCCCGCTCCTACAGCGGGGGAAGAGAGAAGGAGAACGGCGGCCTTAGCAGGCTCCCCGCCTGGCCGGAAGGCGGCTCGGCGGGGGAGAGAGGTCGCGACGGGTGACGGCTTGGCAGACGAGGCGGCCGGGGCCTGTATTCCTGAGAGGAGGGGCCGCAGCAGGCTGGCGGACGCTACAGGAGGAGTTCGGGGGGACCATGTCGCTTCACGGTCCAGGAACACGGCGAGGCGGGCTTCGCCAGCTCGGCCTGTAGCCCGGCAAGGCAGCGCCAGACCTCGTGTGGAGTTAGAGCGAACGGCGCAGGGTGATGACGTCACGCCTGGGCGCTCGGCGGCAACGGGGAATCCTGACCAGCGGCCTGGTGAGAGGGATCACGAGATGGCCGGGAGTTCCCAGGACAGTCTGTCTGAGGGCGAAATTGACGAGCGGAACACAGCAGAAGGACGGGAGACGACGCATAGAACTGGTGGCACGGCTGGAAGTCCGGTGCAACGGAGGCAGCCAGGTGAGCGGGTTGTTGTACCTTTTTCTTCTATGGTTAGAAATGTTAGGCCCTCAAAGGGGGGGGCAGTGGGTGCAAATGATAGGGAGGCTGGGGAGGGTCCCAGTGCGGGTATCCAGTCCATGGGAACGGCTGGGGAACAGGCTGGGGGGATGATGCAGGTGTTATTAGCGGGTCTCAGGGAGGTGCTTGCACGCTGTGAGGCTAGCGCACGGCCGGTGAGTGGCATTTCCCCCGTGGCGGCGTGGGCAGTACCCGGCATCGGTACGGGTCAGGGAGCTGCGCTGGCAGCCCCAGGCCCGGTGGTAGCTCCAGGAGGGACGGTGTCGGTGGTGGACACGAGTGTTGGGGGGATGGGGGCGGCCAGTACAGGGCCCACACCGGCAGCGCCGGTGGTGGCGGCTGCAGCGACCACAGTGGCTGTGGATGCGGCTGCGGCCGGAAAAGGGTCGGCTGGTCTGGATGGGTTGCGTTTGGCGGATGCTGCCAAATGTGAAGTATACGTGTGTTTTGAAGGGCCGTTGGGAGCACACTTAAAGGCAGAGATTAAGGAGCGGATTTGGAAGGGGGAATATGTTGAAATTTTCTCTTTGCTGCCTTTGGAGAAGTTTAACCTGGACAAGGTTAAGCCGGATGAGAGCAAGAAAGAGGAAGAGGAGAAGAGGCGCTATCGCTTGATTCCGCGTACGTTTGCAAATTGGTTGCAGGCGTTCGCGATTCTGGCGAGTGTGATTGGGGAAAAGGCGCCGGAGAATTGCTCGCCGCTCTTCTGTTACCTCGATTCCATCGGGGAAGCACAAAGAGTGTATGGTGGGACAGCATGGCTGCGCTATGATGAGCAGTTCAGGCAGAAAAAAGCGGTTCGCCCTTCAATACGGTGGGATCACAAAGACATTAGTCTTTGGATGAAGCTGATGTCTTCTCCGAGGGGTTCTTTGTCGCCCCTTCAGGGTGGGGCCGGGGGTTCGGGGGTGTCTGGACAACCGGCCGGAGGGCGAGCGGGTTTCTGCTGGCAATTTAATGCGGGAAGTTGCAAATTCGGAGCCAAGTGTCGGTTCCGACATGAGTGCTCTACCTGCGGGGGCTCCCATCCGCAGTCCAGATGCTTTAAACACGGACGTGGAAAGGGAGGGGATGTTGGAAAAAGGGAAGACGCCGGTGAGGGTAGAAAGGATGGTTCCCTTTCTAAGGCGGTATCCTGATAGGGATGTGGCTCGGCTGTTGGAATTGGGTTTCAGGGAGGGGTTTCAATTGAATAGTCAGCTTAGGGTGGTTCCGCCAGCAGCAAAAAATTTGAAATCGGCAGAGGAGCACGCTGAGGTAGTTACAAAAAAATTGTTAAAGGAGGTGGCGTTGGGCCGGATGGCCGGTCCGTTTAGGGCACCGCCGGTACCAGATTTGGTGATATCCCCGTTGGGAGTGGTGCCTAAGAAGGAGCCGAATCAGTTTCGGCTCATTCACCATTTGTCCCATCCTAGGGGGGGGTCGGTTAATGATTCCATTGATCCGGACCTCTGCACGGTGTCGTACACGTCTTTTGATGAAGCAGTGGCATGGGTGCAGCGCTTAGGCCAGGGGGCCTTACTGGCTAAGACGGATATTGAGGCGGCTTTTCGCCTCTTACCAGTTCATCCAAAGTGTTGCCGATTGTTGGGTTGCCGCTGGCGGGGAGAGTATTTTGTAGATAGGTGCTTACCCATGGGGTGTGCTATTTCATGTTCGTTGTTTGAGCAGTTTAGTTCGTTTTTGGAATGGGCAGTGCGGGATACTTCCGGCCTGCAATCTGTTATACATTATTTGGACGATTTTTTGTGTATGGGGCCGGCGGGGAGCAAGGTTTGTGCATCTTTGTTGGGAACAATACAACATGTGTTCGCCAATTTTGGGGTGCCGTTGGCTGCGGACAAAATGGAAGGCCCGGTAACCGAGTTGTGTTTTTTAGGGATTGTAATTGATACCGTGGCCATGGAGTGCCGGTTGCCACTGGATAAATTGGAAGGTTTAAGGCGGGAGGTTGCTGAGGCCATCAAGGGGAAGAAGATTCAACTTCGGGGGTTGCAATCGCTGCTTGGGAAGTTGAATTTTGCCTGCAGGATTATGCCCATGGGGCGTGTGTTTTGCCGGCGTTTGGCGGCTGCTACGGCGGGGGTGCGGGCCCCACACCACTTTATCAGGTTAGGGGCGGAACTCAAGGAAGACTTGAGAGTTTGGGATTCTTTTCTAGTGTCCTATAATGGCTGTTCATTGTGGTTGGAAAAGGCTGTTTCCAATTTTGAGATGGAATTATTTACGGACGCGGCTGGGTCCGGTGGTTTTGGGGCCTTTTTTCAGGGTAGGTGGAGCGCCGGGGAGTGGCCGGAGCATTGGAAGGAGGAGGGTTTGGTACGTAACTTGGCGGCTTTGGAGCTTTTTCCCATCGTGTTAGCGATGGAGCTATGGGGCGAGGAGTTTCGGAATAGGCGGGTAAGGTTTCATTGTGATAATATGGGAGTAGTGCAGGCCATTAATAACAACACCGCGTCGTCGCCACCGGTGGTGCGCTTGCTGAGGCATTTGGTGTTGCTTTGTTTAAATAAGAACTGTTTTGTTACTGCTGTGCATGTTCCTGGGGTTGAGAATATTGTAGCTGATGCATTATCTCGTTTCCAGTGGGACAGGTTTCGTCAACTGGTGCCGGACGCGGAAGTGCAGGGGAGTCCTTGCCCAGAGAGCTTGTGGAGCATCGTGTTACCACGGCACAACTGTTGATTCGTAGGTCTGTCTCGGCAACTACTTGGCAAGCATACAGTAAGGTGTGGTTGGAATGGGAGGCCTTAATGCGGGAAATAGGTGATGGTGTTGGTGGGGAGAGCAAGGTACAGTTACTCCTGTACTTTATAGGACGGAATTTTGAGCAGGGGGTATCGGGGGCATATATGGCTCGCAAGTTGGCTGGTTTAGCGTTTATGTTCCAAATGGCGGGTAAGCGGGATGTTACAAAGGATTTTAGGGTACGGCGCGGTGCGCGGATATCGCGCTGGTCGAGCCGCTGCCGACACAAGACGCCCGGTTTCATTTGCCGTGTTGGGTGAAGTAGTTACGCAGTTGGAGACTGTTTGTCGGTCTAGTTTTGAGTGTGTGCTGTTCAGGGCAGCATTTATATTGACTTTTTTCGGGGCGTTTCGGGTTGGGGAAGTAGTGAGTAAGAATAAAAGGGGGGAAGGTGGTGTGGATGTACAAGATGTACAGCTGCGGGGAGATGCTTTAGGTGTCTTCCTCAAGAGGTCCAAGACAGACCAATTGGGAAAGGGGGCATGGGTGGAGTTGAGGTCGGTTCCAGGTTCCCCCTTGTGTCCGGTGACGGCTGTGGGGGAATTCTGTAGGGTTAGACCTGCCGGGGGAGGGTCGTTTTTTCGTCATGAGGATGGTTCGGCCCTGTCCCGCTTTCAGTTTCAGGCTGTCTTTCGGCAATGTCTGCGGGCGACTGGGCGAAAAGCGGAGGAGTATTCTTCCCACTCGTTCCGCATTGGGGCGGCTACGGAAGCGGTTCGTTGGGGTTTGGATGAGCAGGTAGTACAGCGTATTGGGCGTTGGGAATCAGCACGCTTTAGGCTGTATGTTCGACCTAACTTGTTGTAGAATGGGAGAGGGGGATATTGTTGGTCTGTTGGGAACTGTATTACAGAAAGAGTGTTATAATTGATTTGCTATATTTTTCTCTGTGTTTTGTTTCTTGTTTTTCAGGTGCAGCAACCTGCCTAGTATGGATCTTTGGACACTCTTATGTCTATTGGGGTGCCAGAAGGGCAGATGTCAGGAAAGACGGCAGGTTGTTGGGTTTGGCAAGGGAGGAAGGGACGGTGCGGTGGATCGGTTTCCCGGGGATGTTATGGTCTAGGGTTGTTCCGGAAATGCACAAGTTTGCTGGCCTTGATCGCCCTCCGGATGTAGTGGTATTACATGTGGGGGGTAATGATTTGGGAGTGAGGTGTGCTCGGGAACTGATTAGGGATATAAAGTTTGATCTGCTGCGCCTGCAATCCAGCTTTCCTGACACTATATTTGTGTGGTCGGATATGGTGGCCAGGACAGCTTGGCGTTTGGCGCGCTCTGTGGCAGGATTGAATAGAGCGCGTGTGAAAGTTAATAAAGCGGTAGCAAAATTTTTTGTGAGGAATGGAGGTTTGGCTGTTCGACACAGGGAGCTGGAGGAGGAGACGTGGCGCTTTCTGCGCTCGGATGGTGTACATCTGAACGCGATTGGCATTGATTTGTGGCAGTTGGGATTACAAGATGGTGTGCAGAGAGCAGTTAGAGTTTGGAGGGCGACGCACACGTAAGGTTGTCACGTGTTCGTCCCGTGGCAGTAGGTATTGGGGGTCTTTGAAGGCGGTGATGAGTATAATTGTGGTTTAAAATGGGGGTTGGGCTCATACGGATGTATGGGCGTCCTTTCCCAAAAGAAAAATGGCAACATTGGTGGTAGAAAAATTGCATCTGGAAGGATTAATGTGCTTGTCCCTGAGCTTGCGTAATGCACGGCGTGGGGCCTTACCTGGGGATACCGATGCAATGAGTTGGAAAAAGTTAGAGTTTGCCTTCAAAGACCTCCTAGAAAATAAAAGTTGTTATGCTGTATAGTTGGTTTGATGTTATTTATAGATGTATTTATAAGCATTTAAGTTATATGTTGAAGAATGTTGATATTTCTGGTATTCTTTGTTATAATAAAAGGCTGCTATGGCCATTCGACTCCAAAAAAGAGAAGTTTGTGTCGTCTGGTCATTTGGGTAAGGAATAGATAGTGAATAAGGTGGGGTAATGAATGGAGCCTCACTATATGCCACATCCCATAGTCAAGAGAAAATCGTTCATTGGTAGCTTTTCAGCTGAGTTATTTTTTTGGTGCTCCCAAGGAGCGCTAACCTAAGAATGAACAGAATGCATGCAGGTTGATTCTGCTGTTTATTTCAGCGGTATCTCTAAAATCAGTTTCTACTGTTTTTAGTAGAAACTGCTGAAAGGACTTGTAAAAAAATGAAAGGACTTTTATTTTCTTGCCTATCCTTTAGGGATACAATGTAACAGGTATGGGGGACACCAGGTTAGGTTATAGTCTGTAAGGAGAGGGTGAAGCGCTGTTCTTGGATTACAAGCTCCCTGTTCATTTTGTGTTTATTTCTCTAAAGCATACTGTAGAACGGGTAAAATAAGTATTGAACATGTCACCATTTTTCTAGGTAAATATATCTCTAATGCCGTATACACGCGGCCGGACTTCCCGACAGAAAAAGTCTGATGGGAGCTTTCGGTCGGACATTCCGACCATGTGTATGCCCTATCGGACTTTTTCTGTCGGCATTTCTGACGGACTCAGTTAAAGAACATGTTCTAAATCTTTCCGTCGGAAATGCAGACGGAGTTTAACCCGTTGGCAAATCCATGTGTACGCGGCATTAGAGCCCTTTCACACTGGGGCAGTGCGGGTGACGGCGGTAAAACAACGATATTTTTAGTGCCGCTTTACCGTCGTTTTAGCGGCGGTATTCGGCCGCTAGCGGGGGGGTCGGTTTTACCCCCTGCTAGCGGCCGAGAAAGGGTTAAAACCACCGCAAAGCGCTGCTGTTTCGTCACATATGGCGACCCATCACATTTGGCTACCCGTTGGAGTGCGCATGTGCAACGCCACCATATGCGTTCCAACACTTATATCACTTTTGTCACTTTTTAACACTTTTTTAAAAGTGTTTAAAAAAACTAAAAATAAAAAAAAGTGTTAAAAACGTTTGTCACTTTTAACACTTTTAAAACGTAAAGTTGCAGTTGCATACACACAGTCACACAAAGTTGTCAGAAAATCCGATCATTCTGAACGCGGTGACGTAAAACACGTACGTCGGGACTATAAACGGGGCAGTAGCCAATAGCTTTCCTCTCTTTATTTATTCTGAGCATGCGTGGCACTTTGTGCATCGGATTTGTGTACACAGGATCGGAAATTCCGACAATGGATTTTGTTGTCGGAAAATTTTATAGCCTGCTCTCAAACTTTGTGTGTCGGAAAATCCGATGGAAAATGTGTGATGGAGCCCACACACGGTCGGAATTTCCGACAACAAGGTCCTATCACACATTTTCCGTCGGAAAAATCCGACCGTGTGTACGGGGCATAACTCTGAAAAAAAGCTTAAAAACGCCAAAAAATGCTGAAAAACTTGGCTATTCTGCATTTATCAGCGTTTTTGAACCATAAGTTTTGTGGGAGTATAATTTTGTTAAACAAAACTGGAAAACGCAACAGCTAAAAAACGCTGCTGCAAAAACGCTGAAAAACTCCTTCTACAGCTACAGCTTTCTACAGCTAAAGCTACTGGCTTTTTGATA
Source organism: Lithobates clamitans (assembly GCA_037952925.1). Taxonomy (NCBI): domain Eukaryota; kingdom Metazoa; phylum Chordata; class Amphibia; order Anura; family Ranidae; genus Lithobates; species Lithobates clamitans. Next base: position 1,078,841 of record JBBGZY010002556.1, on the reverse strand, counting down.
ATGTCCAGTATGCATGAGGCCTTATTGTACCCACTGTGTATTAGTGAAATATACCCTATTGAAGTTGATAAAGCCTTCTGTTTTTTTCCAAAGCGTCTGCATAATCCATAATCACTCCTGATATTGATATAATTTGTCACATTATAAATCATTAACATTCTGTAATGTCTTTACAGCTCCTTAATTTCTAGAAATGATTAATACACAGTCTTCCTTATATTACAGGGGCTGCTCTTGTCTGCCATCATTGTGAGAGTTTCCTGACTTCGACCTGTATCTCCTTAACCAGTGAGAAATGCCCCACAGATGTCACAAAATGTTACGCTAACGTTATAATGGAGAAAATTGGTAACCTAAATAAGATCTCTTTCTTAAAGTGACACTAAACTCTGGTTAAAAATATATTCAAGTATGCTTATTCAAAAAAGTATTTTCTATTGCTCTTAGCCTCCTGCAAATCCGCAAATTACTTTTTTTTTTGCCTCTACTATCTGACTTCCTGTTAGGTGGCTAGGTTCATTCTCCATGGTCCCGCTCATAAGCGTGCACACTGGGTGTGCTGGGTGGGTGTGGGAACACCCTAATCATTCGTGCACAACGCTATCAGGCTCTTCTAAATTCAGCAGGGGGGGGCGGCAGTAGAGAGAGGAGTCGGACTAACACATTTTGGGCACCTCCCCGCTCTGCAGCTAAAACTTCCCAGGTCCCATTGTTCAGCTAAGGACCCGAGGGCAGAAAAGGGACTATTTAACAACTTTTGAGTGCAGGTGGTGTGATCTACAGAACTGCAGTTCTGACAATTAAATTAAAGTCCCGGTCTCTTCTATATCAATCCTCCGAGCAGGCCAGGGCTTTCATTTACTTGTCTGAACTGCAGTGGAGTAGATCACTCCACCTGTATATCTAAAAGTGGGTAAATAGTCCTCTTTCTGCCATGGACCACATTGCACAGCTCGGTTCCCAGGTAGAAGGGACGCTACTGGTCCCAGGCTCTCAACTCGGGAGGATCCTTCCGAAAAAGCACTGCACCCTGTCCCTGGGCTACAGGTAAATGAAACCAACTGGACCAGGTGCTGGTGGAGATAGCTGGTTGCCGCCTGTCCAGCATTCACCTGCGAGGGCTCCCCACCGGGCTACCGGCTGCTCTACTCTCCCACCAGCTGCTGAGGGGATTGTTTCAGGATGGAGAGCGAGGAAGGGCCCTTCTTTTTCTGAAAGAACAGAGTCAGTGATCAGTACCGACTGTGTCTAAAAGGTGAAACATCAAAGGTCTGATACTTCACCAAAGCTCTCCCAAAATATATATATTGTAAAAACTACTAAAAATAAAATTGTAAAACAATAAAAAACTACTGACACCCTGCAAAAAGCCCTGGTCCTGGTGGTTTCACAGCTCTTTAAAATAAAACTTTTGTTAATATTTTGACTCCACATCTTTTGAAAACTTTGGAAATTTCTGTGGGCAGATAAAAGACCACGTATTAATTTCCAAAAACTTACACACCCAAAACAAATTGGGGGAATTGGGTTTCCCAATATTAAGAATTATCATTTTGCATCTCATCTCACGAGAATTATTAATTGGCACTGTAACGCAGCTAATAAAGATTGGGTACATTTAGAGAATTAAAAACAAAAAGATTGCCGAGCTAATAAATTGTGAACAATATCATAACTGAATAATAATGATCAGTCCATAAAGTGTCCAAAAATGAAGAAATCCTTGAAATCGTGTCTCGTGGGGTAATAGATGACAGAAACACCCAAAGTGCACCTTCCATCGTGAAAACAAAAGATGTGCCCCTACCGGATAGCTAGACTCCACGGCATAAGAGCCTAGTAAGACATAGATTCACACATTATGGAGGATCCATCCATCGGAAACATCTGGTGCGGAAATGGCTACAGCCGGAGTCCCTGTCTGCGCCACAAATAGTGGAGCGTGTGGTCATGGATCGATTCCTGAGGTCGTTGTCAATTCCTTTGCAGAAGTGGGTGAGTCAAGGAGACCCCAAGTCGGCAGACAACCAGGTGGAGCTCATTGAGAGATACTTTGCTGCAGAGAGCCTGGTCACCACCCCTACACCTGCACGGACTTTCCACCCAAAGCCACGCTCCCCTCATGCAACCAGGGGAAGTGGGTGGTAAGCATTGCACGGAGATAAAGGGAGGATTTTTGGTGCCAGGAGTGAAGTTTGGCATCCCAAACAAGGGAAGCCACTGCCTGTCAGCAAACCAAACTGAGGCAACATCAGGCGTTTCCATTGCCAAGAACTGGGACATGTTTCAGCAAACTGTCCATTGACAGATGAACCCATGCAGTGTGACGTATCTATTACAAGGCAGTCTTTGTTTGAAGCTGTTTCATGCACTGCAGCCCCAAATGTAGGAAAACACACGTGCCAAATGACTGTTAATAATAAGCCTATTATGGCCTTGCTGGACTCTGGAAGTCTAGTGACTTTGGAGCTGAGATGGTTGAAACTGAATCTTCATGCTAAAAACGTTGCTGTGATCTGTGTACATGGGGATACCCAGGAGTATCCTATAGCCACTGTTCACTTTAAAACTGACTTAGGTACAGTGACCCATCCGGTCAGACTTCTGCCCCACTTGGTGCACGAGGCCATCATTGGTAGGGATTTCCCTAAGTTTTGGGAACTGTGGGATCGTCCCGACTCGGTCACAGTAACTGACTCAGTGGCAGAGCCAGAACTCTTGACCAGCACCAACAATATGGGTTCAGGAGACTCCTCTCAGGGTTCCCCGGGTTTTCCTTTCTCAGTTATGGCACGAGAACTGGAGGAGCCTGAGGAAGTCCTCACAACCAGTGAAGGTGGACAGCCGTCTGCTGACTCTGAGGCTACATTAGAGTTTGCTGACCTTGATGTGCACAAGGAAAACTTTGGTACCGAGCAGAGAAAAGACCCTACTCTTGCCAGGGCCTGGGAAAATGTAATAGTGATTAACGATGTACCTGTCAAACCAGGGGACAGGCCTTATTTTCCTTATTTCAGCAGCAATGAGGATTTACTATATTGTGTCTATAAAAAGAATGATGAAATTGTTGAACAGTTGGTGGTCCCTAAGCCATACAGACGGGTGGTGTTGGAACTTGCCCATGGACACTTGCTAGGAGGTAATTTAGGGGTTGAGAAAACCACTAAAAGGGTGTTACACAGGTTTCACAGAAAGACATTGAGAATTATTGTCAATCCTGTCCTGTGTGTCAGATGTCAGCCTCACTACCCCACTTCCGAAGTCCTTTAGTGCCCTTGCATATTATTGAAGTGCCTTTTGAGAGGATTGCCATGAACCTTGTGGGTCCACTCCCCAAATCTGCCCGGGGTCACCAGCATATCCTTGTAATCATGGATTATGCTAACCGTTACTCCGAGGCAGTTTCCTAATGCATCACATCTGCTAAGAACATTGCCAAAGAGCTGTTAATGGTGTTCAGTAGTGTTGGCATCCATAAAGAGGTCCTTACGGACCAGGGCACACCATTTATAACTAGGGAGCTGTGCAAGTTATTTATGGTGATGCAGTTGCGAACCTCTGTGTACCACCCTCAAACTGATGGCTTGGTGGAAAGCTTCAATAAAATATTAAAGAGCATGTTAAAAAAGGTTGTTGACAAGGATGGGAAAAACTGGGACTTCCTGATTCCATACTTGATGTTTGCCATCAGGGAGGTTCCCCAGTCTTTTACGGGGTACTCCCCATTTGAGTTGCTTTATGGGAGACACCCTCAGGGACTCTTAGACATAGCCAAGGAAACCAGGGGGAGCAGACACCCCACAAAAGTGTAATTGAGCATATCGCTCAAATGCAGGACAGGATTGCAGCAATCTTGCCTATGGTAAAAAAACACTTACTGCAGGCCCAAGCAGCCCAACAGAGAATATACAACAGGGGGGCCCAACCCCGTGTTTTCTCACCTGGTGACAGGGTCCTGGTGTTGGTTCCCACTGTTGAAAGCAAGTTCCTGGCTAAGTGGCAAGGTCCCTTCAAAGTAATTGAAAGAGTTGGGGAGGTCAATTACAAAGTACATCAACCAAATAAAAGGAAGCCCGAACAGATTTACCACATAAACCTGTTAAAGCCCTGGAAGGATTGACCAGCATTAACTGCGAGGTTCCTCCAGGTAACGTCTAAGGGTACTGAGTCCCCTGTGATCCCTTAGGTCACGATTCCAAACACCTTGTTGTATTCCCAAAAACAGGAAGCTAGAGAGTTCCTGATAAGGAATATAGAGAAATTTTCAGTTACCTGGCATGACTTCAGCAGTTCAGCATGATATAGTTACTGAACCTGGGGTCCGTGTCAAGCTCAAATCCTACCGAATTCCTGAAGCTAGAAGAAAGGACATCAGTGATAAAGTTAAAAGGATGTTGGAGCTAGATGTCATTGAGGAGTCCAAAAGTGACTAATGTAGCCCCATTGTGTTAGTCACAAAACCAGATTGTACGTGGAGGTTCTGTAACAACTTCAGAAAGCTTAATGCAGTGACAAAGTTTGACACATACCCAATGCCCAGGGTAGATTAACTTATAGACTGACTTGGCAAGGCCCGCTATCTGACCACTTTGGATTTGACAAAAGGTTATTGGCAAATATCCCTGACTGATAGCGCCAAAGTGAAGACTGCATTTGTGACCCCGGAGGGTTCCTTTCAATATAAAAAAAATGCCTTTTGGGTTGCAAAATGCCCGTGCGACATTTCAGAGGGCCATGGACAGGACCCTAAGACCCCACAAACGGTATGCAGCAGCCTATCTAGACAACATAGTGGTACATAGCACTGACTGGGAGTCTCACTTGCCCCATGTCCAGGCTGTCCTTGATTCCCAATTCAATGAAGGTTTTACGGCAAATCCAAAAAAATGTGTCATTGGTTTAGAGGAAGCCAGGTATTTGGGCTACACTATTGGCCGTGGTATCATAAAACCTCCAGTGAATAAAATAGAAGCCATCCAGGAGTGGCCGCGTGCTGCAAACAAGAAGTCTTGAAGAAGGCTCTTTGTGCAAGATTTTTTGGTTCAGATGGATGCGTCTGATGTAGGTATCGGAGCAGTATTGTCACAAGTACACAATGGGGAAGAACACCCTGTGGTGTACCTACAGTAGGTGACCGCGATATTGTGTCAATCTCGCCGCATTTCTCAGCGAAATTTGACACCTGCGAGCCCCGTCGCAGGAGCCAGCGCCGAGATGGCTCACTCATCGCGAAAGGAAAACTTTGTTTTCCTTCCGCGATGAGTGACAGGCAGTGCTGACAGCTGTCTGGTATGAATCTTGAGGCGGGAACATCGCGCTAAATTTTAAATGAAAAAAACGGCGTGGGTTCCCCCCCCCAGGGGCATTCCCGGCCCTTAGGTCTGGTATGGATTGTAAGGGGAACCCCCTACGCCGACAAATCGGCGTAGGGGTCCCCCCAAAATCCATACCAGACCCTTATCCGAGCATGCAGCCCGGCCGGCCAGGAAAGGGGGTGGGGACGAGCGAACGCCCCCCCCACCCCAAAGCACCTTGTCCCCATGTTGATGAGGATAAGGGCCTCTTCCCGACAACCCTGGCCGTTGGTTGTCGGGGTCTGCGGGCGGGGGGCTTATCGGAATCCGGGAGCCCCCTTTAATAAGCGGACCCCAGATCCCGGCCCCCCACCCTGTGTGAATGAGTATGGGGTGTATGGTACCCCTACCCATTCACCTAGGGAAAAGTGTCAATAAAAAAAAAAAAACACAGTACACAGGTTTTAAGAGTAATTTATTAGCCAGCTCCGGGGTCTTCTTCCGACTTCGGGGGGTCTCCTTCCGACTTCTCCCGGTGTTCGGCCTCCTCTCCCCGTGTTCCGCCTCTTCTCCCGGTGTTCCGCCTCTTCTCCCGGGCCCCGCCGCTATCTTCTTCCAGCTCTATTGCCAGCGAGGGGCCCGGTCTGCTGCCCCTGTCTTGTAGCCGCTGTCTTGTTGCCGCTGTCATACCGCCGCTGTCTCGCCGCCGCTGTCTCGTCGCTTCTTCTCTTCTTCTGATGTTGACACGACGCTCTCTCCGGCTCGAATGCTGTGTGTGAGCTGCGGAGCCATTTATATAGGCGGTGACCCCGCCCCCTTGTGATGTCATGGTCCCAGCATGCGCAGGGACTCTTGGGTCACGCCCCCTTATGACGCCAGAGTCCCTGCGCATGCTGGGACCATGACGTCACAAGGGGGCATGGTCACCGCCTATATAAATGGCTCCGCAGCTCGCACACAGCATTCGAGCCGGAGGGAGCATCGTGTCAACATCGGAAGAAGAGAAGAAGCGACGAGACAGCGGTGACAAGACAGCGGCAGCAGACCGGGCCCCTCGCTGGCAATAGAGCTGGAAGTAGATAGCGGCGGGGCCCAGGAGAAGGGGCGGAACACCGGGAGAAGAGGCGGAACACCGGGAGAAGTCAGAAGGAGACCCCCCGAAGTCAGAAGAAGACCCCGGAGCTGACTAATAAATTACTCTTAAAACCTGTGTACTGTGTTTTTTTTTTTATTGACACTTTTCCCTAGGTGTATGGGTAGGGGTACCATGTACCCCATACTCATTCACACAGGGTAGGGGGCCGGGATCTGGGGGCCCCCTTATTAAAGGGGGCTCCTGGATTCCGATAAGCCCCCTGCCCGCAGACCCTGACAACCAACGGCCAGGGTTGTCGGGAAGAGGCCCTTGTTCTCATCAACATGGGAACAAGGTGCTTTGGGGTGGGGGGGCCCCGAAGGGCGCCCCCCTCCCCCAAGGCACCCACCCCCCACATGTTGAGGGCATGCGGCCTGGTACGGCTCAGGAGGGGGGGCGCTCGCTCGTCCCCACCCTTTTCTGGCCGACCGGGCTGCATGCTCGGATAAGGGTCTGGTATGGATTTTGGGGGGACCCCCACGCCGATTTTTCGGCGTAGGGGGTTCCCCTTACAATTCATACCAGACCTAAGGGCCTGGTATGCCCCTGGGGGGGAACCCATGCCGTTTTTTTCATTTAAAATTTGGCGCGGTGTTCCCGCCTCAGGATTCATACCAGACAGCTGTCAGCACTGCCTGTCACTCATCGCGGAAGGAAAACAAAGTTTTCCTTTCCCGATGAGTGAGCCAGCGCAACATGCACAGTACCCTGTCATCGAGAACCAGCACGATGGTATCGCGCTGGAAACACAATCTCGCGGTCAGGTACTGTAAGCAGAAAGCTCAATGACCATGAGAAAAAGTATGCAGTCATTGAAAAGGAATGTTTAGCCATAAAGTGGGCTGTCGCTGCACTAAAGTACTATTTGTTAGGGCGCCAGTTTGAGTTAATAACTGACCATGCTTCCCTGAAATGGATGGCCCAAAAGAAGGAGACAAATAGACGGGTGAATTGGTGGTTTTTGGCTCTACAGGATTACTCCTTCACTGTAAAACACAGGCCAGGCGTTGAGATGGGGAATGTAGATGACCTGTCCCTAAGTTTGCCACATCATCCCTTTAATCCTGGACACACATTAATTACACAGATTCTGTGGCTGATTAAGGTGGTAATTAAACTCACTTGGTGCCTTATCTGCATTAAATCAGCCTCAGAACCTGTTTAATTAATATGTGTCCTGGATTAAAGGGATAATCTGGCAACCTTACCTGTCCCGTGTTCACAGGTGTTCCAACCCTGGGGTTGAAACAGGGGGGGGGGGGGGAGAATATGTAGCAAAGCGTCCCAGGGAGAGCCAGGAAAAGTCCTGTTCGAGGGTTTATACGTCTCCCAGGCTCCTCTCATAAACGTTCAGGGATCGTTGATCCACAATCCAGTTTGGACCTTGGTCCTCTCCCCCAGGCCAATTTAAACTCACCTGTGACAGACAGCCAGCGCTCTCTGCCTGGGAAACACAGACAACACTGGTCTGTGAGAGAAAAAGGTTGGTAAAAAGCTGTTAAGCTGTATCTGTGGAAGCTGACAAGCTGTAGGCTTGCTCAGCCTGGTAGTTAGGGCCTTTATATATTGTGTAGTTAGTGTCGAGACACGGCTAGATTTTTGTTTGACTATTTTCGTTCTTTTTGTTTTCTGAAACACTGTACAGCACTTGTATATAGACTTGTATATATCACCAATAAACACCGCACTCTTTGTCACTACCTCCCTGGATTTGGTCTCTGCCTAAAATGCCGTAGAGAAGATCACATGAATACAATGAACGTTCACCACTCATTCCAAACAAATAGATGTGAAGGGGGGGAAAGGAGAAGTTTGGCGACTCATGGAAAATGTAACAAGGAGACATTAAACTACCATAATTACATTTAAAAATTTCTTTGATAATCCTCCGATCTTTTACTATAAATCAATACCTTCACCTGTTGATAATTATCCAACAATCAACCACCAATTCACCAATTAATCAATCCTATTGTGTTTTTATTACGTTTATGTACTTTGGGGTTTATTTATAAAAAAATAGGCACAGCAATTTGCCCTAGGAAAGTGCACATACATTCGGTCTTTGCGAATGGGGCAAAAAATGGAATGTTGAATATGATTTGCGATTTATATTCAATATGATTTTGGACTTTCTATATCTACATTTTGCTGGCTTCTTTGGTTTAATATTAGCACGGCCTTTAATGATTTTATGCTTTCAAAAATAAATGTTGTTAGGCTATATCCACTATTGACTGAATGTTTTCTATTGATTTAATACAAAAAAAATACCGCACTGGCCACTAGATGGTGCTAAGTATCATACAGAAAATTCCTTTACTACCTAGCTCCATCTGTTGTCCAGATGCAGTATTTCAATTTTAAAACAATAAAAAACCTTCATCCAACACAGAAGATAACCTAATAACATTCATTTTTTCCCCCGTCCCATATACAGAATGTGTATGCACTTTAAAGAGGTTAGAAAAAAAAAAGAAAAGAAGCCCTGCAAGACAAAGGCATAATGAGCTAGTATGCATCGCATACTAGCTCATTATGAAACACTTACCTCAGAACAACGCCCTGAATCGGCATTGGCACTCCAAGTACACAGCCAACATCTTCCACCAGAGTTACTTTCAGATTTGCGGCTCTGATTGGAAGGAGCCGCGATTACGTCAAGCGTGAGACCCGCCGATCACGGTGCGGCTACTGAAAATACGGCACCAGTGGTCAATTTTTTAAGTGCGCATGTGCCGATGACGTCGGCAGCAGCGCATATACTGAATATCTCCTAAACTGTGCAAGTTTTTTATCGTGACTGCGACATTATGGTGGACAGATCGGACACTTTTGGCGCTATTTTGGGGCCATTCACATTTAAACAGCGATCAGTACGATTAAAAATGCATTGATTACTGTGTAAATATGACTGGCAGTGAAGGGGTTAACCACTAGGGTGTGCTGTAGGGGTTAAGTGTGTCCTAGGGAGTGATTCTAACTGTGGGGGGAGGGGCTATGTGTGACACGACTCTGATCACCGCTTCCGATTACAGGGAGCTGTGATCAGTGTCCTGTCACTAGGCAGAACGGGGAAATGCTTGTTCTTCCTCTCCGTGAGACGATCGCGGGTATCCTCGCGGACATCGACCCGCGATCACACTCACGAAGCTCGCGGTGGGTGCGCCCACAGGCCGCCCCTTAAAGGGCAACGTACAGGTACGTTAATATGCTTGTATGTGCCCTTCTGCCGATGTATATCGGCAAGCGGTTAATATACAAATTTTTCATCAACAGACCTAAGCCTCGTACACATGGTCGGATTTTTCCGACGGGAATTGTGTGATGACAGGCTGTTGGCGAAAAATCCGACCGTGTGTACGTTCCATCGGACAATTGTTGTCGGATTTTCTGTGGACAAATGTTGGATGGCAGGCTTTAAAATTTTGGGCGGACAAATGTCTGTTGTCGGATTTACACAAGTCCATCAGACAAAAGTCCAAAGTACAAACACGCATGCTCGGAAGCAAGGTCGAGCCGGAAGCGGCTGGTCTTGTAAACTAGCGTTCGTAATGGAGAATTAACATTTGTGACGTGGCAAATTATGAAATCTCGAAATGCAGCGCACAATTCTCTTCTTCTTTTATGGGATAATAATGAAGCTGCTTTGCTGGTGATACTGATGGAGTTATTGCAAACTAATTTTCAAAGGCTTTTTTTTTCTAGAGATATCAAGAATAATATTATTATGCTTATTTTTTTTTTTTTTTGGGTGCAAGTTACCACAACACCATTATCCTGTAGTTTATAAAAAGATCAAAGATACAGCTATGTTGGTGTCCCTTGTTAATTTTACATTGTATTTTTTAAAATGTAACTGCCTACTCCCAAAATGTCATTTGAAGTAAAACACAGAGCCAAGTATTATTCTACACAATTTTTTTTATTGTGCATTAAAAAAAAGAAAACAAATAAAATTAGACATGCTATCTGCCAATAGAACTTAACCAAAAAGTACATTCTATGCATCCAAAAATATAGAAAATATACCAAATCAAATCATTATTATTCAACCAAAAAAAAAAATAAAAGCCTCATGCATGTGTCCTGCTTCTTAATATAGGGGATCAACAATGCCAAGAGTTGGGGAAAGCAGGGGTCCGTCATCCAGAGATAATTCCGAAAATCTCCTGGATTATTCTCCTGGAGCTCCCGTAGCAAAGGCATATGACATAATTGGTCATAATTAATAAAGCAACCCATTTTTGGTCCAAGAAATCCCCCTCCTCCTCCTGTTCCTGGACTCGACTTGGGTCAAAGCAATAACTCCAAGGCCAATAATAAATAACACTCTATCTCCTCCGATTCTGCAACATGGCTGGTTGACGCACGGCCGCTCAGAAACGAACTGAAAAGTGCAAAATGAAAAGCGCAAAATGAAAAGCGCGAATCAACACTCACCAAACTTCTACTAACATGAAATTAGCAGAAGGAGCCCAAAGGGTGGCGCTAAAGAGCTTAAAAACCACGTAGTACATCACTACGCTTGTGTTTGTTGGCCGACAATTGTGTGCCGTTTGTATGCAAGACAAGTTTGGGGCCAACGCCTTTCGGACAAAATTCCGAGGTTTTGTCTGCAGAAAATGTGTGTACGAGGCTTAAGTGTTGTAGGCGTTGTGACTAGAATACGGTAGTTTGCATTTATGCATTAGCATTCAGTTCTTTGATATTAATGCTTTCTGATATGAAATAATCAATGATATTTGTATGTTCTGATATTAGCTGTGTGGTCATTTCCTGCTGTCTGTACACTTTTCTCTTTTTTTGTATTTGTGCTTGAAGAAGCACCCACCCAATTATGTGAATCAGCAACGGTTACAATTAAAATTATGAAAAGGACTCACAGTATAATTTTAAAAATAAAATAAAGGTTAACGATCAAAATAGAAAACAAATCTTCAAATTTCTCTCAATAATACTAACCTATATGTCTTACTTACCTAGGACCTCTTACCCTTTACCAGAGCTCAAAAGGATGTCAAAGGGGCAAGGATTTGTGTGCAAGTAACTACGATATGGCCACGGGGACCATTGATGCGCATAGCAGAGTTAAGTGCTGTGAGGGAGACAACTGCAATACTGAGTCACCACGAAGTAAGTTTTGGGGAAATAATGGGAATCGGACAAAACCATTTTAACCACTTCAATACCGGGCACTTTTAACACCCCCACCCCCAGCCCCCCTCCTGCCCAGGCCAATTTTCAGCTTTCAGCGCTGTCACACTTTCAATGACAATTGCGCGGTCATGCAAAACTGTACGCAAACAACATTTTTATAATTTTTTTTTTTTAAAACAGATAGAGCTTTCCTTTGGTGGTATTTGATCACCACTGAGTTTTTAATTTTTTGCTAAACAAATTAAAAAAAGGCTGAAAATGTTGAAAAAAAATTTCTCCTTCACTGATTGGCACTGATGAGGCTGCACTGATGGGTACTTATGAGGTGGCACTGATGGTCCCTGATAGGCAGCATTTATATGCAGCACTGATGGGCACTGATAAGTGGCGCTGATGGGCAGCCTTTATGGGCACTGACAGGCGGCAATGATGGGCACTGATGGGTAGGCACTGACAGGCATCACTGATGGGCACTGAAAGGCAGCACTGATGGGCATGGGTGGGCATCACTAGTGGGCATTGCTAGTGGGGCTGCACTGATAATCATTGCAATGATTATCAGCGCCAACCCTCCCTGTCAGGAGAGCCACTTCCTGCTCTACTCACATGCTGTCAGTGAGAGTAGAGGAATGCCGATAACTGGCACTTCCTATTTACACTTTGATCAGCTATGATTGGACAGAGCTGATCACATGGTAAAGAGCCTACGTCATAATGTTCTTTACCGTGATTGGAGATGCAGTGTATCCGAGCGACACACCGCACCGCCGATCGCGCACTGCTCACGAGCGGCATGACCGACGTCATATAACGTCTAGTCACAACAAATAAACCACCGCCCGGCCATCATTTTGCTATAGGTCGGGTGGGATGTAGTTAAAGAGGATCTAAATCAAATGAGCTATTAGTCCAGAAAATAAGCATTTTGAATTTGACAGATTCAATGACCATTGGTTTTAACAGGGTTCGACATCCAAATTTCTTTGAAGTTTGCCAAACCCTGCTCGAGCTGAACCCAGGGCAGTTTGGCTTATAACTAGAGTGATAAGAAGTAGAAGGAAGTTTCTCCAAAGTTTGGGGAAATCTGCTCTTAGATATCATTAGAAGATCACTTCCCATTGGAAGATTTCCCTGTTCTCCTGTTCCAGTGAGAACCATAAATGTTTGGATTTCCCATTACGTTACGTTCCTGTGGGCGGGACTTCGCTCCACTGACGAAGTCCCGCCCACAGGGACGTAATACGTACGGATGAACGGAAGTCCCATGACGTAACCCGCGGCCATCGCTGACCTTGTTACACATGCTGGTTATACCAGGCACTTGGTTTGAAGTGCCACTATTGTGAGTTTTTGATCTGTTTTATATTCATTAAATGCCATTTTCTACGGAGAGCACTATGTATTGCCTTTTTATTTGCATGACTTATGTGGCTTAGGAGCTGTAACTACCGATTGCAAAACCGACCATAGGAAGGGATTATCTTGGTTTTGCTTGCTGATACATACCCTGAGTGGGAAAGTGTGTTTGACCCTCTATAATCAAAGGGTCCAATCTGTGAGGTGAGCTGCCATTCTTACTATTGGTGGAGGTTCGTTTTCCCACAAAGTCACTTGCATGATTGTATCTGTAGTTCATCACTGAAGTCCTCACGGATTGTCTTTTATATTTTATAATCGATCTATGGACATTTATATTTTATTTATATCATTTTCTACGGAGAACACTATGTATTGCCTTTTTATTTGCATGACTTATGTGGCTTGGGAGGAGTAACTACCGATTGCAAAACCGACCATAGGAAGGGATTATCTTGGTTTTGCTTGCTGATACATACCCTGACTGGGAAAGTGTGTTTGACCCTCTATAATCAAAGGGTCCAATCTGTGAGGTGAGCTGCCATTCTTACTATTGGTGGAGGTTTGTTTTTCCCACAAAGTCACTTGCATGATTGTATCTGTAGTCCATCACTGAAGATCTCACAGATTGTCTTGATCTATGGACATTTTTATTTGATTTATGGACTGTTTAGCACTGCACTGTCTTTTGTACAGATCCTGCCAGTGAATTCTACCTAATGCTGCTTCCTGTGATGGGGTGGCAACAATGCTGCACTGCTCCTGAATTAAAAGCAGAATTGCCACTCATGTGAGCTATACCTGATTGGACTACAATGGGAAGTGAGGGAAAAAGAGATAACCCCTGTGGGAAATCTTGGGGCCCTATGAAAATGAGTAGGCTTTCCCCAGCTGGAGATCTTCCTTCCCCGTGGGCTGAGCCATGGATACAGAAGATGTTAAGCACCCCAGAAGCAAGCCAAGAGGGGACATCACTAGACTCATGTGTTGGAACATGTTGGTTGTCAGTGATTTACACCAAAGTTGTTTGACTCCCCTTGTTGTTTTGTAAAGAATATAAGAAAGCCCTTCTGGATGGGATCACCTTATTCCTATCCTTCCAGAGGAGTTTCAGAAGGTGTCAGTAATTTTACGTTGCTGACTGGAGTGTTGTAAGAGTTTGGATACAGAAATTACCTCCGGGAGTGTGGGCTCAGGAAGCTAAACATTGTACCAACATTTACTTTTCCCCACCTACACTGTCATACAGGAGCCTCTGCTTGTACTTTAAGGTAGGAGCAAGTTTGGGCAAAGATAAATCTTGGAGGACACTTGTTCCAAATCCAGTAATGGCAACCAGTAGTCAAAGCTTTATCTATGGCAACATTTCAAAACAACTAGACAAAATGGGAAGATCCGATCGGAGTCGATTCTGTTATACTCCAAGGCTGCAGGAATTAAAAAATGATCCTTGCCCATAATTTACCTTATGTTAAAACCTTGTATCTCTAGACAAAACTTTTTTTGTAAATAGAATAGAAATGGAATATTGTCAAGATTTTTTTTAATTATTTAGGAGAAAAAAATTCTAGTGCTTTTGAAATGCTTGAGAACAATGTGGTATTATCTGAGATTTTTATAAAATATATATTTTTTGCCCTTTATACTATTCATATAAAATATTTTTGCTGTTAAGAGATTGCATACTTTATAGTACCCTATATATTCTGTCCTCATAGTTGTGATCCCAGATAACTTGAAGGAGAATGGGGTGGAGTGTCCGGCGTGTGCTGAGAAGGGAAAGAGCTGCACATCAGAGAAGATCCACAAATGCACAGGAAATCTGGATCAATGCTTTAGTCTCATTGGTGGAATCTATAATGGAAGTAAGAAGTCACCTTCAATTATTCATTAGATCATGTTAATATTAATGATGGATGAGTAAAATTGAGAGCTTTTCTTTTTTTATGTCCCCAAAATATGGGTGGAAGTTGTGTGATTTTGGCATAATTTCACTATATTGGTGAGATTCATTCTTGCCCAAGGTGAAGGTGAAATTGAAGGGGGATCGCATGCCAATCACCTACTAGCATCTTTCTTTTAACACAGCTAAGCAATTAAAACATTTTCTACACTTTCTAAAAGTACTATGGCTTACAATACAAAAATACAATATAAATATACAATATAAATTCAGCACTAACAATCTAGCACAATCCTGCCACTACACATTCTAGTATTCATATCTCTAGTTTACACAAATCAAATACCCCACTTCTGGTACCAAATATTTTATCACAGTTAAAGCGATTGTAAAGGTTTGTTTGTTTTTTAAAAAAAAATAACAAACATGTTATACTTGCCTGCTCTGTGCAAGGGTTTTGCACGCCCCATGCTCTCCTGTCACTGGATTTGATAGACAGCAGCAGGGGCCAATGGCTCCTGCTGCTATCAATTCAATGAGGACAGAGACAGCAGCTGGAGCAGCTGGGCTTGTGTTCGTTGCTGGAACGAACAGGCTAAGGTAAGAAAAAGGGGGTTGGGCTCTGGGGGGCAGTTGCAGCACAGAAGGTTTTTCACCTAAATGCAGAGAATGCATTTAGCATTAGCATAATTTCATATCAACCAAAAAAGAGACAAATGTACACCATAGCGTAATATTGTCAAAAATAATGAATAAATGTACAATATATGCAGTTGCACTTACAGTGTGAAAAACCAAAAAAGAAAGGACAGAAAACCACCCAGTGCATGAATCACAATTCAGTGTACCGCCACCACACAGAGGGCCTCCTTACCAGATGCCAAACCAAAAAAGCAGATGTCCCTTTAAGAAAATAAATCCTCGGCTGGAAACAGACATGCAGCTTGATTGATGGAAAGAAAACTCCCAGCAGAGAACCAAGTAATCCGTATGACCCGTGGGTATCGGTTGGTTTTAACCCACAGAGATGATACAATACACCATAGCGTAATGTCAAAACTTAGTTTAATATAATAAAAAAAAGGATGCACTTACAAACAACCGTTAAAATCTTGCATATAAATATGAAGTCGGCCGGCTACAATACAAAAGCTCTCGTCCTTCTCAACGAGACGGCGTGGTGACTTCAGCACGTACCTCCTCAGACGCGTTTAGTATCCCCCATTGATAATGTTAGTTAAGATGAAACGCGTCTGAGGAGGTACGTGCTGACATCACCACGCGTTGCTAAGAGGCTTGCAACTATACATCGCAGTATCATATTATTGTTTTTCACAAGGTGATGGTACACTCTTTTGTGATTTAGTCACTGGGTGGTCGTTGAACTTATCTTCAGTTGTTCAAGCATTTTCAACATATATGTTTGCTGTGAACAATGCTTATCGCCGAAACTAGTCTGCTGTTGACTGTACTGTGAAGGCTTTACAATAAATACGCTTGATTTTATGGAGTCGCCGGCTGCTTCTTTTTCTTGATGACCGTATGTTGAGGGCATCTGGCCTGGTAAATTCAGGAGGAGGAAACACGTTCATCTTTTTTTTTTTCTGCCCAATCTGCAGGCTCTGGTAATAGTTGTATGGATTTTGGGTGGCCCCCCACAAGAAAAAAAATGAAAAAAAAGCATAGAGTCCCCCAAAAAAGACTTGAAGGGTCTAGTATTGAATTTGGCTCTTTTTGCCCCTGGAAAATCTATACATGATCTGAATGATCTGGGGTACATTTTGAAGGGGAAAGGGGGAGGGGGGGTTTATACTATCTCTGCTCTTTTTTTTACCATTATTTGTGAATTTCAGGCTGATAACTGAATGGGCCAGGTAGAGATGGCTTACTGGTTGTTAAGACGCTGATGGTCATTCTGAACTGGAAGCTGTCATATTTATTAGCAGAAGTACTTCTCACTGCAGTTGCAAGTTCAGCTCTGCTAAATACCCATTTGGGTTCAAATAGATCATCACTAATAATGATACCTATAATCTTAGTTGCAGGTGGATTTTCTGATTGGACATTCAAGGGATGTATCAACAAAGAAGTCTGCGATTACATTGAGACCCATGGTGGATTTGATATACCTTATCTTGATAAAAGCTCCAAGTTGCAATGTACTAAAAAATAAGCACTAAAGGCTGCATACTAGAGGAATTCTGAATAAAATAAAATTGCCTTACCTCTACTTGTTTCTGATTGTAGAATTATAGGAGTGTGATACTGTTCTATTATCTATACAAGGGAAACAATAAAAGTTTAAGAGTGTGCGTGTTTAAAAAAAACTGTGTTTGTAGGGATAAGGTTACGTATGAGTTTAAATAAGGGGTACGTGGCGGTAAGGTTACATATATGGGTGCAGGTTAATAAAAAGTTGGTCCAGAGGGGCTGTGGTATGGCTGCAGGTGTCCAGAGATAAATATAAGAGTACATCAGTCCAAGCGCTTGGGTAAGGCTTGTGAAGAATTTGAAGTATGGTCCATTGGGGTGTGTAAGTGGCCTTGTGGTAATGTTGTTGGTGATGATGGAGGAGATTCATGAGAATGGTAGAATCAACTTTATTAGCCTAAAGTAAAATTACAGGCTAAAACTATCTAATCTTAAAACTGCTCCCACTCCCCTTCTATCACCTATACCAGTGGTCTCCAAAGTGTGGCCCGGGGGCCAGATACGGCCCTTTACTTGGTTTTATCCGGCCCTTGGGACACATTTAATTCACTGATAACAACAATGAGGCATAATTCCCCCTGCTGACACCAATGAAGGGGTTACATTTCCTCCCAATGGCACCAACGATGGGGCATAATTCCCCTCACTGACACCAATGAAGGGGGAACATTTCCTCCCAATGACACCAACAATGGGGCACAATGATATCATGGATGGGACACAATTCCTCTCACTCGCACCAATAATGGGGTGCAATTACTCTCTGAAACTAACAATGTGGAATTATTTTTCCCCACTGACGTTGGGACCTTTTCTACTCCCACTTGCCGCAGTGCGGCCCTCCTGAAGTCTGAAGGACAGTAAACTGGCCCTTTGTTTAGAAAGTTTGCAGACTCCTGACCTATACTATCTACCGTATAGAAAGATATAAGAAAGATCTGTATACTTACCTATTCTCAGGGGGCTCCTGTCCAGTCACATGATTGGCTCCCAGCAGTGGCTTCAAGGGAGAAGAGGGAGCACTGACAACAAATGCCCCATTGTAAGCCTATGGGTGATGAGGACTCCAGTGGCAACCTGTGAAGCTCTGGTGAACTCCATGCCCAAGAGGGTTAAGGCGGTGCTGGAAAATAATGGTGGCCACACAAAATATTGACACTTTGGAACCAACTTTGACATTTTCACTTAGGGGTTTACTCACATTTGTTGCCAGCTGTTTAGACATTAATGGCTGTGTGTTGAGTTATTTTGAGGGGACAGCAAATTTACACTGTTATACAAGCTGTACACTCACTACTTTACATTGTAGCAAAGTGTCATTTCTTCAGTGTTGTCACATGAAAAGATAGAATAAAATATTTACAAAAATGTGAGGGGTGTACTCAATTTTGTGAGATACTATATATATATATATATATATATATATATATATATATATATATATATATATACATACACAATATCTCACAAAAGTAAGTACACTCCTCACATTTTTGTAAATATTTTATTATATCTCTCTATGTCTTTTGCGGGCTGAAATTCCAATCGTGTGTACGCGGCATTAAATGAATGAGTGGTTCCCTCTGCCCAGTCTATGTCTGGATAGTTAAAATCCCCCATTATGATAACACTTCCCATCCTTGCTGCTAATCCAAATTGTCATAGGAGATCCGTCTCCCCCTCCTCCCTCAGGTTAGGGGGCCTATAGCATACTCCCAGTATTATTTTCCCCTTAGCTTCATCCCTTTGGAGCTCTCTTATTCTCTCTATCCTTGCGATAAAGGGTATACCCTTGAATGTTTGCCAGCCAATCATGAGAGCTGTTGAACCAGGTCTCTGAAATTCCCACAAAATCCAAATCCTCCTCGTACAACAGTATCTCTAGTTCACCCATCTTGTCCGCGAGGCTCCTGGCATAGGTGAACATGCCACATAGTTTAGACCGGTCGCATATTATCCTCATAATGGGTGTTCCGAGATTGCAATTAGGACTTGCTACATTCACACCTGAGACCTTGTAACACTAACGAGTCACATGACACCGGGGAGGGAAAATGGCTAATCGTGCCCAATTTGGACATTTTCACTTAGGGGTGTACTCACTTTTGTTGCCAGCGGTTTAGACATTAATGGCTGTGTGTTGAGTTATTTTGAGGGGACAGCAAATGTACACTGTTATACAAGCTGTACACTCATATATATATATATATATATATATATATATATATATATATATATATATATATATATATATATAAAATATAAATTTGAGTTGTTGACACACAGTGCAAGTATTGTTGAACCTTACTTGTGTAACTATATGGTTATGTAGCATGTCAGGATGGTGTTAAACCTTTCCAGAATGTGATGTGTACACTCACATCACCAGGAAGCCTAATTAACTTGCAGCATTGTGAAACAGAGGCAATTATTCACAAGAAGTCATGAGAAAAAGTAGATTGGAGTTATGTGTTGTGAGTAAGAACTAAATTTGTTTTAATTAGCTGATCCTTACTTAGACCATCAAGAAAATTGAACTACTAAAGTAGGTAGTAAGGTAGTAGCTACTTACTACCAGTAGACTACCACTTAAACCATCAAGAAAATTGAACCAGTAGACTACTACATCTGGGAACACATCTCTAAAGGCTTTGTTCACACATGCAGTTAGGGGGCAGTAATACCTGGCATTGAGCCATGGTTTTACCACCTACCCGAACCTGGGCATGCAGCTGCTCAGGGTAGAGAAAACATGCTGTGGCCGCTATGCTGCGATTAGTGGCCACAACATAAATTAAATGTTACCGACACCAAACACAACCAATGTAATTCCTTGGGGCCGTACATACATGCAACACACATGGTAGTGAGTCATTTGCAGGGTTAAATCAGGTGGCAGGAAGGTAACATAGCACCACCTCACCACCTGTCAAATGCCCTCTGAAGAGTGACCTAACACGGATCGCTTATCAGAAGGCACTGCATGTGTGAACAAGCCCTTAATGTGAAACCAATGTGTTGCCTATGCAGGGCAAAGCAACAGATTTTACAACATCTTACAAATATATATTTGGAGTCAAATCCTTATTATTTTGTGGAAATAACATGGTGTGGGCGGAATTCTTCCATCACAGGTTGTGTTACAACTAGAGATGTGAAGGCTCGTTTTTTTTCCCGTTTTTTTTCCTGAAGGCTTTTTTGTTTTTTTCCCAAAAATTGGAAAAATTGAAAAAAGAAAAAAAAATTGTGGAATATTTTATTTTAACATGATGAATAAAATATTTTAAGCCAGGGTGTTCAAATATTTTCCAAATCATTTCTAAAAAAATGTATAATATCAGATTATTCTAATTTCTGTGCACTGAGTGAGGACAAGCAAGTCCTAGGTAACAATCTGAACCCTCCAATGCAAGAACAGTATGCATTTCTTCCTTTAGGAGGCGCTGTGCTGCTATTGTAACAAGAAAAAGGTTTCAGTTTTGCTTTTGCATGTTAGTGGGTGTGTTTGGTTTGTTCTGTCCTCTTCACTAGGCCTCAAAAGCATTGGAAGGAAATGCAGAGCAACAAAAAGGACCTGAAAGTATATACTTAATTAAAAAAGGTAAGAGTTTACATTTATCTGATTCTGAATCCAGAAAACTGAATCATTTAGCTACATATGGAGGCATTTTCACATTACAAGTTCTGAAAAGAAAAATGTGATTTGCAAATATTGTCAGATGAAATATGCATTTACAAATGCTACCAGGATGACAAAACACATTCTTATATGTAACAAGTATCCTGTAGATATTAAAAAATCTTTCATGGATAGAACTGAAGAGGACAAAAATGATGACAATGAATAAAATTTTTCTCAACGTTCTCGTAATAGAATGAATTTCAATCTTAAAAAGACAAAAAAGTGCTAATGTAGCATTTTTTTCAATTTTTCGGAAAAAAAACGGGTTTTTTTCCGAACTTCAAAATTTCCAGGAAATTTTACATCTCTAGTCACACCTCTCCAGCCTGTGTCTTAGAATAACAGGGAGGTGAAGCCTCCATCATACTACATGTAATATACCGCCTCCATTGTTTTAGCTGGTTAGTAAGCATGGAGGAGAGGAGGGAGTGGGCTGTCATTCACCACTGTATAGTCACATGGGCTACTCAAATGTGATAGGGAGGGAATGTTCCGGATAGAAACTCGCTGAAAACTGAGCATGTGCAGAGTTGCCACCACAGCTGCAAAATCCCTAGCTGAATAGGGGACCTGGACAGAAGGGGGAGATGGAAAGTAGCAGGATCAAGCAGGTTTTTTGCAGAATACAGAAAACGAATCTCATAGTGACTGAGTGAGTATGAACAGCATGTAATACACCGTTTATTGATCATTTTTATGATGTGGGTTTAATGACACTTTAAGTCAAATGCTTCCCACATCCAGATGTACCAAATACAGTATTTTTCTGCTGCTGGATTGATGAGAGCCTGTTACTTAAATAAACTAAGCAAAAGTTAATTTTGAGTTAACATTAGGCAGCTTATATAAGTGATTTTGAATGTAATATCAGTTTTCCCAAAAATACTTGCAACCATTTGGCAGGATTTTCAGACTTCTTTTGTGCAGCACTGCGGGCTCTTGCCAGTTATTCTATACTGCACCACCTCCCAGCTTCCAAGAGATGGCTGTGGAGTCAAACCAGCTCTGTGCATCATTTCTTTCTATCAGGCTTGTATATACACTATATTGTCAAAAGTATTTGGACGCCTGCCTTTACACACACATGAACTTTAATGGCATCCCAGTCTTAGTCCGTAGCGTTCAATATTGAGTTGGCCCACCCTTTGCAGCTATAACAGCTTCAACTCTTCTGGGAAGACTGTCCACAAGGTTTAGAAGTGTGTCTATGGGAATGTTTGACCATTCTTCCAGAAGCGCATTTGTGAGGTCAGGCACTGATGTTGAATGAGAAGGCCTGGCTCACAGTCTCCACTCTAATTCATCCCAAAGGTGTTCTATTATGTTGAGGTCAAGACTCTGGCCAGTCAAGTTCCTCCACCTCAAACTCGCTCATCCATGTCTTTATGGACCTTGCTTCGTGCACTGGTCCAAATCATTTGGTGGAGGGGGGATTATGGTGTGGGGTTGTTTTTCAGTGGTTGGGCTTGGCCCCTTAGTTCCAGTGAGGGTAACTCTTATGCCATGTACACATGATCAGACTTTCCGGCGGGAAATGTTGGATGTGAGTTTGTTGGCTGAAAGTCCGACCGTGTGTATGCTCCATCGAACATTTGATGTCGGACTGTCGGAAGAATGGTCAAACATTCCCATAGACACACTCCTTGTGGACAGCCTTCCCGGAAGAGTTGAAGCTGTTATAGCTGCAAAGGGTGGGTCAACCCAATATTGAACCCTATGGACTAATGCCCCGTACACACGGTCGGATTTTCCAACGAAAAATGTGCGATCGGAGCGTGTTGTCGGAAATTCCGACCGTGTGTGGGCTCCATCGGACTTTTTCCATCGGAATTTCCGACACACAAAGTTGGAGAGCAGGCTCTAAAATTTTCCGACAACAAAATCCGTTCACGTAAATTCCGATCGTGTGTAGACAATTCCGACGCACAAAGTGCCACGCATGCTCAGAATCAAGCAGAAGAACAGCACTGGCTATAGAACTTCATTTTTCTCAGCTCGTCGTACGTGTTGTACGTAACCACGTTCGGAATTTCCGACCAACTTTGTGTGACCGTGTGTATGCAAGACAAGTTTGAGCCAACATCCGTCGGAAAAAATCTGATGGATTTTGTTGTCAGAATGTGCGATCGTGTGTACAGGGCATAAGTCTGGGATGACATTAAAGATTATGTGTGTGTGAAGGCAGGCGTCCCAATACTTTTGACAATATAGTGTACTTGAACTGAACTCCAGAAAAGGAATTAAATTGAAGCACAAAGACATGGACCTTTTAACCTGCCTAAATTTTACAATTTTGCTCCCCAACTCTTGGCACCATTGCCAGACAGCAGCTTGGTGACCTCACTTTTTTTTTCTGAGGGAGTTAAAGAATACAGCTTGGTCACCACCAATCTTCCACTAGCCAGTAGCTGGACATAGGAGTAGCAGAAAACTGACAAGGTCATAATTCTGCTCTCTTTCCCTATAAGTATATTTCAGCAAACCAGTCCTGATTGCCCCCTCTCCCTCATTCTGAGTACTACAGTGCATGGGATTAGATTAGGGTTGTACCAGAGGGTCGTCTCTTTATTATGCCTTGCATGGGAAAAGTACAGGTTCACTTTCATATCTGATTATCATATTATTTATTATCTTGTCACTGAAACAAATAGAGTGACTGTAATTTTAAAAGACAATTAACATAATGTTTGCTGTATCATTAGATAATTGTGAGAACCTGGTAATCATATAATAATTGCACTTTCATACCTACTCATTACTGCATTTCTGCATCTCAAGTGTTTGTGACTTAAAGGCACTTCCCTAAGTGAGAGTCATAAATAAGAGTTTTATTGAGTCTGAGTAAACATTCGTGGACGGGTCAGTGTTCTCCGATCACATTGATCATGAAGACTCTGCTGATCCTGATATTGGTCCTCTGGATCTCTGTTGCTACAGGTAAGAAATCAGTTATAGCTTTATCATTTTATACTTGGTTTCCCATAGCTGGTTATTTAACCCCGGAAGATTTTACCCCCTTCCTGACCAGAGCACTTTTTGTGATTGGGCACTGCGTCGCTTTAACTGACAATTGTGCGGTCGTGCGATGTGGCTCCCAAACAAAATTGACATCCTTTTTTCCCACAAATAGAGATTTCTTTTGGTGGTATTTGATCACCTCTGTGGTTTTTATTTTTTGTACTATAAACAAAAAAAGAGCGATAATTTTGAAAAAAAAAAGCAATATTTTTTACTTTTTGCTATAATAAATATCCCCCAAAAATATATAAAAAAACAAATTTTTTCCTCAGTGTAGGCCGATACGTATTCTTCTACATATTTTTGGTATAAAAAAAAATCGCAATAAGCGTATATTGATTGGTTTACACAAAAGTTATAGCGTCTACAAAATAGGGGATAGTTTTATGGCATTTTTATTATTATTTATTTTTTATTAGTAATGGCGGTGATCTGCGATTTTTATCAGGTCTGCAACATTATGGTGGACACATCGGACACTGTTGACTCTATTTTTGGGACCATTGTCATTTATACAGCGATCAGTGCTATAAAAATGCATTGATTACTGTGTAAATGACACTGGCAGGGAAGGGGTTAAACACTAGGTTAAGTGTGTCCTAGGCAGTGATTCTAACTATGGAGGGGTTGGGCTACTCCTCACATGACAGCGATCACTGCTCCCGATGACAGGGAGCAGTGATCTCTGTCATGACACTAGGCAGAACGGGGAAATACCTTGTTTGCAAAGGCGTCTCCCGTTCTTCTGCTCCGTGACATGATCGTGGGCACTCGGCAGATATCAAGTCCATGGGACCCGCGGTCACGGAGAACAAGGCGGGCGCGTGCCCACAATGCCGCTTCTTAAAGGGGATGTACTTGTATGCCCATTTGCCCAGCCATGCCATTGTGCCGACGTATATTGTTGTGCGCTGGTCGGCATGTGGTTAAAGGATGTGTCGTGCCCTGGACAGATGATTTACTTTGTAACTCTTAAGTGTATAGAAGCACACCAGTGCGACTTGTCATGCAACTTGAGAGTTCAAAGTCACATCAAGACAAGTCGCACCCCATTAGCGACAATGGAACCGTTCAAATCGGTGCGACTCAACCTTTGAAAAAGGTTCTTGCTCTATTTTTGTTTAAAGCCACACTGGTGTGAACCAGGGCTAAAGGAGAGAAATCTTTTTATTAGCTCTTCCACACAGCAGCATATTATTTTTGTTAAGCATTCCCAAGGCGAACCAACAGCAGAATGAACAGGATGTATACAGGATGATTCTAGAGCATATTGCTTAACCATTTAAGGACCAGAAGGATTTGCCCCCTTAATGACCAGGCCATTTTTGCGATTTGGCACTGCCCTTTGGTCGTACTTTGCGGTGCGACTCAATGATACAAAGATGTACCTCAGTAATAGGGTTCTGATAGTGGTAGGAAAAATCACATCACATGGTAAACATAAAAAAAGGAAAATATAAAATGAATAAATAAAATGAAATAAAATAAAATGGAAGAACCATTAAAGAACGAAGCAACAATCCTTATAAAAGTTCAGTGCAGGTTAAGATCCAAAATAATAATCTAATCTAATACTGTTTCTTTACCTCTTTTTGGATCTTAACCTGCACTGCACTCTTATAAGGATTGTTGCTCCGTTCTTTAATGGTTCTTACATTTTATTTTATTTTATTTTATTTATTCATTTTTTATTTTCCATTTTTTATGTTTGCCATGTGATGTGATTTTTCCTATCACTATCAGAACCCTATTACTGAGGTACATCTTTGTATCATTGAGTCGCACCGCAAAGTACGACCAAAGGGCAACTGATGGTTATAGCACTTTATGACATATCATATTTATGAAAGAATATTTCTATCAAGCGCTGTGAATATTTTCTTCTCCTAAGAAAGTAAATATATTTATTGACAGATCTCTGTTCTGTCTCTGTCAGGAGGGATCGCGGGTGTCCGGCAGGCATAGCGACCACTGGCCACACGCATCGGCTCTGGCCATTGCCCGCGCCCCCTAGAGCTCTTAAAGCTGCCGACGTGCCATGACGGCGATTCGCCCAGGGGAGCCAACCTGCCGCAGTATAACTGCGACGGCTGGTCCTTAAGTGGTTAATCTGTTAGTGTAATACCAAGAGAAAATAAGGATTATAGAAAAATCTCTGATAGGCTACCAAGGAATGGTTTAGATTTTTTAACAAAGGTTCCTATAAACATTCATACAAAAACTCTTTGTACATTTGATGACTGTCGTTCAAAAGTACTTAAAATTTTGGTTTGCAGTACTGTTATATAATCCGATATACTGTACGCTGTTCTGTAAAAATGTTCTTTACTTTGTATAAATTCTTTTGTACAATAAAAATTCTGTAAAGCTAAAAAAAAAAAAAAAAATTTGGTTTGCTTTTAACATTTGATTTTGAAATGATTGTAGTTTCCCAAATGAAAACCATATACACTATTAGAAATCAGAAAATGTTTTCATCCCACTCCTTCAAATTGTCAAAAATGAACATTGATTTTACTCCACTAATGATTAGAAAAATCAAATGACCCCCCCCCCTTTTTTTTTTTGGTTTTTGTTTCTGACCTGTTTTTATCCTCCATTTTTCGGTTACCTTAGAGCAGGGGTGTCAAACCCCTGATTCTATTGTTGGCCATGTCAGCCTTATGGTTGCTCTCTTAAGGGCTGGTTGTATCTGTAAGACTAGATGTACAGAGCACCTGACTCCCCCTTACATCAGATGTCAAGACCCCCCACCATCAGAAGTCAAAAATCCCCCACCATTCCTTACATCACAGTGCATCCCCCTTATCTGGTGCTGCTGCCAGAAAGTAGCAGGGGGCAGACCTGGGTAGCAGAAATTGCAGGGTCTGGAGGGGGACCAGAGGAGGGCTGGAGTCAGCTGCCAGAGTATGCTGAATGCTGAAACTAGGGGAGGAGATGAGGGGGTTCTGCAGCTGCATAGAAAGGTGCAGGATCTGTGGGGGGGGAGTTCTGACATCGGGGGGGGGGGCAGAGAGGACCCTCTCTGCGGATGCATGCTGAAACACAAGATCTGGTGTAGGAATTCTGTCCTCCTCTCTGCTGCCGATTGGTGAGACAAGGCATGGGTGAAGACGAGGGGGTGCCGAAATTGCAGGAGAGGTGCGATAGCCACATGAAATGGCCTGGCAGGCCGGATTCAGCTGTGTTCGGCACATGTGCTGTAGAGATTTAAGAGCTGGGTGATAGGAGATCAAAATTTGGTACCACGTCCCATTTAGACAGAAAAAAGGAAAGGAAGGGACAGGTGGGACTTTTAAGGTACCAGAAAATAGAATAATAAATCAATTTAAAAAAATATAAATTTTATTTAAGCAATTCTCTAAAATTGCAATAAACATTTAACAGGAATCTCGTATCATTATGTTTGACATGTACAACCACGTCCTACTCTACATGTTTCGCTCAAAAGAGCTTCCTCAGGAGTTTTTTGGAAGTGTCGCATGAAGTATTATATAGTATAAGAGAAACAACAATTGTAAATGATTATGCTTAAAAATTGCCATGAATAAAATCGCATGCCATGTGCCGGTACCTACCCCCCCTCCCTTTTTTGTTATCGTGAGTGGTACCTTGATAGACCATCCTTCTTCCTGGCTCTCTTCAGCAATGGGGCCTCTTCTGGGTCTCCTCCTTGGCACAGCTTCCTCCAGACCAGGCAAGACAGCTTCAGTAGCACTTCAGTACATGTTAGGCCCCAAATTAGGCTATTGGACCTAACAGCAGAGCTCCATCCAGCAGCACCCCCCTAGGTCTAAGCCCAGAAAAAGAGAGAGAGCATGATCTGACCCAAGTATTTATATCCCCCCCCCCCCCCCCCCGCATGCACCAGTAACATAAACCACCTACTGGATTGGCTGAAGAAAATATAACTATTCATAACTTAGTTTTGTTTGTGAAATCTCATACTATGACCAGCAAAACCAGTGACATCTGTTAGCAACAATGAGAAATCACAAGCCAACTTAAGCTTAGGGACAAACCAGGTGAAAGAAAATATACAATCAGTCTGAGCTAACTACAGCCCAACTAAAAACGAAATAAATTTTCAATAAAAAATTGCATTGAACCAGAAAATCAACCAAACAGTCGTAAAACAAAAATTTCCAATAAAATTCTCCTAGAGTATGGCCGGTTTTAGACTATATTTTCTCCATATAGCCTCCCCCTTTTGCCTCTTGAGATTTTGGGATGTTCATAGCTGAGGGCAATGCTTGCGGTGATATGAGCCCAACAACTGACAGATGCAAAGTACCTTTGTTAAATGTGGAAAATGGAGCAAGAATAGAAAAAACCTTTTGGCCAACATTATTGAAAAATTCTTAAAACATATACCCAGCCAAACATATTGTTTTCGTTTTATATAGAGTGGAGAAGGGTTGGAGCCTTAGTCTTGTTTTTCTACTGATATCTGGGGTTCTGTTGGAGAGATTTCCTTTTACTTTCTGTACCAGAGGCAATGTGTTTATCAAGCAATAAGTCAGAGAAATTTACAACAGGGACAGAAATAAAAAAGTTACAGTAGGAAGGGGTAGTGGCCTATGCATGGCAGAGTAAGCTTCCTTTGAGTTGAGCTTTGATCTTAAATCTGGAGAAACTGACCTAATACTCATCAACCAGCCGGGAGCCGGTTAATGACCAGCCAGGAGGGAAACAGTTAACTTTGTTTCCTGCACTTTCTGCTCAGTTCTGCCTCTCTCCTTGTGTTTATAATAAAAGGGGGGAGGGCTCTGCCCAGACTCACTCAGTCTGCTGCATGTGAAAGAAGACACATACATTCCACAGCATGTAATCTCCAGCTGCTTACAGAGAAGTGAGAAGGAGCAGCAGTTCAGGGACCAAGCTGGCCTGCTGTTACATCCACCATGTGGGGGGATTGCTGGCAACGGCAGTCTGCCCTGAAGATACCAGCCCTGGATACTGCCAACATGAACTCTTGCCTGTGCAGGTACACTGAGGCAGCCTCATTTTTTAGGGTTTAGGGACATTAGGAAAAGATTGTGCACTTTGTTCTTTTATGCTAAGAGTTTTCAGTAAAGCTTTTGAAGCTTTGTCCTTTGCCTGGTCTGAAGTTTCTAAAGGAGTGCATGTAAGTAACCAGAGTAAAGTAAGTGATTAGCAAGGGTAATGGAGGTTTAAAGCGGTTGTATACCGCTGGACATTTTTTTTTCTTCGTCCTGCAAAGTCATAATGTGCTAGTATGCATCGCATACTAGCACAATATGTGAACCTCACCTGAAAACGAAACTGTTCCAGCG
The DNA here is from genome assembly GCA_037952925.1 of Lithobates clamitans. Lineage (NCBI taxonomy): Eukaryota > Metazoa > Chordata > Amphibia > Anura > Ranidae > Lithobates > Lithobates clamitans. The sequence continues at coordinate 1,049,785 of JBBGZY010002556.1, read as the reverse complement.
CCGCGATGTCAGCGCTGTAGCCACTTCCATTTTCACCTGTCTTGCTTCCAGGTTCGTGGGCTCCGGCTCTGTGATTGGCCGGAGCCGCAATCATGTCACTCACATGCGCACCTGAGGCCGTTCCTTTAGAGCGCATGCGTCAGTGATGTCACTGGCTGCATGTAATGTAAATATCTCCTAAACAGTGCAAGTTTAGGAGATTACTACCTTATTATAGGCTTACCTATAGGCAGTGGCTTCGCTAGGGGGTGGCTTTTGGGGTTATAGCCCCGAATCTGGGGCCCATAGCCCCAAGTCTCTGCAGGGGTCCCCAATGGGAGGGGAGGCTCTCTGGGGACCCTGATTTAAGGGGGAGGCTCTCTGGGGACCCTGATTTAAGGGGAAGGCTCTCTGGAGACCCTAATGTAAGGGGGGCTCTTTGGGAACCCTGATGTAAGTGGGGGGCTCTCTGGGGACCCCGATGTAAGGGGGACTCTCTGGGGACCCTGATGTAAGGGGGGGTTCTCTGGGGATATATATATAAATACATACACACACACACACACATATTATATACACGTGTATGCCCGCCCAAACGTATGAATTTCTTTCTACTACGCTGCTATGAGCTCTAGCCTCAGATCTTTTGTAGACCTAGCAACACCCCTGCCTATAGGTAAATGTCAGCAGAAGAAGTTTACTTCCTCTTTAACAAGCAGCCTGCCATGAAGCATAAACATGTGACAGGTGAAATAGCCTATTGCAGCGAAGGAGTTGTTGTCGGCACTCTCTCCTTAAGTGGTCCATCTGCCAATAGGAATGGAAGTAGATCAGCGCCACAGAGATTCTTGGCCTGTGCACAGGTACATAAGGGAAAAAGTGATTTCAGAGCATGTAAGGAGTCCATGCTAAGGGCCCCATTCTGTTACTGGTAGTGAGGTAGCAGAAATACGCTGGACAGGTGGAGAGGGTATAGGCTCAGCGTGTCCCTCCTAACTGCAACAAGTGACATTAGTGGTGTACATTAACATGAAGAGAGTTAAAGGAGATTAGGGACAGCCAAAGCTCATTTGGCTGTACTTCTCCTGTGGATCACTCCTGTGACCTGTTTTCAATAGAGAGCAGACTGAAGTCCGCTTTCTGCTGATGTCACAGAGTCAGTCCAGGCTCGGCATCATTACGACCATGGAGTCGGGATCCCCCAGATACCTCGACCGACACCCGGCTCAGCCTCTCAGCGATCTGCTGAAAGCCTGAGCCAGCCACTCCTGCCCCCTCACACACACAGCCCAGCACTCCAGTGAGTGAGGAGGGGGCAGAGAAGAGAGCTGCTGACTGACAGGCAGCAGCTCTCTGCTCAGGGAGCTTTGAGAACCGAGCGATCTGCGGTGTTCGATCGATTGGATCTCAGTGTTAGAGGCACCGGGGGACAGATGCAGGATTGGACCGATGCTTCATTCACCTTCACTTCCAGTGTGGTATATGACATCACTTCAGGTTGCTGTACAGACAGTGCATTTTGTCCTTACGACTTTATCCAAGGGGACTTAGCGAACACTAGCAGCTTTGGCAAACTGACTAGCACATCTGCCTTGTGGCACTGGGGACCTCAGTTCAGGCATTATCTGTATGTTGTTTGAATATTCCCTGTGTTTACGTGGGTTTTCTCTCGCACTCCAAAGACATTCTTATGGGTTAATTGACTGCTGTCTAAACTGGCCCTAGTATGTCCCATAGGGACCTTATGTAGCACCCCTTTGACATCCCAAAGGCAAAAAGACACTGGCAAGTGCGGGCTAGTATTTCAGTGCTGAGTCCATGGTTAAAATTAGGGGAATGAAAAAGTACAATGGGTGCCAATCACTTTTGTCTTTTTAAAGCTTTATTTCAGAATGGTTAAGAAGGTAAGGGTTAGGGTGCTTCTTCCAAGTGAGTCACCAGGCCCTTCTAAGAGACCATCCTTCTTCCTGACTCTCTCCAGCAATGGGGCCTCTTCTGGGTCTCCTGCTTGGCACAGCTTCTTCCAGACCAGGCAAGACAGCTTCAGGACCACTTCAGCACGTTATGCCGCGTACACACGACCGGACTTTACGGCATACTTGGTCCGGCGAACCGGAGTCCGTCGGACAATTCGATCGTGTGTGGGCTCCAGCTGACTTTTTTTTCTCAAAAGTTTGACGGACCTAAAAATGAAACATGTTTCAAATCTGTCCAACGGTCTCGAGTCCGGTCGAAAAGTCCGCTCGTCTGTATACCTGTCCGACGGACAAAAACCAACGCTAAGGCAGCTATTGGCTACTGGCTATGAACTTCCTTGTTTTAGTCCGGTGTACGTCATCTGTCGGACTTTGGTTGATTGTGTGTAGGCAAGTCCGTTCATTCGGAAAGTCCATCATAAAGTCCGTCGAAAAGTACGCCGGACAAAGTCTGCCGTAAAGTCCGCTCGTGTGTACGCGGCATAAGACCCCAAATTAGGCTATTGGACCTAACAGCAGAGCTCCATCCAGCAGCACCCCCCTAGGTCTAAGCCCAGAAAAAGAGAGAAAGCGCATGGTCTGACCCAAGTATTTATATCATGCACCAGTAGCATAAACCACCTACTGGATTGGCTGAAGAAAATATAACTATTCATAACTTAGTTTTGTTTGTGAAATCTCATACTATGACCAGCAAAACCAGTGACATCTGCTAGCAACAGTGAGAAATCACAAGCCAACTTAAGCTTAGGGACAAACCAAGTGAAAAAATATACAATCAGTCTGAGCTAACTACAGCCCAACCAAAAAATAAATTGACATAGTAGCCACTTTTTAGGACAAGGGGGAGACACTTAGAATGTAAGCTCCTTAAGGAAAGAGACTGATGTGAATGTGTATGTAAAGTGATTGTGCTATATAAATAACTGTAATTAAATTTCTGTGTGTTGTTTTTGTTGGAAATCAAGCCTCACTTCCTGTCTGGGGAAACTTCACTTTCAGCAGGATATGCTCAACTTTTCTCACCTCTAGCCCGGGTTCACACTATAACGGGCTGCGGATCGCACAGGAGCGCTGTGCGTCCCTGTTCCCCGTTTCAGGGACGAATCAGGGCCGATTCTATGCCTGAATTCGGCCCTGAAACGGAGCCAAAGATGCACAGCGTTTTTGTGCAGTGTGCTCCGCAGCCGCCCCGGAGATATGTGAACCGGCTCCATAGGGAGCCAGTCACATTCTCCTGCTATGCGAATTAGATGTGCGGAAACGCACATCTAATTCGCATAGGTGTGAACCAGGGCTTATATTCAGTCATCCTGAGCGAAGTGAAATACTCAGCACCTCTGGGTATAGGTGAGCATGTGACTCACTCCCCCTCTCCCATGTGACAGGGCTAGTTTACTTGTGATAGGCCCAGTTCTGTAACATGGGGGCAACTAAGAAGTCCATAACCCTGTGTAACCTCATGGGGGCAAGGAAGAAGCCTAAAGACCTGTGTAACCTCATGGGGGTAAGAAAGAAGTCTATAGAACTGTGTAACCTCATGGGGAAGAGAAGAAGTGAAGTCTATAGACTTGTGTAACCTCATGGGAGCTAGGAAGAAGTCAATAAGACCCATGTAACCTCATGGGGAAGAGAAGAAGTCTATAGACTTGTTTAACCTAATGGGGAAGGGAAGAAGTCCATAGACCTGTGTAACCTCATGGGGAAAGGGAAGAAGTCCATAGACCTGTGTAACCTCATGGGAACAAGGAAGAAGTCTATAGACCTGTGTCTATAGACCTGTGTCATGGGGAAGAGAAGAAGTGAAGTCTATAGACTCATGTAACCTCATGGGAGCAAGGAAGAAGTCAATAAGACCTGTGTAACCTCATGGGGAAGAGAAGAAGTCTATAGACCTGTGTAACCTCATGGGGAAGAGAAGAAGTCCATAGACTTGTGTAACCTCATGGGAACAAGGAAGAAGTCTATAGACCTGTGTACCTCATGGGGGTAAGGAAGAAGTCTATAGACCTGTGTAACCTCATGGGGAAGAGAAGAAGTCAATAGACTTGTGTAACCTCATGGGAGCAAGGAAGAAGTCTATAGACCTGTGTAACCTCATGGGGGTAAGGAAGAAGTCTGTAGACCTGTGTAACCTCATGGGGAAGAGAAGAAGTCAATAGACTTGTGTAACCTAATGGAGGAAGGGAAGAAGTCCATAGACCTGTGTAACCTTATGGGGGTAAGGAAGAAGTCTATAGACCTGTGTAACCTCATGGGGAAGAGAAGAAGTCAATAGACTTGTGTAACCTCATGGGAGCAATGAAGAAGTCTATAGACCTGTGTAGCCTCACGGGGAAGAGAATAAGTCAATAGACTTGTACAACCTCATAGGGGCAAGGAATAAGTCTATAGACCTGTGTAACCTAATGGGGAAGAAAAGAAGTCCATAGACCTGTGTAACCTCATGGGGCAAGGAAGAAGTCTATAGACCCGTGTAACCTCATGGGAGCAAGGAAGAAGTCCATAGGCCTGTGTAACCTCATGTGGAAAGGGAAGAAGTCCATAGAACTGTGTAACCTCATGGGAACAAGGAAGAAGTCTATAGACCTGTGAAACCTCATGGGGAAGGGAAGAAGTCCATAGACCTGTGTAACCTCATGAGGGAAGGAAAGAAGTCCATAGACCTGTGTAACCTCATGGGGGAAGGGAAGAAGTTCATAGACCTGTGTAACCTCATGGGAGCAAGGAAGAACTCTATAGACGAGGGGTCTCAAACTGGTGGCCCTCCAGCTGTTGCAAAACTACAAGTCCCATGAGGCATTGCAAGGCTGACAGTTACAAGCATGACTCCCACAGGCAGAGGCATGATGGGACTTATAGTTTTGCAACAGCTGGAGGGCCGCCAGTTTGAGACCACTGCTATAGACCTTATTGCATGCAGCCTGTTCATTCTATGTTTATCTCTCTTGATGTGTAGATTAGTACAAAATTAGTGTAAAAAGTTAATATGACCTTCCTTCTCTTCCAAAGTCCCTCCATAATTCTTATATGTGCTTTATATTAATATTTATGGTCAGATAAAAGAAAAGAATAACATTTGTAACATATTTACAATTCCTTTATTTCTAGAAATGATTAAATATTCTTTCTTCCTTATTTGACAGAGGCACTTGTCTGCCAGAAATGTGAGAATTTCCAAGGAAACATCTGTACCAACTACATCAAAGAGACCTGTCCCCAGGGCGTCACACGATGTTATGTTAATATTATGATGGAGAAAATGGGTAACCCAACCTAATAAATATAATCTATTTTTCTCTGTTACCATGACAAGGTTTCCAAGCACAACATTATACTCAGAAGAAGATGTACGTTCTGAAATATGGAGGATGAAATTATTGATCTCCTTCTGAAAATGCTGGTTGCCTTCCTGCTTCTGGTTGCAGTCCATTCCAAGTCACTAACCTGAAACATATTAGCAAGTCAGAACTCCAGATCTTCATACTTAAGCCGCCCATTAATGGTTGGAATCTCAGCCAGTTCAACAGGAACCGGCTGAGATTCAAACCATGTATGGGCAGGCTGAATGCACCAAAGTTATTCAATCAACTTGGGTACAACCAGTCTGCCGGTGGAGAACAGAATGGCTTATCGGGTGGTTGCAGGAAAGACATTTGCTCCGTCTATGGCCAGCCTTACTCCAGGCCAGTGACTCAGAAAGTATTAAAGCCATTGGATTAAGATGATGGCCAGGCAACTAGCATTTTTGTATTTTGTAATTTTGTATTTCCACTTTTTCAGTCAAATTTGGATAACACCTACTTTATATTTGTTACAGATTCTCATTTACGTGGCATAACCTAAAGTGAAATGAATAAGGCTGCTTACATTTTACTTGCTCTTTTCTGAAACTCCAAACCTGAATTTTTCCTCCGATATGCAGAGGGGGCTGAGGAGCTATGCCCCTTTCACACCTGCACGTTGTACTAACACGCATTTTTTACTTTTTTTTGGTGAATTTTTCGTGCAGCAGAATGACAAACACACCAACAAAGGCTTCCACACCTTTTCAGGCAGTGAGCCTTGCGCATTATCTTACCACGTGTTTTGGAACATTTCCAAGCCACATTTGGGGTGCCATTAATTAATGGCCCTCGCAAGCATGACACACATTTTTCTGCACTTCCGCATGTGTTCCCGGATTGAGCAGATGTGAATGGAGCCTTAATGTTTACCATTAATTATCCTGTCTGTACTGTACTGGCATAATTCATTTTCAGTTGCATACTAGTTTGACACTGCCTGTCCTAACAAAGGGTTTACAATCTAGAACACTGGCCTCCAAACTTCGGTCAATGGGCCCTATGAGGCATTTTACTTGCCCTTGGGACACTATACATTACAGCAATACAATGCACTATTCCTCCTACTGACACCAATAATGTGTCACCATTCCATCCACCGATATCAACAGTTAGGCATAATTTCTCCCACTGACACCAGTGATGGGGAACTCTGCATCTCTGCTCCAGGTGAGTAGCCTATAATGATCCCATCACAACGCCTCAAGTTAGGTGCCAGCCCAGCTCATGTGCTGCACAATGCAAGACAAGGAAGATCTGGACACTATGTATAATGCAAATAAAGCTGCCAACACCCCCCACTCTTCCTGATAATGTGAAAATATAAATAAAATTAAACCAATTAGTGCAGCGCTAAATAAATACTACAAATAAAAATTAATAAAGATTGAATAAATGCATCTCATAAAGTGCACTGTGTCTAACAAAGTGCAATAATAAACTGCTTTTAGTGTAAAAATACAATAAAATGTCCAAACATAAAGTGCAATGCGTTTGATACTCCACACAGTGTCCTTATGCACTCCAATCCATAACTTGAAAGTCTATTATATATTATTTGAAGAATAATTTGTGAATACATCGTATCTTCACACTGCTCCACCTGTGTGCACACAGAATCCTCATGCAACCCTCCACCAGATGTACCCTCACCTTATAGGCTTATTTCAAGTGCTTACTTATAGATCAATCCTCTGGGATAATCCTTCTGTTATTCCTCCTTCCTATGGTCTGCTCTTTAACACAGGTGTTGGATCAGCATATGGAGTACTCCTTCCTGATATTAGCCAGTGATCTCCATTCTCATATCACACACATATCACAACAGAAGCTTGCAATAGTGGTTTATTGTTTTTATATATTTATTCAAATAAAACAACCCAATATATATACTCACATTTCTTATAATAAAACAGAGCCTTGGTATATGTAACCATATGCATTGAGACGATGGTATCACCTGCAAACCGGTTTGTCATACGTCAGCCCTTCCGGTCCCTCCTAAGGGCTGACGTATGAGGAACAAAGAAGTGTCCAGGCATAGGTTTCCAGTGTAAAGGACAAAGGGAATACGGCTAACTGGTGCTGCAGAACCGGTTTTCAGGTCTTTTTAAACAAATTTTAACAGTTTGTATTAATTAAACAATTTGACAATTAATTGAACACATTGTGTGCTCAACTCAGTGTCAGCCCTACATCCTTTAAATGCCTATCCTTTATGGGATCCTTTCCAAATATGCATACAAAACAATAGAATAGAGTAGAATGAAATAGAATATAACCATCTTCCAAAATTTGAAATTTGAATAGAATAAAACAGAAAAGAATAGAGTAGATCAGAAAAAAATAGAAAAGAATAGAATAAAATAGAGGGAATATAACTATCTTTCGAGCTAATTACGAATTTTGTATAGAATACATTTGAATTCAAGTAGAATAGAATAGAAATTAATAGACTAGAAAATAGAACACTAGAATAGAAAAAAAACAATAGAATAGAATAAAATACAATATACCGGTAACCATCTTCCGAAATTAAAATTCTTAAATAGAATAAAGTCGAATTTGAATAGAATAATTTGCATTTGAATGCTGATTCAAATTTCCCGAATTTGAAATACATTAGAAAACAAATAAATGAAACAAAACTAAACAAATTAAACAAATTTAACCAAATAAAATTATTTAAATAGATCATTGAAACGGAACAAATTGTTTTGTTCTACACATGTCTAATAAAAACAGACTTGCGTCTATTACATCTGGCTACCTCCGATCCGTCATGTTCAGATCTAGAAAAGGACTGATTTAGAGGTAAGTGGAGGTAAATGGACGCACGTTCGTTGACATCCACCTGTCCATAGTCTTGCATGGAGCTTCCAATCGCGTCCACCTGAAAAACTGACAGGCGGACATGATTGGAATGCCCGTTTAAAAGGACCCGAAAAATTGAACTTTTAAAGCTGGCAGGAGCAGCATGGCCTTTGACATATAAGAAACGGTGGCATGATCCTCCTAATTATCAGAATGACTACTTCTTTAAACTGTGTAAGTGGATGATGGACCTAGGGTTAACTCAGCTTTGCTATCATTTTAAATAGTTGATTTGGGCCAGCTCGGCCCAGAGAACTAAATAAAGTGACTAGGATTAAAGACTTTTTAGGCATTTACACACAAATTATATACCATTGTGTCTCCCTGATGAAGATTTTCTGAAGAATTGAAACACGTTGGGTTTTTATCTACTTACCTGTGGTTGTTTCCGGTAGATGTGATAGTATCTGTATATATACCTTTGTGGTTCATAATTTGTTGATTTTATATGATGTTTTTAATGACATTTGTACGTTTATAGTAATTTGTGTGTAAGTAGCTAAAAGGTCCCTAATCCTAGCCAGTTGGGTACTATTCTACATATAGGAAGTAGCACCCAGTATGATCAGACTTATAGAATAACTATTTAAAATGACAACAAAGCTGGAGTTAGGCTTTACGGATACAGATTAACAGGAGAAAGAAAAATGGACAGGAAATTTACAAATTTTGAGCTTTCTAAAGGCCTGTACACAGGATCGGACTTTTTGACAACAAACATGCAAATTAGCTGTTTTGGAGCAACATCTGACCGTGTGTACGCTCCATCGGACAAACTTTTTCAGTTTTCATCGGACTTTTTTTGGCTGTGCGAACGGACAAACTTTCCGGCAACAAAAGTCCGATGGAGCCAAGTCTGATCGTGTGTACACAAAGCCGTCGGACTTTTGTACACACTAAAGTACCTGCCCACGAGAATGTTCTCGGCGACAGGGTACTGTACATCTGGCGCTGGCTGCAATAGGAAAAACACATTTTCCTATTGCGGCGAGCGTGAGAGGGAATTCCCCTCTGGGGGCATACCAGGCCCTTAGGTTTGGTATGGATTTTAAGGGGAACCCGATACGCCGAAAAAACGGCATGGGGTTCCCCCCCAAAATCCATACTAGACCCTTATCCGAGCACGCAGCCCGGCCGGTCAGGAAAGGGGGTGGGGACGAGCGAGCCCCCCCCTCCTGAACCGTACCAGGTCGCATGTCCTCATTTAAAATTTATTTAAAATTTGGCGTGGAGTTCCCCCTCGAGATTCATACCAAACACAGTACCTAGCATTGGCAGGGATCCAAGTCGGATCCCCGCACCAGTGTGAACCTGGCTTGCAAGGTGTCAATCTTGCCGATAAAAGCGGCGAGATTGACACAATATCAGACAACAATACAGAAGTTGACCAAAAGGTGGTGGTAAAGAGCTGAAAAACAACGTGATTTGGCGAAAGTTGGCTGAAAAAGTTCTGCCGTGTGTATGCAATACAAACTTATGGCCAACGCCCTTTGTACAAAAATCCACAGGAAAGTTTGTACAAAGTCCTATCGTGTGTATGAGGCTTTATAAACTTTTAAGACTTTTTACATTGTTTATTTTTTTCTTTTTTCTTTTTTTTTCTTACCTAGGTAAAAAAATCTATTACCAGAGTACGAGAGGATGTGCTACGGACATAGGTTCATGCATTAACAACTTCAACATGGTCGTGGGGACTGGTGTCAAGATGGTGGTTAGCACATCTTACTGCTGTACAGGAGACCTTTGCAATAAAAGGCCCATAGATTGTAAGTCAGAAAATCACAGATAAAATGTAAACACATACAATAGAAGGGTGTAGCCAAGGAAAAATATGGATCAGATGGCCAAAACCAAGGGCCATGTTAAAGAGCACATAAACTAAAAATATGCTTTAAATATCTAATGAGGGGAAGAAAAGGAAAACAACATTAAGAAAGCCCCTAGGAGGTCAATTTATGGTGTAGTAATTGGAACTGAAGGTCTATAAGCAGAAAATAGACATGACATATACTGTAGACGTGGGGTGCTCATGCCTGTGAGGAGTTAGACATTCTGTGCTCAGATTCAGGCCCTGGCACCACTTAAGAGGAACTTTGTAAGTAGCTGGATATTGACACCAAAGGCACAAGTCCCTGCCTCACTCCTGCCTTGCTAGAACAGTGACCCTTCTGCTGAGGCTGAACCCTCCACCATAGTGCCCTACTCCAGCTGTTGACCCTTATATCCACAAATAAGGAATGTCCACACATGAAGTTTGCCAATGTGCACTTTACTGGTGGTACTTGGAAAATGGCATAAAACAGTCAGCGCCACATTGACGTACATTCTGTACATTCTGGAGTCACTTGACTGTACACTGTCAATCACATTTAGTGGACGGTCTGCAGAAGTCACAAATGAAATCATGTAGCACTTTAAGCAGCCCTTTAACAGTCTCTCTCGCCACCCGGGGTCATTAGTACTCACTGGAATAGGAATTCTGTAGTCACTTCCTTCACTAGTAGACCACTCCTGGGAGCCCCCCCCCCCCCAAGGGAAAAGCCTCACTCAGTGAACTCTTGACCTAGCATAAAAATGCCTTTTGCAACCTGTCTTAGCCCCCACCTCCATAAGGCTGGCTCTCCTGGGTGGAGGTCTACTTCTGCCCAGCCTCCAGTCCTGTCCAGGGCCTCCACTTACTGGTTACATCTGTGCTGGTGTGGGCTGTTTGGCTCCCATGCCCCAACTGCACTAGGGCTCCTCCCAACCTAGCTTATAACTGACTCATCTACGACACACAACAGGGTATCAATTATTTAAAAGAAGAATTTGTCATGTTTTTGTATTGTTTTATTTGTGAATATTGTAGTATATTTACTGCCTGAAATTAGTGCCAGTACAAGGACTTCCATTGCCCATGATGAAGATTCCAGACTACGCCACCCCCTACCCCTGATAAGGGTACCCCCCCCCCGATCCTATTTGTTAGATTGGATCTATGATACTAGCATTGGAGCACCGCTTCTGCCTGTCTGACAATTGGAAGGTGCAACAAAAGGAAAAAAATCCTAATAAAAATACCAATACCCCGTGTGGCCCGCACCCCCCTAAGTAGTGGTTACTGGTGCAGACAATGGATCTCAACTGTTTGGGCTCCTACTGTCAGACAGGGCAGCCCCCAGTTCAGCTGAATATACTCTATGGGCTGCTGCCTTGTGGCACCCCCTCTCCCACAACACATAAAGACTGTGCTCCCAGGGCAGCTGCCCCTCCTGCCCCCCTCAGTCCTGGCCCTGATTAGAAATACACTATATTGCTAAAAGTATTGGGACGCCTGCCTTTACACGCACATGAACTTTAATGGCATCCTAGTCTTAGTCAGTAGGGTTCAATACTTAGTTGGCCCACCCTTTGCAGCTCTAACTGCTTCAACTCTTCTGGGAAGGCTGTCCACAAGGTTTAGGAGTGTGTCTATGCGAATCTATGACCATTCTTCCAGAAGTACATTTGTGAGGTCAGGCACTGATGTTGAACGATAAGGTCTGCCTTGCAGTCTCCACTCTAATTCATCCCAAAAGTGTTCTATGGGGTTGAGGCCAGGACTCTGTGCAGGCCAGTCAAGTTCCTCCACCCCAAACTCGCTCATCCATGTCTCTATGGACCTTGCTTTGTGCACTGGTGCGCAGTCATGTTAGAACAGGAAGGGGCCCTTCCCTAACTGTTCCCACAAATTTGGGAGCATGAAATTGTCCAAAATGTCTTGGTATGCTGAGACCTTAAGAGTTCCCTTCACTGGAACTAAGGGGCCAACCCCAACCCCTGAAAAACAACCCCACACCATAATCCCCCTTCAACCAAATGATTTGGACCAGTGCACAAAGCAAGGTCCATAAAGACATGGATGAGTGAGTTTGAAGTGGAGGAACTTGACTGGCCTGCCCAGAGCCTGACCTCAACCCAATAGAATACCTTTGGGATGAATTAGAGTGGAGAGTGTGAGCCAGGCCTTCTCATCCACATCAGTGCCTGACCTGAGGAACTTGACTGGCCTACACAATGCACTTCTGGAAGAATGGTCAAACATTCCCATAGACACACTCCTAAACCTCGTGGACAGCTTTCCCAAAAGAGTTGAAGCTGTTATAGCTGCAAAGGGTGGGCCAGCTCATGTGCGTGTAAAGGCAGGTGGCCCAATACTTTTGGTAATACAGTTTATATATATTTCTTCTTAATATCATTCATGTGAATATCTGCTAGATATTAAAAAAAAATGTACATCAATTAGTAACACAGATGTTCTGTCCTCATTTCAGTGCCCCCTTTAGACACAAAGGTGAATGGGTTGAAGTGCCCAGCATGTATTAAGAAGGGAAGTGCTTGCACATCAACGGAGACCGCCATTTGCCTAGGATCCCAAGATCGTTGCTTTGAATTTTCTGGAGGTGTCTTTAATGGAAGTAAGGCTTTTCAGTTATTCATTGGCTGGTATTTACATTTTTGTCCAACCACATACAATATGTATCCAATGCTACACTGTTACATGTCTTAATTAAATGAATAGGTTTCTCAGGGTGAAGAAAGTATATGAAGCCAAGTTATTTGTATTTGGATAACTTTGCAAGCACATATTGGAACACTACACACAAAGGAAAAGGGAGAAGGTCATAAATCAAAAAAAAGAAGAAAAATCAGAACGGTCATAAATCAAAGTTAATATTTTCTGTTGTGTTTTACAATTTTCTTCATTATCCCTTTCATGACTAAGCCTATTTTTGAAATTTGGTGTTTACAAGTTAAAATCCGTATTTTTTGCTAGAATATTACTTAGAACCCCCAAACATTATGTATATTTTTTTAGCAGAGAATCTAGAGAAAAAAAAATGGAGATTGTTGCAATAATTTATATCACACGGTATTTGTGCAGCGGTGTTTTAAACGCAAATGTTTAGAAAAGGGACAATTTCATGAATTTAAAAAAATCCAAACAGTAAAGTTACCCCAATTTTTTTGTATAATGTGAAAGATGATGTTACGCCGAGTAAATAGATACCAAACATGTCACGCTTTATAATTGCACGCACTCGTGGAATGGCGACAAACTACGGTACATAAGAATTTCCATAGGCGACGCTTTAAATTTTTTTTACGGTTACCAGGATAGAGTTACAGAGGAGGTCTAGTGCTAGAATTATTGCTCTCACTCTGATGATCGCGGCGATACCTCACATGTGTGATTTGAACACCGTTTACATATGCATGCGCGACTTCCGTATGCGTTTTCTTCGCTGCGCGAGCTCGCGGGGACGGGGGTGCTTTAAAAAAAAATTTTTTTTTTTCTTATTTATTTCATTTATTTTAAAATTCAAAAATTGTGTTTAAAAAAAAATGTTTTGATGACTTTTATTGCTGTCACAAGGGGTGTTTACATTCCTTGTGACAGCAATAAAAGTCATCAAAACATTTTTTTAGTAATAGGTGGTGACAGGTACTCTTTATGGAGAGATCGGGGGTCTAAAAGACCTCCAATCCCTCCTTTACACTTCAAAGTATTCAGATAGCCGAAAACGGCGATTCTGAATACTGTGTACTTTTTTAAAAATGGCGCCATTGGCAGCCGAGTAAACGGGAAGTGACGTCATGACGTCGCTTCCGCGTTTACAATTTGAAGGCTGGAACGAAGCCGCCCACGGCTTCGTTCCAGCCCGCTCCCAGCCGCCAGAGGTATTGGATTGGTCACCGAGCCTCCGGATCGACCGGGAGGCCCAGTAAGAGCGGCGGGAGGCGGCGGGAGGGGGGGGTCGTCCCCTCCCGCTCCTTCGGTATAACAGCCGAGCGGCTTTTAGCCGCATCGGTTGTTATATACGGGTAGCCAATCGCCGGCTCTAAACAACGGTACCGGGATGATGCCTGCAGCTGCGGGCATCATCCCGGTATAACCCCGGAAAGCCGAGTACGCATATATGCGTACGGTCAGTGGGAAGGGGTTATACTCCACGCTGAATAATATCCAACGTAGGGTACCAGTTAGCCTAATATCAATAGTATGTAAACTCTTGGAGGGGATGATAAGGGACTATATACAAGATTTTAGTAATGAAAACGGTATGCATTACTGTAATCAGCATGTATTCATGAAGAATTGTTTTTTCCAAACCAATCTATTAACCTTCTATGAGGTGGTGAGTTGCCATCTAGATAAAGGAAGGCCCGTAGACGTGGTGTATCTGGATTTTGCAAAAGCATTTGACACAGTTCCCCATAAACGTTTACTGTACAAAATAAGGTCCGTTGGCATGGACCATAGGGTGAGTACATGGATTGAAAACTGGCTACAAGGGCGAGTCCAGAGGGTGGTGATAAATGTGGAGTACTCGGAATGGTCAGGGGTGGGTAGTGGGGTCCCCCAGGGTTCTGTGCTGAGACCAATCCTATTTAATTTGTTTATAAACGACCTGGAGGATGGGGTAAACAGTTCCATCTCTGTATTTGCAGACGATACTAAGCTAAGCAGGGCAATAACTTCTCCCCAGGATGTGGAAACCTTGCAAAAAGATCTGAAAAAATTAATGGGGTGGGCAACTACATGGCAAATGAGGTTTAATGTAGAACAATGTAAAATAATGCATTTAAATGGCAAAAATATGAATGCAATCTATACACTCTGGGGAGAACCTCTGGCGGAATCAAGGATGGAAAAGGACCTGGGGGTCCTAGTAGATGACAGGCTCAGCAGTGACATGCAATGCCAAGCTGCTGCTAACAAAGCAAACAGAATACTGGCATTAAAAAGGGGATCAACTCCAGAGATAAAGCGATAATTCTCCCACTCTACAAGACTCTGGTCTGGCCACACCTGGAGTATGCTGTCCAGTTCTGGGCACCAATCCTCAGGAAGGATGTGCTGGAAATGAAGCGAGTATAAAAAAGGGCAACAAAGCTAATAAAGAGTCTGGAGGATATTAGTTATGAGGAAAGGTTGTGAGCACTGAACTTATTCTCTCTGGAGAAGAGATGCTTGAGAGGGGATAGGATTTCAATTTAAAAATACCGTACTGGTGACCCCACAATAGGGATGAAACTTTTTCACGGAAGGGAGTTTAACAAGACACATTGCCACTCATTAAAATTAGAAGAAAAGAGGTTTAACTATAAATTACGTAGAGGTTTCTTTACTGTAAGAGCGGCAAGGATGTGGAATTCCCTTCCACAGGCGGTGGTCTCAGCGGGGAGCAACAATAGTTTCAAAAAACTATTAGATAAGCACCAGAACGACCATAACATGCAGGGATATACAATGTAATACTGACACATAATCACACACATAGGTTGGACTTGATGGACTTGTGTCTTTTTTCTACCTTACCTACTATGTAACTATGTAGTGTTTTCGACTTGCAGCCTGGAAAATTTGGAAATAACTAGTGTGGATCAGTGAATTAGACAGTTTTGGACAACCTTTCACCAAAATTTCATAAAATTTGCCAAAGATAACAAATTTTCACTTATCCCTAGTGGTAACATTTTGATATTGTGGTGAAATTTTACCATTTTGCTTAAATGAATTGGAGCTAATGGAGAAAGTGAAATAAAAGTGAAACCCCATTTATTTATTTTTTAATAAAATTTTGTGTCCCTCCCTCCCATATTAAACAATATGCTCAAACTTTACTTCCCCTCTCCATGCCCTAGCTTTCTCTTCCATCCAGTTTCGCCAATCCTCTTATGTCAGAATGACACTGATGTCAACCTTCCAATATCCAGTTAGCCCAACCTTTCGTCCAAGCACCCCAGTGGATTGCACCATTACGCATGTAGGAAGCTGCAGTCTATTTTCTCCACTGTAGGTGGCGCTTACCCAGAGCGGCACTGGAGAGGGAGAGGAAGTCAAAGGGAACATGGTTCCTTTATGGTTTCCTGGGTCACTGGGGAAGCTATCCAGTTGAATGCTGCCTCAGACAGAGTCTATTTAACCACTTACCGACCGGCCACTGTATATATACGTCATTACTTTGAAGATGGAATCTCGGTAACGGCAGCAGCTGCTGCCACAACCGAGGTATCCATCTTTAGGGCCGGTGGTTCTGTACACCATAATGGTGGTCTCTGCGGCGGGTTCGCCACAAGATCACCGTTATCAGTGGCGGGAGAGGTGCCACCCCCCCTCCCGCCGCTCTCCCGCGCCCTCCGTCGCTTACCGGAGCCCTTGGTAGCGACGAAGGCGATCGGGACCTGTCAGTTCTTCAGTATGGAGACGAGTGAGGCTAAGATGGCGCCCACCCGTCTCCATACTATAGGACGGCGGGAGCGACGTCATTACGTCAGCTCCGCCCACTTGTCTTAAAGGCACAATTTTTTTGTGTCATTTTTTTGAAACAAATTTTTTTTTTTTTTTTTTTGCATTAAAGTCTAAATATGAGATCTGAGGACTTTTTGACCCCAGATCTCATATTTAAGTGGACCTGTCATGCTTTTTTCTATTACAAGGGATGTTTACATTCCTTGTATGAGGAATAAAAGTGATCAAAATTTTATTTTAAAAAAAAAACAGTGAAAAAATAAATAAAATAAAGTAAAATAAATAAGAAAAAAAAATTTTTTTAAAGCGCCCTGTCGCGACAAGCTCGCGCGCAGAAGCAAACGCATACGTGACTAGTGCCCGCATATGAAAACGGTGGTCAAACCACACATGTGAGGTGTCGCCACGACCGGTAGAGCGAGAGCAATAATTCTAGCCCTAGACCTCCTCTGTAACGCAAAACATGCAACCTGTAGAATTTTTTTAACGTCGCCTATGGAGATTTTTAAGGGTAAAAGTTTGACGCCATTCCACGAGCGGGCGCAATTTTGAAGCGTGACAATTTACTTGGCGTAACATTATATTTCACAATATAAAAAAAAAAACTGGGCTAACTTTACTGTTGTCTTATTTTTTATATTCAAAAAAGTGATTTTTTTCCAAAAAAGTGCGCTTATAAGACCGCTGCGCAAATACGGTGCAAAAAAAAGTATTGCAATGACCGCCATTTTATTCTCTAGGGTGTTAGAAAAAAAAAAAACCTTGAAATAGAAGGAAAATGATAAATGACTTTCAACATTTTTAAAAAAAATAAATATCTGAAAAGTGTGGCGTGCATTTGTATTCAGCCCCCTTTACTCTGATACCCCTAACTAAAATCTAGTGCAACCAATTGCCTTCAGAAATCAGAGTATAAATACAGCTGTTCTGTGAAGGACTCAGAGGTTTTGTTAGAGAACCGTAGTAAACAGACAGCATCATGAAGGCCAAGAAACACACCAGATAGGTCAGGAATAAAGTTGTGGAGAAGTTTAAAGAAGGGTTAAGTTATTAAAAAATATCCTAGGATTTGAATATCTCACGGAGCAATGTTCAATCCATCATCTGAAAATGGAAAGAGTATGGCACAACTGCAAACCTACCAAGACATGGCCGTCCACCTAAACTGACAGGCCGGGCAAGGAGAGCATTAATCACAGAAGCTCAAGAGGCCCATGGTAACTCTGGAGGAGCTGCAGAGATCCGCAGCTCAGGTGGGAGAATCTGTCCACAGGACAACTATTAGTTGTGCTCCCATACATGAGGTACTTTTCTCTGTGATCATTTTGTCTAGAATGTTGACATGTACTGATGTTTCACCTCCTGCACATGTATGACACTGCTATGCGATTGCTCATGCTTATCTGTCATGTAATGTTCTGAATTATGTTAAGAGGTATTATGTAACCTTCTTCCTTGTGATACAATAAAGCACACCTGTTTGTTAAAAAAAAAATTAGTTGTGCTCCCACAAATCTGGCCTTTATGGAAGAGTGGCAAGAAGAAAGCCATTGTTGAAAGAAAGACATAAGAAGTCTCATTTGCAGTTTGTGAGAAGCCATGTGGAGGGCACAGCAAACATGTGGAAGAAGGTGCTCTGGTCAGAGGAGACCAAAATTTTACTTTTTTGGTCTAAAAGCAAAACGCTATGTGTGGCAGAAAACGAACACTGCACATCACCCTGAACACACCATCCCCACCGTGACACATGGTGGTGGCAGCATCATGTTGGGGAGATGCTTATCTTCAGCAGGGACAGGGAACCTGGTCAGAGTTGATGGGAAGGTTGATGTAGCCAAAAACAGGGCAATCTTAAAAGAAAACATGTTATGCCGCGTACACGCGACCGTTTTTTCCGTCGGAATAAACTCTGAAGGTTTTTACGACGGAGTTCCACTGAAACTGTCTTGTCTACACACGATCACACCAAAGTCCGACCGTGAAGAACGTGGTGACGTACAACACATACAACGGGACTAGAAAAAGGAAGTTCAATAGCGAGTAGCCAATAGCTGCCGTCTCGTACTTGCTTCAGAGCATGCGTCGTTTTTGGTCAATTGGAACAGCATACAGACGATCGTTTTTCCCGATAGGAACTGATTCTGTCGAAAAGATTTAAAACGTGTTCTATTTCTAGGTCCGTCAGAATTTTCAAAAAAAAAGTCAGATGAGGCCTACACATGATCGGAATGTCCGATGAAAAGATTCCATCTGACTTTTCCTGCCGGAAAGTCTGACCGTGTGTATGCGGCATGAGAGTCTGCAAAAGACTTGAGACTGAGATGGAGGTTCGCCTTCCAGCAGGACAACGACCCTAAATATACAGCCAGAGCTACAGTGGAATGGTTTAAATCAAAACATATTCATGTGTTAGAATGGTCCAGTCAAAGTCCAGACATAAATCCAACTGAGAATCTGTGGCAGGACTTGAAAATTGCTGTTCACAGACGCTCTCCATCCAATCTGACAGAGCTTGGGCCATTTTGCAAAGAAGAATGGGCAAAAATATAATTTAGATGTGCAAAGCTGGTAGAGACATCCCCAAAAGACTTGCAGCTGTAATTGCAGTGAAAGGTGATTCTACAAAGTATTGACTCCGGGGGGCTGAATACAAATGTACCCCACACTTTTCACATATTTATTTGTAAAAAATATTGAAAACCATTTATCATTTTCTTTCCACAAATTCCATACATTTACGTCTTTGGATGTGTAACCTGACAAAATGTGGAAAATGTCAATGGGTATGAATACTTTTTCAAGGCACTGTATATGTTTTTTAATGACTTGGTGGTGGGAGTGTGGGGGGGGGGGCGAATGTGTATACTGTAGCTCTGCTTTAGAGCCCTTTCACACTGGGGCGGTTTGCAGGCGCTATTGCGCTAAAAATACCGCCTGCAAACCGACCCAAAACAGCCCGAGGGCTTTCACACTGAAGCGGTGCGCTGGCAGGAGAAGAAAAAAACTCCTGCAAGCCGCATCTTTGGAGCGGTGAAGGAGCGGTGTATTCACAGCTCCTAAACCGCTCCTGCCCATTGAAATCAATGGGGCAGCTCGGCTATACCGCGGCTATAGCCGCGCTATGCAAGCGGTTTTAACCCTTTTTCGGCCGCCGGCGGGGGTTAAAACCGCACTGCTAGCGGCCGAATACCGCCGCAAAAACAACAGTAAAGCAGCGCTAAAAATAGCACTGTTTTACCGCCGACGCCCCCACCGCCCCAGTGTGAAAGCAGCCTTAAGGTGATATTTTAAAGTGGTTGCAAAGGCTCAAGTTTTTTTACCTTCATGCATTGTCTCCCGATGCTTATCTGAGCCCCATCTCAAGCCAGCAATGTGCACAAGAGCAGCAGCTCTTAATGCGTCTTTTCCTCCTTATTGGCTCTCGCTACTGTCAGTAACAGCCAGTGAGCCAATGAGGAGAGAGTGGGGGCGTGTCCGAGCCGCGCTCTGTGTATGGATAGACACACAGAGCAGCGGCTCAGGAGCAAGTTTGTCCGGGTGCCCCCCATAGCAAACTGCTTGCTATGGGGGCACTTGGCAGGAGGGAGGGGCCAGGAGCGCTGGGGCTGCTCTGAGCAAAAACCATTTCACAGAGCAGGTAAGTATGACATGTTTGTTATCTACAAAATAAAAAATAATCTGCCTTTTAAAGCGACGTTCCACCCAAAAGGGGAAGCTCCACTTGTTCGCACCCACACATTTGGCACTTTTTGTGGGGAGGGGGGAGCGGGTAACTGGTTTTCTCCCACTTCCAGGTAAGATCATCGCGCAGCGATCTGAGACATTCCCGCCCCTCCTTCTTCCCCCCGCTGCCTTCTGGGACACACAGATTATTTATAAACAAAGCTATTGATGACCACGAGCTTAGTAAGGAAATGGTGGCCACAAGGCTTTTGGATAAACAAAACCATGTGATCATTATTCTGCATTTTGATTACATGGCTAATACTACCTCTACAATTACTACTACTACCTACTACCAATAATAATCATAGCAATATTAATAATAACAGTACTAATAACTATATTCTTGTTTACAGCTGCATATGAAGATTGGGCCATCAAAGGATGTACCACTGGAAATGTCTGCGAATCTGGTGCACGACAATATAAAAAACCTCTGCCTCTTCATAGCGACTACAAACTGTTTTGTCCCCAAAACCCTTTACAGTAAATGTTTAGAAGTGTAATAAACGCAAATTTAGAATAGTATAACATTGCCTTACCTCTCCTTATAATAACATTCCTTGCATTGTAGAATTATAGGAAAAAGGCAATACTGCTCTAACAATAGAAGACTATGGGATCTCATTGTATAACTTTCAATAAATATGTTTGATTGTTAAATAAAATTACAATTACAATAAAATGTTTGTTTGTGTAGAAGAGTCAGGGAAGAAAATTTCTAACAAAAGTCTGAGAGAAGTTTTGGATAGACTTCTACCAAGTTTGTACCCAGATAGACTTCTTCCAAGTTTCTACCCAATTAGACTTCTTCCAAGTTTCTACCCGATTAGACTTCTTCCAAGTTTCTACCCAGATAGAATTCTTCCTAGCTGCTACCCAGATAGACTTCTTCCAAGTTTCTACCCAGATAGACTTCTTCCAAGCTGCTACCCAGATAGAATTCTTCCTAGCTGCTACCCAGATAGACTTCTTCCAAGTTTCTACCCAGATAGACTTCTTCCAAGCTGCTACCCAGATAGACTTCTTCCAAGTTTCTACCCAGATAGACTTCTTCCAAGTTTCTACCCAGATAGAATTCTTCCGAGCTGCTACCCAGATAGACTTCTTCCAAGTTTCTACCCAGATAGACTTCTTCCAAGCTGCTACCCAGATAGACTTCTTCCAAGCTGCTACCCAGATAGACTTCTTCCAAGTTTCTACCCAGATAGACTTCTTCCAAGTTTCTACCCAGATAGACTTCTTCCAAGCTGCTACCCAGATAGACTTCTTCCAAGTTTCTACCCAGATAGACTTCTTCCAAGTTTCTACCCAGATAGAATTCTTCCGAGCTGCTACCCAGATAGACTTCTTCCAAGTTTCTACCCAGATAGACTTCTTCCAAGCTGCTACCCAGATAGACTTCTTCCAAGCTGCTACCCAGATAGACTTCTTCCAAGTTTCTACCCAGATAGACTTCTTCCAAGTTTCTACCCAGACAGACTTCTACCAAGCTTCTACACACATATACTTCTACCAAGCTTCTACCCAAGTAGATCTTTTCCAGGCTCTTATGAAGTCTTCCATTGTTATTTCAAGGTTGGTCTGAAGGTAGCGCTCTTCTCCAGGAACTGGAAAAACCTTCTTCACTCCATAGATATGGAAGACCGTTGATGCGTTATGTTTTTATCTCCTTGTTTAATCCCCAGGATATCCCTTTTCATATGTCTATCACTCGCAAAAACCTTCTTGGCTTGGAAGGCCCTACTGATAGCTGCTCTATAACCATTATAGCTCTAATAGGCCGTACACACAATCTGAAAATCTGACAAAAAATACCGCTTTCGATGCGATTGTACGATAATCGGATCATTAGTACAGAGCTTTTGAGAGCCAATCACGACAGTTCATCCAACCGATTGGACAAGAACGAAAACGTTCCTCGTACTATACCAGATCGTACGATTTTCGTTTAGTCAGTACAGTTATTGTCCAAAAATACAATATAAATACACTACAACACATAACATCATTTCTGATTTTTTTTTTCTGTAGATCATTACCACTTACTGACTGGTTGCCTATTGATTGGTTGCTAGGAATTACTGTACATAAATACTGCTCACTGATTGGTTGCTAGGGATTACTGTACATAAAAACTGCTCACTGATTGCTTGCTAGAGGTTACTGCACATCATTACTGCTTACTGATTGGTTGCTAGAGGTTACAGCACATCATCTCCTCCCTGTCTGCACACCATGGATTGGGGAGGTGAGGGGTCCCATTAATAGACAGAAAACTCCTAGGGATCATAGGACTCCTGGGGTCAGTGGCAGTGCTGAGGGAGGGGGGGGGAGGGTGTGATTAATGGCAATGCTGATGTTTTTTTACAGACTATCAATATAAAGAGGAGTTTCAACACTGGCCACAAATGTAATACAAAAGAAAAGATAAAGGTCGATTTTGTATTTGTTGAAAACATTTTCTGAATAAAAATATTGGAAAAGAATATTGCGTCTATTTAAATATGAATGCTGCCGGTCCGCCCCTATATACATATCAATGCTGCTGCTATTTACATATCAATGCCGGTATTTACATGTAAACACAGGGTCTGCAAGTGAGTCATCTGTACACAATAGGGCAGAGCTGGTCAGCATTAGTAACAGAACTTCACACTGAGATATCAGGACACAGCACGGGACTAAAACCTCAAGGGACGAGGGAATTTAAACTGGCATAGTTGGCAAGTATGAGGCATCTGCTTTGGGCCCTACAACAATGACAGGGCCCAGGGCAGCTGCCCCTTTTGCCATGTCTTAAAGACAGCCCTGCTTGGGGCGCTATTTTATCTACAGATACCAACAATGGGGCATAATTCCCTCCCACTGACATGAATGTTGGGACAATATTCCTTCCACTGGCACCAACAAGATTTTAGTAATGAGAACAGTATCATTAGCAGTAATCAGCATGGATTCATGAAGAATTCTTCTTGCCAAACCAATCTATTAACCTTCTATGAGGAGGTGAGTTGCCAGATAGATAAAGGAAGGCCCGTAGACTTGGTGTATCTGGATTTTGCAAAAGCATTTGAAAATAGTTCCCCATAAACGTTTACTGTACAAAATAAGGTCCGTTGGCATGGACCATAGGGTGAGTACATGGATTGAAAACTGGCTACAAGGGCGAGTTCAGAGGGTGGTGATAAATGGGGAGTACTCAGAATGGTCAGGGGTGGGTAGTGGGGTCCCCAGGGTTCTGTGCTGGGACCAATCCTATTTATTTTGTTCATAAAAGACCTGGAGGATGGGGTAAATAGTTCAATCTCTGTATTTGCGGACGACACTAAGCTAAGCAGGGCAATAACTTCTCCACAGGATGTGGAAACCTTACAAAAAGAACAAATTAATGGGGTGGGCAACTACATGGCAAATGTGGTTTAATGTAGAAAAATGTAAAATAATGCATTTGGGTGGCAAAAATATGAATGCAATCTATACACTGGGGGGAGAACCTCTGGGGGAATCTAGGATGGAAAAGGACCTGGGGGTCCTAGTAGATGATAGGTTCAGCAATGGCATGCAATGCCAAACTGCTGCTAACAAAGCAAACAGACTATTGGCATGCATTAAAAAGGGGTTCAACTCCAGAGATAAAACAATAAATCTCTCGCTCTACAAGACTCTGGTCTGGCCACACCTGGAGTATGCTGTCCAGTTCTGGGCACCAGTCCTCAGCAGGGCTGTCTTTAATATTGATTGGACCCTAGGCATGCATTTTCTTTGCCCCCCCCCCCAATGTAATTTAGCTCTCCACCTGCTTTGAAACATACAGTAAATAGCACCTAAACTCCAAATCAGTTTAGTGCAGCAGATCAGGCAACAATTGAGGTTAAAGGAGAACATTACCGCTCACTTATTAGTTGCTAGAGGTTACAGCACATGATTTCTGCTTGCTGATTGGTTTTGGTTGCTAGAGGTTACTGCACATCATTAGCGCTCACCCATTGGTTGCTAGGGCTAGAGGTGATGTGAGCATGTGGTGTTGGTGAGGGGTAGAATGGTATCAGTGGCAGTGGGGGGAGATTAGAGGGTGTGATCAGTGGAAGTGCTGGGGGGTTGATGCAACTCTCTGCTTGCCTTTCTCTTGTTCTTAGGGCACTATTCCCCCCACTGATACCAATGATGGGTCACTATTGCCTCCTCTGACAACAATGCAACATTGACGGGGCACTATTCATTCCACTGACACCAAAGATGGGGAGCCTTTCCTTCACCTGACACCAATGATGGGGTGCCATTACCTAAACTGACACCAACTATGGGGTATTGTTTAGTCCCACTGACGTTGGGGCATTTTCCATTCCCATTGGACACAGTCTGGCCCTCCTAAACTGTCCTTTCTTTGGAAGGTTTGGTGACCCTTGGCATAGAGAGTTGCTACACTTCTATTAAAATACTGTTTGAAATTTTCTTTTGACAAATAGAGAGGGTTAATTACATATATATAGTTAGTCAGGTTGAAAAAAGGCCATCTAGTTCAACCAAAAAATAAATAAATAAATAAAAATAATAATATGATCCAATATACACAAACCTATACCCACAGTTGATCCAGAGGAAGGCAAAAACCCCAGCGAAGCCTGATCCAATTTGCTACTGCAGGGGAAAAATTCCTTCCTGATCTCCCGAGAGGCAAACCACCTCTGGAGGGAGTCTATTTCATATTTTCACAGCTCTTATTGTGAAGAAACCTTTCTGTATTTGTAGATTAAATCTTTTTTCCTCTAGACATAAAGAGTGTCCCCTTGTCCTCAGTGATGCCCTTAAAGTGAATAACTCAACACCAAGTTCAGTATATGGACCCTTTATGTATTTGTACATGTTGATTATATCCCCCCTTAATCTCCTCTTCTCAAGAGTGAATAAATTCAGTTCCTCTAATCTTTCCTCATAGCTGAGCTCCTCCATGCCTCTTATCAGTTTGGTTGCCTTTCTGTGCACTTTCTCCAGTTTCCTGATATCATTTTTGAGAACTGGTGCCCAAAACTGAATTGCATATTCCAGATGAGGTCTTACTAATGATTTGTACAGGGGCAAAATGATCTCTCTCTCTCTCTCTCTCTCTTTCTCTCTCTCTCTCAAAACCCTCAGATCCTTCTCCACCATTCATTTCCCCAGTTATAGCCCTTAAGTGCATAACTGTATATTTATGAATATTAAACCTCATTTGCCACTTAGTTGCCCAATTAGACAGTGCATTGAGGTCGGCTTGTAAATTGGAGAAATCCTGTAAAGACGCTAATCTCCCTAATAGGGGGCACAGAAAGCAATAAAACCCTAACAGGGGTTCCCTTCCCTCTTCACTCTATCCAAAGCTAAAAAAAACAAAGTTTTGCCTTTAGGTTTACTTTAACTACGTAGTCGTAGACTGTCTCCCTTGGCATTGCCCAATATTTGATCTTATACTACAGATGAAATTTCTGAAACCTGTAGACTTAAGCTAGCCATACATGGCCTGATTTTCTCTAGTTCCTCTATCCATGCTAGAATAAAGGAATCTCCACAGCCAGCTATTATTCTCAGCATCTGTTGCCCAGTTACAGGCTGTAAGCGGTCATCTGGGGTTGGCATCTGTGGAGCAAAAAGTGAGTAAGTATCTCATAAAAGTGAGTACACCCCTCACATTTTTTGTAAATATTTTATTATATCTTTTCATGTGACAACACTGAAGAAATGACACTTTGCTACAATGTAAAGTAATGAGTGTACAGCTTGTATATTGTGTAAATTTGCTGTCCCCTCAAAATAACTCAACACACAGCCATTAACGTCTAAATCGCTGGCAACAAAAGTGAGTACACCCCTAAATGAAAATGTCCAAATTGGCCCAAAGTGTCAATATTTTGTGTGGCCACCATTATTTTCCAGCACTGTCTTAATCCTCTTGGGCATGGAGTTCACCAGAGCTTCACAGGTTACCACTGGAGTCCTCTTCCACTCCTCGAAGACGGCATCACAGAGATGGTGGATGTTAGAGACCTTGCGCTCCTCCACCTTCTGTTTGAGGATGCCCCACAGATGCTCAATAGGGTTTAGGTCTGGAGACATGCTTGGCCAGTCCACCACCTTTACCCTCAGCTTCTTTAGCAAGACAGTGGTCGTCTTGGAGGTGTGTTTGGGGTCGTTATCATTTTGGAATACTGCCCTGCGGCCCAGTCTCTGAAGGGAGGGGATCATGCTCTGCTTCAGTATGTCACAGTACGTGCATAAAGAATAAAGGACTGGGACTTTAAAGGTGCAATAGATAACACACAGATTATATAAAATTTTCATTTTATTTAGAAAAATTAGTAAAAACATATCAATATAAAAGAGTTTTGATTCAATGTAACAATACAGTTTCAAGTAGTGCAACTGAAGGATTTGTTTCTCAACATGTTTCACCACATGCCGTGGCTTCTTCAGGAGAATAGTATTTATCAGGCACTAAAGATAATGATACACAAAAATTACAACTAGTTGGCGCCATTGCATCTCCTTTTAGCCATTATTTGGGCTTTGTCCATATAATTGGCTGTAGTTGCTTTTCCATCTAGTCCGTTTGCACTTTTTCTTTTTCTTCTTCTATATTTGATTATGCCTTATTTGGTTTCTATGGATGCTTACTTTACTGCTTACAGTCCCTGGAGGTGATGCTCATCACTTCCGGTGCGCCGCCTGGTGTCACTTCTGGTGCGCCCTGCACCGCTGATGGTGCTGATTTGACTGATGTATTTCTCTTCCTGATTTAGTTTTAAGTGTCACTTCCGGTGCGACTACTTACTGGTAGACACACCTGCAGCGTCCGGCCCTCCCCTATTCTTTGGCGCCGTTTTTTGGTGCCAATTTGGAGAGGGGGAGGGTATTTAAGCACTCTGGTGGTGGTTCAGATTGAGGGCCAGCCTGAGAGGAGGAGGACGTTATTATTATCTCTACATACAACCCTGTCCAGGTATTTAATGTCATTTTAAGCAAATCTTGGGATACTCATTTAGGGGCCATTTCTGGTCTAGATTTTTGATTTACTTCAATCCTTTTTCCTCCCAGGTTTCTGTCTCCCCTTTGGTTTTCTTTAGGGGTGATACTGACCAATGTAGAAAAATAGCTTTGATTGGTGGTTTGATGTTTGGTCTTTCCATCACAGGTAAAACTTCTGTTTACTTATTTTTTATTTTTGATCTGATGTTTTTTTGTTTTGTTTTTTTTTTTCAATAAAAATTGTTCATTTGTCCTTCCATTACTGTTTCAGGTCCTCTTTCCACCAGTTAAAAACGTGATCTTATTTACTCTCTATGGTGATCAGATAATCCATTGGCGGGGCCCGCCTCCCAATTTATGTGGTTTAAATATCAGTTTTTATCCAATTTCTTATTACATTTTCTGATAGATCTATATACATATGTAAATATATTTCCTTGGCTGCAGTGTTGCATTGGCAGATTAGATGTGTGGTTTGAGGGACTTGGCAATCTTCTTATAGCCTAGGCCATCTTTATGTAGAGCTACAATTCTCTTTTTCAGATCCTCAGAGAGCTCTTTGCCATGAGGTGCCATGTTGAACTTCCAGTGACGAGTATGAGTGAGAGCGATAACACCAAATTTAACACCCCTGCTCCCCATTCACACCTGAGACCTTGTAACACTAATGAGTCACATGACACCCGGGAGGGAAAATGGCTAATTGGGCCCAATTTGGACATTTTCACTTAGGAGTGTACTTACACTATCCTGACAAAGTGAACGTTGTTCATGAAACGCGTGGAGAGTTGCAATACTTCTATTAAAGGAGTACACAATACATGCAGTTGGAATTTTATTAGAGTGTTGAATATTAGATTGTGGTAGATTCTATGCAAGGCATCATAAGGATCCCCCTGTGACAGATATTACTAATGTATCTATGTTTTTTATGTGGATGATTTCTATGTAATATAAATGATACGTTACTGCTTTTATGATATTGGAAATTGCCTACCTTCAAAGTCCCAACTATTTTTTTATATGTTTCTGTTAATGCTACAGTATACAAGGACATTTGTCAACCTTGTGGTAGCAGTTTGGTGAAGGACCCTTTCTTTTCCACCATGACAGCGTCCCTGTGCACAAAGACATGGCATAATGAGTTTGATCTGGAGAAACTTGAGTGGCCTACACAGAGCCCTAACCTCAACCCTACTAACTACAAATTGTGATCCAGGTCTTCTCATTCAACATCAGCACTTGACCTCATAAATGTTTATTTGGCTGAATGGGCACAAATTCCCATAGACACACTCAAAAATCTTGTAGACTGCTATAGTCACAAAGGGGAGTGTGAACTCAATTTTAATGGCAATGGTTTTGGAATGGAATGTCCAACAGGCTCAAATCGGTGTGAGCAGGCCAGGGACTAGGGGAGGCAGGCAGGGCAGCTGTTGGGGGGGGGGGTCAAAAAGACATTTGTGAACGTTGTGGTAATGGTTTGCTGAAGGCCCCTTTCTGTTCTACCATGACAGTGTCCTGTGTACGAAGCCAGCTCCATAAAGACATGGTATGATGAGTTGGGTGTGGAACTTGAGTGGCATACACAAAGCCCTGACTTAAACCCTACTGAACACCACTGAGATGAACTGGAAGGCTGTTGCTAATTGTGATCCAGGTGATCCAGGTCTTCCCATTCAACATCAGCACTTGACCTCACAAATGCTCATTTGGCTAAATGGGCACAAATTCTCACAGACAAACTCAGGGCCTTCTTTAATATTGATTGGTCGTTGGGCAAACATTTTCTTGCCTCCCTCCCACATGCAATTTCGCTCTTCATCCTAACATTACAAAATCGCAACGGATCCCCTCCCCTATACTACCCCCATCATTACACAGGACCCCTCTCCTCCATCATTACACAGGACCTCTCCCCCATACTACCCCCATAATTACACAGGATCTACTCCCCTATACTACCAACATCATTACACAGGACCCCCTCCATTCACAGATCCCTACATTGCCTCCCCCCAGCAGTCTCACCTTGATAGTGTCCAGAGGATGTCAGGCGAGCACCAGGCACATCCCGCCGAACCCTTTAAGTTCTTCAGTGAGCCGAAGAGCTAGGGCTTGTCAGACATAGTGAGGGAGAGAGGTCAGTGTAACTGTGCCCGGGACTGACAGGCACTCTCCCCAGACCATATTAGTGTTATCAGGCCTGGGACTAAGGCAAGGCGGGGGCAGGCAGGACAGCTGCCCCGGGCACAGTGTCCTTATGTGTTGGGTGGGGCTCAGATAAATGTGCTCTATCGGTTGCCGCCACATGGTGCCCTCCCACAACACATAAAGACACTGCACCCAGGACAGCTGCCCTGCCTGTCCGCACCTTCCTTTAGTCCATCCCTTAGTCCATTCAGTGGTGAGGTTCATTGTCTGCACCAGTGGTGCAACAGAAACCATGCTGTAGTGCTAGTATCATACTGGAGATCTCAGCTGCAGAAATGATCGGGGGGGTCCACATCAGAGGGAGGGGGGCACAGTTTGCCATCTTTGTCCTGGGCAATAGATTACCTTGTCTCAGCACTAGGTGTGATGGTCAGATGTCCACAAACCTTTAGTCATACAGTGTATATTAGTGCTTTATAAATATGGGAGATAAACGTTAGCATTAATTCTGAAACTGAAATCTGTCTGCCTTTAAAAAAAAAACACTAGATGAGAATCCACAATTCTGTATTTGAAATACCATCAGGAAAACATAACACAGTAAACATTAAAAAAAAAGTCAAAGATTTTTTTCCCCATACATTTTGTAATAACAATTATAACTCAGAACTGAATTCACTAAAAATACCAATCTGTAAAAGGAAACCTATGCTTAGAGAAAAATAGAGGTTGCCATGACTGATCTGTCCTTCTGAAAATGCTTTTTGCCTGGCTGGCATATGATTTAAAAGCCTAATTGGTCTTTACATTTAAATCAGCTAAATATATTCCAGGTGCATCAAAACAAAGGGTGTTCAAAGTCTAAAGCCGCGCACACACGAACGGAATGTCCGACAAAAAAAGTCAGAGCTTTTCATCGTCTATTCCGATCGTGTGTATGCCTTATCTGACTTTTTTTTTTCGAAAATTCTGACGGACCTAGAAATGGAACATGTTCTAAATATTTCCGACAGAACCAATTCCTATCGGGAAAACCGCTCGTCTGTATGCTGTTCCGACGGACCAAAAACGACGCATGCTCTGAAGCAAGTACGAGACGGAAGCTATTGGCTACTGGCTATTGAACTTCCTTCTTCTAGTCCCGTCGTACGTGTTTTACGTCACCGCGTTCTGGGCGGTCGGACTTTGGTATGACCGTGTGTAGGCAAGACCGCTTGAGCGGAATTCCGTCGGAGTTCCGTCGGAGAAACCTTAGGGGTTTAGTCCGATGGCAAAACCGGTCGTGTGTACGCAGCATTACAGTTTTATTAGAAAGCAGCCACAGCCTGAGTAGAAAAGCCTGGCCCCTGCTGGCATTCTGCAGGGAAGGATGTTTGCTCTCTGTGTGCAAGCAGTGGTTTCTCTGCAGAGATCTGACATACCCCTATTGAGTCAGGCCTATAGCTCTGCAATCAACAAAACTCATGTTGCATACTGATTGGAGAGCTCTACCTCTGACTCAGCAGGAGATGTATTGGACTTCTGCGGAGAGACCACTGCTTGCACACAGAGGTCAAACATCCTTCTCTGCAGAATGCCAGCAGGGGCCAGGCTTTTCTACTTAGGCTGTGGCTGCTTTCTAAAGAAAATTAAGTAAATTACTTTGAGTACCTTTTGTTTTGATATACCTGTTATGTATTTAGCTAATTTAGGTCAAAAGTCAAACTATGCTTTAAAGTGATTTTGAGCACAAACATTTTTTGAGCCCCCTAACCATTAGAAAATCGAACAAACGCTCTTAAAGGGAAAATTTTTAAAAAACAAAATTCCACTAGTGTATAGACAGCTTAAAGTGGAAGTCCATGCAAAAATTAAAATCCCTGCATCTATAGCCACCAACATTCTAACCACTAACCTATCTAGCCCTGTAAAGAAAAAATCTGTATACATACATTTTCTGCAGGCGATCCGAACCGATCTCCAGTGGCGGAGGCTCTGATCCCATGCTGAGCTGTCAGCCACGTCTTCGCTGCATGGGCAGGTGCAGAGGACACATCCCTCATAGGAAGCCCCATAGTAACTCTATGGGTAACATCACTTCCCATTTATTTCACAGACGTTGTCGGACGTGTACTCAGCAGAGCTTCCGCTGCTGGAGATCGGGTCGGATCGCCTGTAGAAGAGGTATGTATACTGATTTTTTCTTTTCAGGGCTAGAGAGGTTAGTGTTATGCCTCGTACACACGATCGGACTTTCCGACAACAAAACCGTGGAATTTTGTTTGAAGCTTGTTGGCTCCAACTTGTCTTGCATACACACGGTCACACAAATGTTGGCCAACAATTACGAACGTGGAAACGTGGTGACGTACAAGACATACGGCGAGCCGAGAAAAGGGTAGCTCAATAGCCAGTGTGGCTCCTTCTGCTTGATTCCGAGCATGCGTGAACTTTTGTGCGTCGGACTTGTGTACACACGATCGGAGGTTCCGACAACAAAGTTTTGTTGGCGGAAAATTTGAGAACCTGCTTGCCAACCTTCATTGGCGGAAATTCCGACAACAAATGTTCGATGGAGCGTACACACTGTCGGACTTTCAGCCAACAAGCTCACATCCAACATTTGTTGTCGGAAAATCTGATTGTGTGTACGCCACATTAGAATGTTGGTGGTTATAGATGCAGGGATTTTAGTTTTTGCATGGACTTCCACTTTAAGTAGGGCCCTGTCACCCACTCAGTGCCGACTCTCATTTGAAAAAATTAAGTTAGAGTGACGGGGGGGAGGCATGATCTCCCTTCCCCCTTGATACATTGGCAAACCCTTCCCTAGGAAAAAAGAGAGCTACAGTGCATAAAAGAAAGTGTAATTAAAATAAAAGAAAGCCAACGTGAAAAGGAAAGTCTATTAGCCACGTTATAATCCTTAGGCACAAGGGATCGATTTTCCTGAGTTACGTTTGGTGTTGCGCTTACAAAATTAGGCGGAACCACTTTGACGGTATGTTCCTCATTCTGATCATTCAGCAGGACGAGATACGGCAGCTCCGCCAGATGTGTTTGATTGGACAGGTCGCTGTTGCAGAGGCATTCTGAACAGCAGGATCCTATCATCTCGACGGTCACGCTCCCGTAGGTTAGAGTGTGCTTACCGCAGTGGTATCTCGTGGAGCAGCTCTTGAGTGGTATGGTTGTTGTTTCATTACCTGGACAGAAGAAAAAGTCCATCATTAGTCACTGAAGGCCTGGAAGAGCAATCACTTGTGTCTGATTCAGAAATCTGGTCTACAAGTTACTTGCAATAAGAAAACTGAATCATTTACCATTGCTGACCTCCTTTTGAAAACGGATGACTGGCTAATTAAATGGCTACTAGCTTGTCAGTCAGTACCTGGCCACAGCCAACCGTTCTGGATTGACAGTTCTGCCTCTATTGCTAAAACCCTCCCACTGTGAGCTGCAGTACCTGGGTGGAGAACGTTTGAGATACAAATGAAGGAGGATTTGTCTCAGTCAAGGCTTACTTATGAGGCTTGTGTATCACATAGTAACTCATACAGGAGCCTTTGGATGTACTGTACTGTTAAGAATAAAAAAAATGCAGAGGTGATCAAATACCACCAAAAGAAAGCTCTATTTGTGGAAAAAAAAGGACGCAAATTTTGTTTGGGTACAGCATTGCATGACTGCGCAATTGTCAGTTAAAGCAACACAGTGCCAAATTGTAAAAAGTGCTCTGGTCAGGAAGGGGGTAAAATCTTCCGGGACTGAAGTGGTTAAAGCTGAATTCCAGGTATGGCAATTTGATCCAGCTTGGAAGTATGTTTGTACTGTAGCCATGGCGGCCATCTGTTTTTGGATATCCCCTTGATCACCCACAGCTGCTAGGGGGCAGTGAGAGATCTGGAGGAGAGGTGGCTGTGCTCTGGGCTGTCCTCCCCCTGCCAACTCCATTGCACTGGGACCAAAGCAGGTCTGTGTGAGTCTGGCTGCACAGCTCTCCTCACTCCTGCTCCCACTCCTTCCCTTTGGCGGCTGCTGCTTTCATCAATTGGCGGCGGGAGGGGGGGCATACCAAAGCTGCCACTGTGCACACTGGGACACATGGTTTTTGGAGAGGACCTGTCAGGGACACACTGGCCATTTGGCTACTGAAACTCAGAGGAGCACACAAATGTGCAGGTGCGGCCCTGCGGGTGCTCATCTTGCAGTGCACAGACAAACACATATACCACTGATATTGGCGCCAAGTGGCCCATATACGTGCAGCAGCTGCACTAGTTGGTTGCTGTCTGATCTACGGCTCTTCCTGTGTCTGTTCCTGTACTTGACTGCTGTGATTGACCCGTCTTATCCTGACCACGCTTGAACACTACCTGCCCTGACCTCGGCCTGTCTTTGGATTCTGCTTGCCTCTTGCTCAATTGCCTGCCCCAGTGTTGCTGACCTCTGCCTGTAACCTGACCCTTCTCCTGCCTGCTGTCCATGCCTGTACCTGACAGTCTGTTGCTGACCTAGCTCATTTGACTGCATATCCTGTTACATGTCTGCTCTATAGGTTACTTACCTGGTTCTTACTGGTCTTCCACCTGCCACGTGTTACCAGTCTATACTGTACCTGTGACCAGTAACCTGCCAGCCAAGCAACTGCCAGCCTGCTGTCTGCCATGTCCCAGGACTGTTGTTCCTGCTGCCATCTGCCTGCGTTGTCCATCTTATCCATTCCTGGCAAAGCACCTGCACTTCATCTGTGCGGTCTGCTGGATACTCTACTGGCACTCATACCTCTCTGTGCTCCCAGGGCCACTATCTCACTAACAGTGGTCCCTGAGCTGGAGCTATAAGGCCCCTTTCACACTGGGGCGGTTTGCAGGCGTTATTGCGCTAAAAATACCGCCTGCAAACCGCCCCTAAACAGCCTCCGCTGTTTGTTCAGTGTGAAAGCCCGAGGGCTTTCACACTGAAGCGGTGCGCTGGCAGGAGAAGAAAAAATCTCCTGCAAGCCGCATCTTTGGAGCGGCGAAGGAGCGGTGTATTCACTGCTCCTTCACCGCTCCTGCCCATTGAAACCAATGGGACAGCGCGGCTATACCGCTGCAATACCGTGGCTATAGCCGCGCTGTACGAGGGGTTTTAACCCTTTTACGGCCGCCAGCTGGGGGTTAAAACCGCACCGCTAGCAGCCGAATACCGCGGTTAAACAGCGCTAAAAATAGCACTGTTTTACCGCCGACGCCCCCTACCGCCCCAGTGTGAAAGGGGCCTAAGAGAAGCCTTCCTCTGCACACAAGGCTCTACCATCAGGTATGTGACAGGACTGTTGCCTTCCACAGGGATGGCTGCAAACTACAAATCCTAAAAGACTCCAGGACACAGGGAGGAAAGAGAGGGAATTTTTACTATACTGCCCAGGAAAGTTCTGGACTTTTTGGTGTCCAGTGCTTCAGCCCCGGAAGATTTGGCTGCTGAATGACTGGGCCATTTTTTGCGATTCGGCACTGCGTCGCTTTAACTGACAAGTGCGCAGTCATGTGGAGCTGTACCCAAACAAAATTGACGTCTTTTTTTTCCCCACAAATAGAGATTTCTTTTGGTTGTATTTGATCATTTCTGCGGTTTTTATTTTTTGCGCTATAAACAAAAAAAGAGCGACAATTTTGAAAAAAACACATATTTTGTACTTTTTGCTATAATAAATATCCCCATTTTTTTTTTTTAAAAGCTAATTTTTTCTCAGTTTAGGCCGATATGTATTCTTCTACATATTTTTGGTAATAAAAATCGCAATAAGCGTATATAGATTGGTTTGCGCAAAAGTTATAGTGTCTATAAAATAGGGGAAAGATTTATAGCATTTTCATTATTATTTTTTTTCTTTACTAGTAATGGCAGCGTTTTGCGATTTTTATCGAGACTGCGACATTATGGCGGACACTTTTGACACATTTGGGACCATTTGGGACCACATTTTGGGACCATTAGCATTTATCCAGCGATCAGTGCTATAAAAATGCACTGATTACTGTAAAAATGTCACTGGCAGGGAAGGGGTTGAACACTGGGGGGGCGATCAAGGGGTTAACTGTGTTCCCTCTCTGTGTTCTAACTGAAGGGGGGATGGTACTGTCTAGGGGAGATGACAGATCGCAGTTCATACTTTGTATGAACAGACGATTTGTCTCTTCTCCCCTCAGATAACCAGAAACTGTGTGTTTACACACACAGATCCTGGTTCTCGGTGTGTCACGAGCGATCGCGGGAGCCCGACGGTCATCGTGACCTCCGGCACTCGCAGCGGTTCCGGCGGCGAGCAGTGGGCGCAGGGAGAAGCGACGTTACATAACGCCGTTTCGCCCAGCCGTGCCATTCTGCCGCAGTAAAACTGGGGCGGCTGGTCGGCAAGTGGTTAAAGAGCACAGCTTAGCTAAAAAGAATTGTCTTCTTTATAACATAATAGGTCTAGCCGAGTAGTAAAAATTATTGAACAAATGCATATACACGTATTTCTTTGGAAAGTGATGGTACAGGGGTGTATATTATTGTTATTATTTTTAGCTTGATTTAAGTTTAATTTGTTGTATATAAATCATTTAGCTATATTATAACATTTGATAAAACATGGCCTTATGCTTTGACTGTGAGAAAAGTTCACTTAAACCAGTCGAGTTTAAACTTAGCCGATCAATTGATTATTTTGTGGTTATTTGTAATGTTTTGAACAAACTGAAATATTGATATCGACATCATGCAATCTAGGCTAGTAACTCGTCAAACTTGCAAACAAATGCATTATTTATGGTATGGTTTTATTTTTCATTTTTGTTTTTAGGTTTTTTAAACTATTTGGAATGTCTCTTTCTTCAAATAAAAATCTTTTTTCAATCATAAAATTCAACATGAAGCTCTGATATGTCCATGCATAAAGGGTTAATATACCATTCATACGGTTGTAGCATCAGCTGCTTCGTCGAATTATTTGAAGATGGATCTTTGCATGTGAATGAGGGCGTCAGCTTGCCCCCTGATCGGATCTTTATTTTTTGAACATGTGTATATATACCATGTCATTTTATGTTTGCATTAGCTATGATTAAGCACCAGTGAGAGCGGTGTGAAACGCGTTAGTGGTTTGCAATTTTAATCTGTTTTGTACGGACTGTATCTACAATAAAGGAAACTACTATTTTTTGGAGTGTGGCTATCCAGATCTTTATTTGCTCAAACGACTGGTGAGAAGGCTTGGGAGCCAATCATTTATACTTTTATCTGAGGACTACAGGATCCTAACCACGATTCACACAGACCGAATCTGTATCAGCCTTATACAACACTTCTATCAAAACTATACTGCACCCAAACTACAATTATACTGAACTGTTTCTGACCCATATCCCCCAATATTCAGTGCAAAGACCTTACCACTCCTCTTTAATTATATGCAGGTTTATCAGGACTGTCGTTAAGTGCACCAATGCTCTTAATGGGCCCCAACGATAGCCAGTAGAAGAAACATCTTAAGAATTGCCATTTTCATGTTACCTGTCCACAAATCCTCCTCCGTCTTCCTATACCCATTTTTGTTATCTCAAATACTGACAGTGCTTACCAGACTGTCTTAGGCTTAGCAATGCCACCATTAGTGGCAGTTTAGGTCCAGTGTTTTATAGATAAAGTCTTATTTCTGCTCACTGCTGCACTTCAGGTGGCGTTGTTACTGTTATGCTAATCTGGACGGCAAGTGTCATTTTATGCCTGGTCTTCATTGCTACTTACTCTGTATACTAAATTGTAATATTATCATTGCTATTGATTCTTGTCCTTGCTTGCCTCATAACTAACTTGTTTGGTGACAATATATTACGTTTTCTTTTACTGTTTGGTGCCTATTTCTTGAAATAGCCATATTGCTGTGTAATTAGTGTAATGGTCAGTGATTTTATGTGATATTGTGTGTTGGTGCACTCAGCCTGGTTTGTAAGAGGGACTGAGGTCTTTAAAAATGTTGAAGCCTGGAGGACCCATCTAAACCAAAGGCTCCTTCGTGGGGCAGCGCCACAGCAGGAGTCTCCAAACTATGGCCCTCCAGTTGTTCAGGAACTACAATTCCCATCATGCCTAGTCATGTCTGTGAATGTTAAAGTTTTACAGTGCCTCATGGGGACGTGTAGTTCCGCAACAGCTAGAGTGCTGTAGTTTGGGGATCCCTGCACTACAGTACCAAACCTGTGGGATCCCTGTGGAAACTGAAAATGATTGTTGTAGACATCTCTAGTACAGCTTTAGGATCCTGTGAACCTCTGCTTTGTTGTTTAGTGAACACTGGGGATCGTTCTCTTGCCACAGGAACCATTCAGGGAACACCTTGCATTTTCTCAATGAATCCAAAGCATTATCTGATTGGACGATCTGGAGATCATGGTGTCACCAAAAATAATTTATTATAGGGTGCACCCATAGCATTAACTTGCAAACCATTCTGGGCTTTCTAAAAGGCAAACCCCAACATGGCCTCTTTACCCTGCGGCACTTTTACATTTACTAATTATATATAGGAAAAGACAGTTCCCCTGGGTGGACTTTACCGGCACTTGCTAAGTTAGCAAGTGCCGGTAAAGTCCACCGAGAGGAACTGTCTTTTCCTATATATATATGTAACTATTGGATGTGGCACGGCTCTCTTTGAACCTAGGGAAGCTAATCACCCTAATTTTTTTTTTACATTTACTAATTAAGACGTTACTGTTTGGGGGGGGGGCTGTGGTGGTGAGGAGGTGGCTGCCCAGTATTTCAGGTCTACTTTTAGCACAACAGTGTTTATTTGAAATTCGTGGAGCAAAGCAGTCTATAAGCCAAACCAATCCCAAATCAAAGCCATCGTACAATGTAATATTCCAGTGTGGGAGCTTTAGACCGCAGAGGCAAAAATTGTTGGCCGCAGTTGGATTTAAATAATGCCAATTCTGCATCCTTTAATTAAATTCTCAATGTTTACCTGGAATGAAAGACATAATTACCAGTGGATATGGTGAGATTTCCATCAAAGCAGTGGTTGTACGCATTGTAGCATTGCTTTACAGGAGTGCTGGATGGTGAACACTCTGCTTTAGGCGTTCCTACACAGCTGTAGCATTGGTCATCGTTAGGAACTTGAGTTATATTTTCTGCATAGGGATACAACACAATGACATCATTTGGGATTTCGTTTCAAGAACACAAATGTGAGATGTTTTTAATGTTTAGTACCCAGTGATCCAGAATATAAAAATAAGGTTATCAGGCAGAAAGATTTTTTAACAGAGGAACCAGCCAAACAAGCTGAAAAAGGTTGGTATTTGTGATGTTTAATGGTGAGGTTGCCAAGATTGGACAGCTGTGGAGGCATATTTCTTGTATTACATAAATGGAACTACAGCTACAGAATCTTAGGAATATAAGGCATAATACTTGAGTTGGATCATCCATGAATCAATGTGGACAACAGCCTGTTAGATGTCCAGGAGCCCAAGCTACAATCTTTATCCTCCTGCAGCAAACCAGTGGGAGAAGCCAATTGTTCAAAGTGGTGGTTGGTTTCTAATGGGACCATGCAAGTGCAAACAATGCATTATAGGTGGCTTCTTTGTACTTATTGAAATGTCTATTGTTGTCAGTCATAGGGATCTGGACCTCCCAAAGCTGCTACCTTGCCTAGGGTCTCATTCTATGGTACTCTTTCTCTCCATTGCCACAAAGACTGATTCTGGCCCATTAAAAAAGAACCAACGATGATTGTACTTATAAAAGAAGTTGCATAATCAGTCTAAAAGTAAATGAAATACCAAACCTTTTTTTGGCCTCTGTCAGGATTTTCTGCTGGTGTGAATGGCCCCCCACAGCTCATCTTGATTAGAAACTAGCTACAGCCTGAGTAGAAGGCCTGTCCCATGCAAGCAACTGCAGGGAAGGACCCTTCGGCACCTTTCACACGGGGCGGATGCCAGCAGTGGATCTGCCCACTCAGCAGGGAATCTCTCTACTGATTCCCGCTGAGCAGGCAGATGACAGGTCTGTGTCCACTCCGCTGATGCAGAGCGGACACGGACACAGCCTGCTGTTCTCTATGTGGCAGTCAGATGGAAACTGACCGCCTGTCTGTTTCCATCCAACTGTGGTCCAATCCTAACAGATGGGGAACAGATCCACATCAGTCTGTTTTAGTAGACCAGACTGGATCAGATGCCGGTGGGTGCCAACAGACACATGTTCGCTGACATGCGCTGCTCCATAGAGAAGAACGGAGGTTCAGATCGGGTTCTTACTCTCTGTGTGGAAGTAGTGATCCGTCTGCAGAGGTCTGGCATGCAAGCTGGCGCTCTCCAACCAGCAGACAACATAAGCTTTGCTGATTGGAGAGCTGCAGCTCTGACTCAGCACGGGAAAATATAGAACTTGTGCAGAGAGACCACTGCTTTCAGACAGAGAGCATGGGCCCACAGCTACAACATGCTGGCAGAGGACAGGTTTTTCTACTCATATTTGGCTGCATTCTAAAAAAAAATGAATTGTAGGACTTTGTTTACCTTTTGATTGTGTGTATTTGGAATATAGTTACCTAATTTAAACTAAAAAATCTATTTAATTATAAAGGAATGCAGTGTATTGGGACATGGTTACCCTTCTTTGTTATGTTCAGCTAATAGCTGTGGTCATTGCCTTTATTCAATGTACCTGTGTTTATGTGCTTGAAAAAACATGTTGGTTTTCTTGATTTATAACAAGCTAATTATGCAGAGCACAGGCACCACCTACTGTTCCCTTTCTGGTATAGCTTTAGCTGTTTGCATTAGTTACATATTATAATTTCTAAGAATGTGTTAATAAAGTTGTTAGGAACCAGAGCATTCTGGGAGATTTCTTTAGAGGAAGTGAGTCAGCCACCATTTTAAGAAACCACAGCAAGGCTGTTTCTTCAATCTCTCGCCATCACCCCTCAGCGAGCTTAAGAAGGCAGTTTTTGTTATCCCATTCTGTGTTATAGAGCATTGTTTCCTTATTATATGCAATATTGTACTGATTGATATTTGTTTTACCAATTTGCAGTTTCACCCGACTCATTCTAATAAATTTAAGATCAAAGAAATATGGTATCTGACGTTTATGGAGCGGGAAGGTTTAGCTCTCTGTCCTACAGAGAAAAAAGTCATAATTTTACAATGTTGAGTGTATATCAGGGTAGCCTTCCTTGCTCAATGGTTTTGCCAAAGTCATGAAATGCACATAGCAGGGTAAAAATGTATGGCTCACTTTTATGACAAATGCTACAGAGAATGCTTGTCAAAATAATTACCATCAGGGGCAATGTGGTAGTGTTTCAGATCCATGTTGGTGTTGCACAAGCTAGTGTTGCATTGCTTAAGTTGCATATATATGGATAATCCGTAGGATAATATGTTTTTTTCCAGCATTGTGGGACCACCATAGCCACAGCCTTTACTCAGCACAACATGGTTGTCATGACCTATTGAACAAGAGAACTTTATTAATACGATTACATATTACATAGCCATGTCATAAGGATTTCATCAGCACAGGGTGGCTGTTGGGATTATTAAATAAAAGATGGCTGTCATGACCTATTGAATATGAAAACTTTATTACTACAATGATATATGACATAAGTATAACCACAACCATTTCTGAGCCCAGCTGTCAAAACTCATTGAATCTTTATTAGAATACATACAGGTTGTAATATGGAGATCACCAGTCAGCCGCTTGTAAAAATGAATACTCTTTATTGGTCTCTCAAAACAAGCAAACACAAAAAGCTTTCCTCAGCAAACGTAAAGGCAAACAACCCATAGTCCTGGTATAATTAGGACCAAAAAAATGGCTCACCACCAGCATACCGGTCCCACGCTTAGGGTTCCCATCCATTTTGGGCTGCAGGGCAAGCCACAGGAGCTCAGCAAAACTGAGTTTCAGTCCACACTTTCTCACGGCTGTGGACTACTCCATTTCACCTCAAACACATGCTGATTTCTTCTTGCTGCTTTTTAAGCCTCCCTTGCAGGTGAATTACCCCTTCCCTTTTGGGACTAAAGTACTTGTAAAGCAGGGTTTGGAGGCTCTTTTCACACCCAAAATCTCTGAGCTTCCGAATTCCGGGTCAAAAACAAGGACTTACCAATCAGTGCTGAAGTCAGTCCTCTCCTCTCTGACTGGACTACCTGAGAAACCCTTACCATGCGAAATGTCTCTTGAACCCTCTCTTAAAAGGACCATAAGGCATAACCCAAATAGTGGGGATATATATCGCCTGTCCAGGACCCATCCCTTGGAAGCTGACAAGCTGTAGGCTTGCTCAGCCTGGTAGTTAGGGCCTTTATATATTGTGTAGTTAGTGTCGAGACACGGCTAGATTTTTGTTTGACTATTTTTGTTCTGTTTGTTTTCTGAAACACTGTACAGCACTTGTATATAGACTTGTATTTATCACCAATAAACACCGCACTGTTTGTCACTACCTCCCTGGATTTGGTATCTGCCTAAAATGCAGTCACCATCTCTTGCTCACTCCTTTGATGAACTATGGGATGCAGTAGAGAAGATCCCATGAATACAATGAACGTTCACCACTCATTCCAAACAAATAGATGTGAAGGGGGGGAAAGGAGACGTTTGGCGACTCATGGAAAATGTAACAAGGAGACATTAAACTACTATAATTACATTTAAAAATGTCTTTGGTGATCCTCCGATCTTTTACTATAAATCAATACCTTCACCTGTTGATAATTATCCAACAATCAACCACCAATTCACCAATTAATCAACCCTTTTGTGTTTTTATTATGTTTATGTACTTTGGGGTTTATTTATAAAAAAATAGGCACAGCAATTTGCCCTAGGAAAGTGCACATACATTCGGTCTTTGTGAATGGGGCAAAAAAATGGAATGTTGAATATGATTTGCGATTTATATTCAATATGATTTTGGACTTTCTATATCTACATTTTGCTGGCTTCTTTGGTTTAATATTAGCACGGCCTTTGATGATTTTATGCTTTCAAAAATAAATGTTGTTAGGCTATATCCACTATTGACTGAATGTTTTCTATTGATTTAATACAAAAAAAATACTGCACTGGCCACTAGATGGTGCTAAGTATCATACAGAAAATTCCTTTACTACCTAGCTCCATCTGTTGTCCAGATGCAGTATTTCAATTTTAAAACAATAAAAAACCTTCATCCAACACAGGAAATAACCTAATAACATTCATTTTTTCCCCCGTCTCATATACAGAATGTATATGCACTTTAAAGAGGTTATAAAAAAAAAGAAAAGAAACCCTGCAAGACAAAGGCATAATGAGCTTACCTCAGAACAACGCCCTGAATCGGCATTGGCACTCCAAGTACACAGCCGAAATCTTCCACCAGAGTTACTTCCAGGTTCGCGGCTCTGATTGAAAGGAGCCACGATGACGTCACGCGTGAGACCCGCCGATCACGGTGCGGCTACTGAAAATACGGCACTAGTGGTCCATTCTTTCAGTGCGCATGCGCCGATAACGTTGGCAGCAGCGCATATACTGAATATCTCCTGAACTGTGCAAGTTTTTTATCATGACTGCGACATTATGGCGGACAGATCAGACACTTTTGGTGCTATTTTGGGGCCATTCACATTTAAACAGCAATCAGTGCGATTAAAAATGCATTGATTACTGTGTAAATATGACTGGCAGTGAAGGGGTTAGCCACTAGGGTGCGCTGTAGGGGTTAAGTGTGTCCTAGGGAGTGATTCTAACTGTGGGGGGGAGGGGCTATGTGTGACACGACTCTGATCACC
This sequence comes from Lithobates clamitans, assembly GCA_037952925.1. Taxonomy (NCBI): domain Eukaryota; kingdom Metazoa; phylum Chordata; class Amphibia; order Anura; family Ranidae; genus Lithobates; species Lithobates clamitans. Next base: position 1,006,641 of record JBBGZY010002556.1, on the reverse strand, counting down.
GCTTCCGATTACAGGGAGCTGTGATCAGTGTCCTGTCACTAGGCAGAACGGGGAAATGCTTGTTCTTCCTCTCCGTGAGACGATCGCGGGTATCCCCGCGGACATCGACCCACGATCACACTCACGGAGCTTGCGGCGGGTGCGCCCACAGGCCGCCTCTTAAAGGGCAACGTACAGGTATGTTAATATGCTTGTATGTGCCCTTCTGCCGACGTATATCGGCAAGCGGTTAATATACAAATTTTTCATCAACAGACCTAAGCCTCGTACACACGATCGGATTTTTCCGACGGGAATTGTGTGATGACAGGCTCTTGGCGAAAAATCCGACCGTGTGTACGCTGCATCGGACAATTGTCGGATTTTCCATGGACAAATGTTGGATGGCAGGCTTTAAAATTTTGGGCGGACAAATGTCTGTTGTCGGATTTACACAAGTCCATCGGACAAAAGTCCAAAGTACAAACACGCATGCTCGGAAGCAAGGTCGAGCCAGAAGCGATCGGTCGTGTAAACTAGCGTTCGTAATGGAGAATTAACATTTGTGACGCGGCAAATTATGAAATCTCGAAATGCAGCGCACAATCCTCTTCTTTTTTTATGGGATAATAATGAAGCTGCTTTGCTGGTGATACTGATGGAGTTATTGCAAACTAATTTTCAAAGGCTTTTTTTTCTAGAGATATCAAGAATAATATTATTATGCTTATTATTTTTTTTTTGGGTGCAAGTTACCACAACACCATTATCCTGTAGTTTATAAAAAGATCAAAGATACAGCTATGTTGGTGTCCCTTGTTAATTTTACATTGTATTTTTTAAAATGTAACTGCCTACTCCCAAAATGTCATTTGAAGTAAAACACATAGCCAAGTATTATTCTCCACAATTTTTTTTATTGTGCATTACAAAAAAGAAAACAAATAAAATTAGACATGCTATCTGCCAATAGAACTTAACCAAAAAGTACATTCTATGCATCCAAAAATATAGAAAATATACCAAATCAAATTATTATTATTCAACCAAAAAAAAAAAATAAAAGCCTCATGCATGTGTCCTGCTTCTTAATATAGGGGATCAACAATGCCAAGAGTTGGGGAAAGCAGGGGTCCGTCATCCAGAGATAATTCCGAAAAATCTCCTGGATTATTCTCCTGGAGCTCCCGCAGCAAAGGCATATGACATAATTGGTCATAATTAATAAAGCAACCAATTTTTGGTCCAAGAAATCCTCCTCCTCCTCCTGTTCCTGGAATGGACTTGGGTCAAAGCAATAACTCCAAGGCCAATAATAAATAACACGTTATCTCCTCCGATTCCGCAACATGGCTGGTTGACGAACGGCCGCTCAGAAACGAACTGAAAAGTGCGAAATGAAAAGCACAAAATGAAAAGCGCGAATCAACACTCACCAAACTTCTACTAACACGAAATTAGCAGAAGGGGCCCAAAGGGTGGCGCTAAAGAGCTTAAAAACCACGTAGTACATCACTACGCTCGTGTTTGTTGGCCGACAATTGTGTGCCGTTTGTATGCAAGACAAGTTTGGGGCCAACGCCTTTCGGACAAAAGTCCGTGGTTTTGTCTGCGGAAAATCCGATCGTGTGTACGAGGCTTAAGTGTTGTAGGCGCTGTGACTAGAACACGGTAGTTTGCATTTATGCATTAGCATTCAGTTCTTTAATATTAATGCTTTCTAATATGAAATAATCAATGATATTTGTATGTTCTGATATTAGCTGTGTGGTCATTTCCTGCTGTCTGTACACTTTTCTCTTTTTTTTTGTATTTGTGCTTGAAGAAGCACCCACCCAATTATGTGAATCAGCAATGGTTACAATTAAAATTATAAAAAGGACTCACAGTATAATTTTAAAAATAAAATAAAGGTTAACGATCAAAATAGAAAACAAATCTTCACATTTCTCTCAATAATACTAACCTATATGTCTTACTTACCTAGGACCTCTTACCCTTTACCAGAGCTCAAAAGGATGTCAAAGGGGCAAGGATTTGTGTGCAAGTAACTACGATATGGCCACGGGGACCATTGAGGCGCATAGCAGAGTTAAGTGCTGTGAGGGAGACAACTGCAATACTGAGTCACCACGAAGTAAGTTGGGGGGAAATAATGAGAATCGGACAAAACCATTTTAACCACTTCAATACCGGGCACTTTTGACACCCCCACCCCCAGCCCCCCTCCTGCCCAGGCCAATTTTCAGCTTTCAGCGCTGTCACACTTTCAATGACAATTGCGCGGTCATGCAAAACTGTACGCAAACAACATTTTTATAATTTTTTTTTTTAAAACAGATAGAGCTTTCCTTTGGTGGTATTTGATCACCACTGAGTTTTTAATTTTTTGCTAAACAAATTAAAAAAAGGCTGAAAATGTTGAAAAAAAATTTCTCCTTCACTGATTGGCACTGATGAGGCTGCACTGATGGGTACTTATGAGGTGGCACTGATGGGCCCTGATAGGCAGCATTTATATGCAGCACTGATGGGCACTGATAGGTGGCGCTGATGGGCAGCCTTTATGGGCACTGACAGGCGGCAATGATGGGCACTGATGGGTAGGCACTGACAGGCATCACTGATGGGCACTGAAAGGCAGCACTGATGGGCATGGGTGGGCATCACTGGTGGGCATTGCTAGTGGGGCTGCACTGATAATCATTGCAATGTTTATCAGCGCCAACCCTCCCTGTCAGGAGAGCCACTTCCTGCTCTACTCACAAGCTGTCAGTGAGAGTAGAGGAATGCCGATAACTGGCACTTCCTATTTACACTTTGATCAGCTATGATTGGACAGAGCTGACCACATGGTAAAAAGCCTACGTCATAATGCTCTTTACCGTGATTGGAGATGCAGTGTATCCGAGCGACACACCGCACCGCCGATCGCGCACTGCTCACGAGCGGCATGACGGACGTCATATAACGTCTAGTCACAACAATTAAACCACTGCCCGGCCATCATTTTGCTATAGGTCGGGTGGGATGTAGTTAAAGAGGATCTAAATCAAATGAGCTATTAGTCCAGAAAATAAGCATTTTGAATTTGACAGATTCAATGACCATTGGTTTTAACAGGGTTCGACATCCAAATTTCTTTGAAGTTTGCCAAACCCTGCTCGAACTGAACCCAGGGCAGTTTGGCTTATAACTAGAGGTGATAAGAAGTAGAAGGAAGTTTCTCCAAAGTTTGGGGAAATCCCCTCTTAGATATCATTAGAAGATCACTTCCCATTGGAAGATTTCCCTGTTCTCCTGTTCCAGTGAGAACCATAAATGTTTGGATTTCCCATTACGTTACGTTCCTGTGGGCGGGACTTCGCTCCACTGACCGAAGTCCCGCCCACAGGGACGTAATACGTATGGATGAATGGAAGTCCCATGACGTCACCCACGGCCATCGCTGACCTTGTTACACATGCTGTTCATACCAGGCACTTGGTTTGAAGTGCCACTATTGTGAGTTTTTGATCTGTTTTATATTCATTAAATGCCATTTTCTACAGAGAGCACTATGTATTGCCTTTTTATTTGCATGACTTATGTGGCTTAGGAGCTGTAACTACCGATTGCAAAACCGACCATAGGAAGGGATTATCTTGGTTTTGCTTGCTGATACATACCCTGAGTTTGAAAGTGTGTTTGACCCTCTATAATCAAAGGGTCCAATCTGTGAGGTGAGCTGCCATTCTTACTATTGGTGGAGGTTCGTTTTCCCACAAAGTCACTTGCATGATTGTATCTGTAGTTCATCACTGAAGTCCTCACGGATTGTCTTTTATATTTTATAATCGATCTATGGACATTTATATTTTATTTATATCATTTTCTACGGAGAGCACTATGTATTGCCTTTTTATTTGCATGACTTATGTGGCTTGGGAGGAGTAACTACGGATTGCAAAACCGACCATAGGAAGGGATTATCTTGGTTTTGCTTGCTGATACATACCCTGACTGGGAAAGTGTGTTTGACCCTCTATAATCAAAGGGTCCAATCTGTGAGGTGAGCTGCCATTCTTACTATTGGTGGAGGTTTGTTTTTCCCACAAAGTCACTTGCATGATTGTATCTGTAGTCCATCACTGAAGATCTCACGGATTGTCTTGATCTATGGACATTTTTATTTGATTTATGGACTGTTTAGCACTGCACTGTCTTTTATACAGATCCTGCCACTGAATTCTACCTACTGCTGCTTCCTGTGATGGGGTGGCTACAATGCTGCACTGCTCCTGAATTAAAAGCAGAATTGCCACTCATGTGAGCTATACCTGATTGGACTACAATTGGAAGTGAGGGAAAAAGAGATAACCCCTGTGGGAAATCTTGGGGCCCTATGAAAATGAGTAGGCTTTCCCCAGCTGGAGATCTTCCTTCCCCGTGGGCTGAGCCATGGAGACAGAAGATGTTAAGCACCCCAGAAGCAAGCCAAGAGGGGACATCACTAGACTCATGTGTTGGAACTAGGGATGAGCCGAACACCCCCCGGTTCGGTTCGCACCAGAACCCGCGAACGGACCGCAAGTTCGCACGAACGTTAGAACCCCATTGACTTCTATGGGACTCGAACGTTCGAAATCAAAAGTGCTCATTTTAAAGGCTAATTTGCATGGTATTGTCCTAAAAAGGGTTTGGGGACCCGGGTCCTACCCCAGGGGACATGTATCAATGCAAAAAAAACTTTTAAAAACGGCCGTTTTTTCGGGAGCAGTGATTTTAATGATGCTTAAAGTAAAAAAAAAAAAGTGAAATATTCCTTTAAATATCGTACCTGGGGGGTGTCTATAGTATGCCTGTAAAGTGACGCGTGTTTCCCATGTTTAGAACAGTCCCTGCACCAAATGTCATTTTTAAAGGAAAAAATCTCATTTAAAACTGCTTGCGGGTTTAATGTCATGTCGGGTCATGGCAATATGGATGAAAATCAGTGAGACAAACGGCATGGGTACCCCCCAGTCCATTACCAGGCCCTTTGGGTCTTGTATGGATATTAAGGGGAACCCCGCACCCAAATTAAAATAAGGAAAGGTCCCTATATACTCTGAACAGCAGTATACAGGCGGTGCAAACAAGACAGGGACTGTAGGTTTGTTGTTAAGTAGAATCTGTTTGTAATTTTGAACATTTTTAATGTGTTTAGCTCCAGCCAAAAAATCTTTTCTAAGCTTTTTGGAAAACATAGGGAAGGGTTATCACCCCTGTGACATTTGTTTTGCGTCTTTCCTCCTCTTCAGAAGATTTCACCTCACTTTTTTGTCCCAATGAAAAATGTTTTTGGAAAATTTGGGTTTTTTTGTGGAACAAGGATTGGAAAGCATCAGTGGAAAGGAGAAATTGTTTTCCCATATTAACTCTTACAGGAGAGAATTTCCCTTCCTTAGGGGTAGATTTCATCTCACTTCCTGTTGTCTCCTTCCGTTTGCAAGTAGGAGTCGTTTGTAAGTTAGATGTTTGAAAGTAGGGTCCTGCCCTATATACTCAGCAGAAATTTGGGCCTTAGGTGTTGCTGTGGCCAAAACACTGTAAGCCCTCACAGGGCCCTGCTGTGAAATATTAGATCAAGAATTGTAATTACATGCCCCTGTTGAACAGGAGCTGAAAAATTAGGCCTTAGGCACTGGTGCTGGTGCCACAACACTGCAACCCCTCACAGACACTCTAGTTGGAACGCAGGAACGAGCCCTGCTGCAAAGTATTGCATCAAAAATTGTAATTACACGCCCCTGTTAGACAGGGGCAGAAAAATTGGGTCTTAGGCACTGGTGCTGGTGCCACAACACTGCAACCCCTCACAGACACTCTAGTTGAAACGCAGGAACAAGCCCTGCTGCAAAGTATTGCATCAAAAATTGTAATTACACGCCCCTGTTAGACAGGGGCTGAAAAATTGGGTCTTAGGCACTGGTGCTGGTGCCACAACACTGCAACCCCTCACAGACACTCTAGTTGGAATGCAGGAACGAGCCCTGCTGCAAAGTATTACATCAAAAATTGTAATTACACGCCCCTGTTAAACAGGGGCTGAAAAATTGTGCCTTAGGCACTGGTGGTGGCGCCCAGAACCAAAAATGTTCTTACAAGCTATCAGCGTGATGATTGAGGAGGAAGAGGATAATTACTCAGGGATAGTCACTCAGCATCAGCATAGGCAGTCTTTGAAGGGATCTGAGATTTCAAAAAAAATTATTCGGTTACATCTGCATCAGGTGCTTGGTAGCTGGTGGTGATCCAAGACTGATTCATTTTTATGAAGGTCAGCCGATCGACCGAGTCGGTGGACAGACGCACCCTGTGATCGGTTACCACGCCTCCAGCAGCACTGAATGTGCGTTCCGAAAGAACGCTGGATGCAGGACAGGCCAGTAGCTCAATTGCATACTGTGCAAGCTCTGGCCAGTGATCCATCCTCAAGACCCAGTAACCCAGAGGATTTTCGGTGGGAAAGGTGTCCAAGTCTGATCTTGCCCCTAGGTATTCCTGCACCATGTAAAACAGACGCTGGCGATGGTTGCTGGAACCGATCATACCTTGGGGCTGCGGACCAAAAAATTGTCGGAACGCATCGGTCAGACGGCCACCTTCTCCACCGCTCCTTCTTTGACTGACCGAAGCCTCAGCAACACGTTGTCCAGAAACAGGAGTTTGTAACCTCCCAGTCTCTGGGAACGCGTTGCACAGACCTTTCTGCAAGGCCTCCCGAAGATGTTTCATCCTCTGCTCCCTCTGCGATGGCAAGATAAGGTCCGCAACCTTACCCTTGTAACGTGGATCAAGGAGGGTTGCCAGCCAGTATTGGTCCTTCTCCTTGATACCACGAATACGAGGATCCTTACGCAGGCTTTGCAGGATCAGGGAGGCCATGCAGCGTAGGTTTGCTGAGGCATTCGGTCCGGAGTCCTCTGGGTCACTAAGGACAACAACGTCCGCAGCCACCTCCTCCCAGCCACGTACAAGTCTATGTGTTCCTTGGGACTGATCCCTTAAAGACTGCTGATGCTGAGTGCCAGGCTCCACCTCCATACTGACACAATCTTCCTCCTCCTCCTCCTCCTCCTCCTCGTCCTCTTCCTGTGTGATCGGCGGGCACGCAGGAACACTGTCTGGATAAAGGGGGCCTTGAGAGCTAAGGAAGTCCTCCTCTTCCTGCCTCTGTTCTGCCTCAAGTGCCCTGTCCATTATTCCACGCAGCGTGTGCTCCAACAGGTGGACAAGGGGGACAGTGTCACTGATGCATGCACTGTCAGTGCTCACCATCCTCGTGGCCTCCTCGAATGGTGACAGGACAGTGCATGCATCCCTGATCATGGCCCACTGGCGTGGGGAAAAAAAACCAAGGTCCCCTGACCCTGTCCTGGTGCCATAGTCGCACAGGTACTCATTGATGGCCCTCTGCTGCGTGTGCAGCCGCTGCAGCATGGCCAACGTCGAGTTCCACCTGGTGGGCATGTCACAGATTAGGCGGTTCTTGGGCAGGTTAAACTCCTTTTGGAGGTCCGTCAGCCGAGCACTGGCATTATATGACCGGCGGAAATGCACACAGACTTTCCTGGCCTGCCTCAGGACATCCTGTAAGCCCGGGTACCTGCCCAAGAACCGCTGCACCACCAAGTTAAGGACGTGAGCCAAACAGGGCACATGGGTCAGTTGTCCCTGTCGGAGGGCAGAGAGGAGGTTGGTGCCATTGTCGCAAACCACCATTCCTGCCTTAAGTTGGCGTGGCGTCAACCACCTCTGAACCTGCCCCTGCAGAGCTGACAGAACCTCTGCCCCAGTGTGGCTCCTGTCCCCCAAGCACACCAGCTCAAGCACCGCATGGCATCTTTTGGCCTGCGTACTTGCGTAGCCCCTTGAACGCCTACGGAGCACCGCTGGTTCCGAGGAAGAGGCCATGGAGGAAGAAGAAGAGGAGGGGGTGGAGGAGAGAGGTGTGTCACAATCAGCATTTTGGAGGCGTGGTGGCGGAACAACCTCCAACACTACTGCACCTTGTCCTGCATCCTTCCCAGCTGCCAGCAGAGTCACCCAATGCGCCGTGAAACTTAAGTAACGTCCCTGTCCATGCCTGCTGGACCATGAGTCAGCGGTAATATGCACCTTACCGCTGACCGCCCTGTCCAGCGAGGCATGGACATTGCCTTCCACATGCCGGTAGAGAGCCGGAATCGCCTTCCGTGAGAAAAAGTGGCGTTTGGGTACCTGCCACTGAGGAACCGCACATTCCACAAACTCACGGAAGGGGGCAGAGTCTACCAACTGAAAAGGCAGCAGTTGAAGTGCTAGCAATTTTGCCAAGCTAGCATTCAACCGCTGGGCATGTGGATGGCTGGGAGCAAACTTCTTTCGGCGGTGCAGCAGCTGGGGCAGGGAAATTTGCCTGGTACAATCTGACGTCGGTGTACCAAAAGCAGATTGCCCATAAGTACTTGGCTGTGACACACCTAATTCTACACCTTCATTCCTCTCACTGCAGGTCGCAGAGAGGACTGAAGGTCTAGTGGGGTTGGAAATCTCAGCTGATGAGGAGCAAGGAGAGATCGTCTTTGTTCTTTGGTGTGGGTCTTTTAGATACGCTTGCCAACGAACTGCATGGCAGGTCAACATATGTCTGGTCAAGCATGTGGTACCCAAGCGGGAGATGTTTTGGCCACGCGAGATACGCTTGAGACATATATTGCAAATAGCAGCGGTGCGATCTGATGCACTCGTCTCAAAAAAGGCCCACACCAAAGAACTTTTTGAATAACGCGCAGAGACTGCAGCGCCCTGCACATGTGGAGCTTTGGGGTGTGATGCAGTCAATGTGCTGCCCTTAGGCTGGCCCCTGGAGGGCATCCTGCCTAGTTGGTGATGTGCCACCTCCTCCTCCTCCTCCTCCTCCTCCTCTCTCCTATCAGGCACCCACGTTGAGTCAGTGACCTCATCATCCCCTCCCTCCTCATCACTGGAGCAAACCTGGCAGTATGCTGCAGCAGGGGGAGCATGACTGCCAGATTGCTGTCCTTCTTGGGCACCCCCTCTGTCCGTGCTCATGTTACTGCCTTCATTGAGCTCAGTATCATCATCAGAGCCTTCCAAACGCTGGGCATCCTCCTGGAGCATGTACCCAACACTGTGGTCAAACAGTTCGAGGGAATCCTCAGGAGGACATGGTGGGGCTAGGGAAGGAGTCACTGATGACATTGAGCTGAGGGAAGAGGCCGCTGCTTTGCCAGACAAAGCACCCTGGGCATGGGTGAGAGAGGATGAGGAGGATGAGGACGGCTTGGTCATCCACTCGACCAAGTCTTCCGCATGTTGCGGCTCAACACGGCCAGCTGCCGAAAAAAAGGCCAAGCGTGTCCCATGGCCACGTGCTGATGAGGATGCACCGTCTCCACGACCAGCACTAGACACAGAGCCTGCTTGCCCTCTCTTATTGGCTTGTGACTGTCTGCCTCTCCTTCTTGGCCTTCCAGACATACTAATGGCCTGTAGCTGCACTAAGCTGGGATAGAACACCTGTAATTTTCTTCAGGTAGCTTTATATACTGTAACCAGACAAGCCTGCCTGTCAGTAGGAAGATAACAGGAACGGATCTAGCTGAACACTGTGAGCAGGACGCACTGCACTAAATGTATATAGCAGGAACGGATCTAGCTGAACACTGTGAGCAGGACGTACTGCACTGAATGTAAATAGCAGGAACGGATCTAGCTGAACACTGTGAGCAGGACGCACTGCACTGAATGTAAATAACAGGAACGGATCTAGCTGAACACTGTGAGCAGGACACACTGTACTAAATGTAAATAGTCTAGCTGCCTGACCGTGGTACTAATAGGATCAAAAAGAACACCTGTAATTTTCTTCAGGTAGCTTTATATACTGTAACCAGACAAGCCTGCCTGTCAGTAGGAAGATAACAGGAACGGATCTAGCTGAACACTGTGAGCAGGACGTACTGCACTAAATGTATATAGCAGGAACGGATCTAGCTGAACACTGTGAGCAGGACGCACTGCACTGAATGTAAATAGCAGGAACGGATCTAGCTGAACACTGTGAGCAGGACGCACTGCACTGAATGTAAATAGCAGGAACGGATCTAGCTGAACACTGTGAGCAGGACGCACTGCACTGAATGTAAACAGCAGGAACAGATGTAGCTAAACACTGTGAGCAGGACGCACTGCACTGAATGTAAATAGCAGGAACGGATCTAGCTGAACACTGTGAGCAGGACGCACTGCACTGAATGTAAATAGCAGGAACGGATCTAGCTGAACACTGTGAGCAGCACGCACTGCACTGAATGTAAATAGCAGGAACGGATCTAGCTGAACACTGTGAGCAGGACGCACTGCACTGAATGTAAATAGCAGGAACGGATCTAGCTGAACACTGTGAGCAGGACGCACTGCACTGAATGTAAACAGCAGGAACGGATGTAGCTAAACACTGTGAGCAGGACGCACTGCACTGAATGTAAATAGCAGGAACGGATCTAGCTGAACACTGTGAGCAGGACGCACTGCACTGAATGTAAATAGCAGGAACGGATCTAGCTGAACACTGTGAGCAGCACGCACTGCACTGAATGTAAATAGCAGGAACGGATCTAGCTGAACACTGTGAGCAGGACGCACTGCACTGAATGTAAATAGCAGGAACGGATCTAGCTGAACACTGTGAGCAGGACGCACTGCACTGAATGTAAATAACAGGAACGGATCTAGCTGAACACTGTGAGCAGGACACACTGTACTAAATGTAAATAGTCTAGCTGCCTGACCGTGGTACTAATAGGATCAAAAAGAACACCTGTAATTTTCTTCAGGTAGCTTTATATACTGTAACCAGACAAGCCTGCCTGTCAGTAGGAAGATAACAGGAACGGATCTAGCTGAACACTGTGAGCAGGACGTACTGCACTAAATGTATATAGCAGGAACGGATCTAGCTGAACACTGTGAGCAGGACGCACTGCACTGAATGTAAATAGCAGGAACGGATCTAGCTGAACACTGTGAGCAGGACGCACTGCACTGAATGTAAACAGCAGGAACGGATGTAGCTAAACACTGTGAGCAGGACGCACTGCACTGAATGTAAATAGCAGGAACGGATCTAGCTGAACACTGTGAGCAGGACGCACTGCACTGAATGTAAATAGCAGGAACGGATCTAGCTGAACACTGTGAGCAGCACGCACTGCACTGAATGTAAATAGCAGGAACGGATCTAGCTGAACACTGTGAGCAGGACGCACTGCACTGAATGTAAATAGCAGGAACGGATCTAGCTGAACACTGTGAGCAGGACGCACTGCACTGAATGTAAATAACAGGAACGGATCTAGCTGAACACTGTGAGCAGGACACACTGTACTAAATGTAAATAGTCTAGCTGCCTGACCGTGGTACTAATAGGATCAAAAAGAACACCTGTAATTTTCTTCAGGTAGCTTTATATACTGTAACCAGACAAGCCTGCCTGTCAGTAGGAAGATAACAGGAACGGATCTAGCTGAACACTGTGAGCAGGACGTACTGCACTAAATGTATATAGCAGGAACGGATCTAGCTGAACACTGTGAGCAGGACGCACTGCACTGAATGTAAATAGCAGCAACGGATCTAGCTGAACACTGTGAGCAGGACGCACTGCACTGAATGTAAATAGCAGGAACGGATCTAGCTGAACACTGTGAGCAGGACGCACTGCACTGAATGTAAACAGCAGGAACGGATGTAGCTAAACACTGTGAGCAGGACGCACTGCACTGAATGTAAATAGCAGGAACGGATCTAGCTGAACACTGTGAGCAGGACGCACTGCACTGAATGTAAATAACAGGAACGGATCTAGCTGAACACTGTGAGCAGGACACACTGTACTAAATGTAAATAGTCTAGCTGCCTGACCGTGGTACTAATAGGATCAAAAAGAACACCTGTAATTTTCTTCAGGTAGCTTTATATACTGTAACCAGACAAGCCTGCCTGTCAGTAGGAAGATAACAGGAACGGATCTAGCTGAACACTGTGAGCAGGACGTACTGCACTAAATGTATATAGCAGGAACGGATCTAGCTGAACACTGTGAGCAGGACGCACTGCACTGAATGTAAATAGCAGGAACGGATCTAGCTGAACACTGTGAGCAGGACGCACTGCACTGAATGTAAACAGCAGGAACGGATGTAGCTAAACACTGTGAGCAGGACGCACTGCACTGAATGTAAATAGCAGGAACGGATCTAGCTGAACACTGTGAGCAGGACGCACTGCACTGAATGTAAATAGCAGGAACGGATCTAGCTGAACACTGTGAGCAGGACGCACTGCACTAAATGTAAATACCAGGAACGGATCTAGCTGAACACTGTGAGCAGGACGCACTGCACTGAATGTAAATAGCAGGAACGGATCTAGCTGAACACTGTGAGCAGGACGCACTGTACTGAATGTAAATAGCAGGAACGGATCTAGCTGAACACTGTGAGCAGCACGCACTGCACTGAATGTAAATAGCAGGAACGGATCTAGCTGAACACTGTGAGCAGGAAGCACTGTACTGAATGTAAATAGCAGGAACGGATCTAGCTGAACACTGTGAGCAGGACACACTGCACTGAATGTAAATAGTCTAGATAGAAGATAACAGGAACGGATCTAGCTAAACTGAATACAGTGTATATATATATATGCAACACCTGGGATGCATATATATACACAATACACTGTAAGTGCAGCTAACTGACTGACTGTTCTGCCTAATCTATCTAACTCAAATCAAATGACACTGTCTCTCTCTCTCTCTATCGCTCAGCACACCGGAACACACACTACACAGGGCCGCCGTGCAGGCGGCCTTATATAGTGTGGGGTGTGTACTAAATCCCCTGAGCCATAATTGGCCAAAGCCACCCTGGCTTTGGCCAATTACAGCTCTCTCTACTGACGGCGCTGTGATTGGCCAAGCATGCGGGTCATAGTGCATGCTTGGCCAATCATCAGCCAGCAATGCACTGCGATGCCGCAGTGAATTATGGGCCGTGACGCGCCACACGAATTTGGCGCGAACGGCCCATATCGTTCGCAATTCGACGGACGGTCGAACAGCCGATGTTCGAGTCGAACATGGGTTCGACTCGAACACGAAGCTCATCCCTAGTTGGAACATGTTGGTTGACAGTGATTTACACCAAAGTTGTTTGACTCCCCTTGTTGTTTTGTAAAGAATATAAGAAAGCCCTTCTGGATGGGATCACCTTATTCCTATCCTTCCAGAGGAGTTTCAGAAGGTGTCAGTAATTTTACGTTGCTGACTGGAGTGTTGTAAGAGTTCGGATACAGAAACTACCTCCGGGAGTGTGGGCTCAGGAAGCTAAACATTGTACCAACATTTACTTTGCCCCACCTACACTGTCATACAGGAGCCTCTGCTTGTACTTTAAGGTATGAGCAAGTTTGGGCAAAGATAAATCTTGGAGGACACTTGTTCCAAATCCAGTAATGGCAACCAGTAGTCAAAGCTTTATCTATGGCAACATTTCAAAACAACTAGACAAAATGGGAAGATCCGATCGGAGTCGATTCTGTTATACTCCAAGGCTGCAGGAATTAAAAAATGATCCTTGCCCATAATTTACCTTATGTTAAAACCTTGTATCTCTAGACAAAACTTTTTTTGTAAATAGAATAGAAATGGAATATTGTCAAGATGTTTTTTAATTATTTAGGAGAAAAAAATTCTAGTGCTTTTGAAATGCTTGAGAACAATGTGGTATTATCTGAGATTTTTAGAAAATATATATTTTTTGCCCTTTATACTATTCATATAAAATATTTTTGCTGTTAAGAGATTGCATACTTTATAGTACCCTATATATTCTGTCCTCATAGTTGTGATCCCAGATAACTTGAAGGAGAATGGGGTGGAGTGTCCGGCGTGTGCTGAGAAGGGAAAGAGCTGCACATCAGAGAAGATCCACAAATGCACAGGAAATCTGGATCAATGCTTTAGTCTCATTGGTGGAATCTATAATGGAAGTAAGAAGTCACCTTCAATTATTCATTAGATCATGTTAATACTAATGATGGATGAGCAAAATTGAGAGCTTTTCTTTTTTTATGTCCCCAAAATATGGGTGGAAGTTGTATGATTTTGGCATAATTTCACTATATTGGTGAGATTCATTCTTGCCCAAGGTGAAGGTGAAATTGAAGGGGGATCGCACGCCGATCACCTACTAGCATCTTTCTTTTAACACAGCTAAGCAATTAAAACATTTTCTACACTTTCTAAAAGTACTATGGCTTGCAATGCAAAAATACAATATTAAATCCAGCACTAACAATCTAGCACAATCCTGCCACTACACATTCTAGTATTCATATCTCTAGTTTACACAAATCAAATACCCCACTTCTGGTACCAAATATTTTATCACAGTTAAAGCGATTGTAAAGGTTTGTTTGTTTTTTTTTTTTTTTAAATAACAAACATGTTATACTTGCCTGCTCTGTGCAAGGGTTTTGCACGCCCCATGCTCTCCTATCACTGGATTTGATAGACAGCAGCAGGGGCCAATGGCTCCTGCTGCTATCAATTCATTGAGGACAGAGACAGCAGCTGGAGCAGCTGGGCTTGTGCTCGTTGCTGGAACGAACAGGCTAAGGTAAGAAAAAGGGGGTTGGGCTCTGGGGGGCAGTTGCAGCAAAGAAGGTTTTTCACCTAAATGCAGAGAATGCATTTAGCATTAGCATAATTTCATATCAACCAAAAAAGAGAAAAATGTACACCATAGCGTAATATTGTCAAAAATAATGAATAAATGTACAATATATGCAGTTGCACTTACAGTGTGAAAAACCAAAAAAGCACGGACAGAAAACCACCCAGTGCATGAATCACAATTGAGTGTACCGCCACCACACAGAGGGCCTCCTTACCAGATGCCAAACCAAAAAAGCAGATGTCCCTTTAAGAAAATAAATCTTCGGCTGGAAACAGACATGCAGCTTGATTGATGGAAAGAAAACTCCCAGCAGAGAACCAAGTAATCCGTATGACCCGTGGGTATCGGTTGGTATTAACCCACAGAGAGGATACAATACACCATAGCGTAATGTCAAAACTTAGTTTAATATAATAAAAAAAAGAATGCACTTACAAACAACCGTTAAAATCTTGCATATAAATACGAAGCCGGCCGGCTACAATACAAAAGCTCTCGTCCTTCTCAATGAGACGGCGTGGTGACTTCAGCACGTACCTCCTCAGACGCGTTTAGTATCCCCCATTGATAATGTTAGTTATGATGAAACGCATCTGAGGAGGTATGTGCTGACGTCACCACGCGTTGCTAAGAGGCTTGTAACTATACATCGCAGTATCATATTATTGTTTTTCACAAGGTGATGGTACACTCTTTTGTGATTTAGTCACTGAGTGGTCGTTGAACTTATCTTCAGTTGTTCAAGCATTTTCAACATATATGTTTGCTGCGAACAAGGCTTATCGCCGAAACTAGTCTGCTGTTGACTGTACTGTGAAGGCTTTACAATAAATACGCTTGATGTTATGGAGTCGCCGGCTGCTTCTTTTTCTTGATGACCGTATGTTGAGGGCATCTGGCCTGGTAAATTCAAGAGGAGGCAACACGTTCATCTTTTTTTTTTTTCTGCCCAATCTGCAGGCTCTGGTAATAGCTGTATGGATTTTGGGTGGCTCCCCACTAAAAAAACTGAAAAAAAAGCATAGAGTCCCCCAAAAAAGACTTGAAGGGTCTAGTATTGAATTTGGCTCTTTTTGCCCCTGGAAAATCTATACATGATCTGAATGATCTGGGGTACATTTTGAAGGGGAAAGGGGGGGAGGGGTTTACACTATTTTTGCTCTTTTTTTACCATTATTTGTGAATTTCAGGCTGATAACTGAATGGGCCAGGTAGAGATGGCTTACTGGTTGTTAAGACGCTGATGGTCATTCTGAACTGGAAGCTGTCAAAGTTTATTAGCAGATGTACTTCTCACTGCAGTTGCAAGTTCAGCTCTGCTAAATACCCATTTGGGTTCAAATAGATCATCACTAATATTGATACCTATAATCTTAGTTGCAGGTGGATTTTCTGATTGGACATTCAAGGGATGTATCAACAAAGAAGTCTGCGATTACATTGAGACCCATGGTGGATTTGATATACCTTATCTTGATAAAAGCTCCAAGTTGCAATGTACTAAAAAATAAGCGCTAAAGGCTACATACTAGAGGAATTC
This sequence comes from Lithobates clamitans, assembly GCA_037952925.1. Lineage (NCBI taxonomy): Eukaryota > Metazoa > Chordata > Amphibia > Anura > Ranidae > Lithobates > Lithobates clamitans. The sequence continues at coordinate 990,351 of JBBGZY010002556.1, read as the reverse complement.
TGATTAAAATAAAATTACCTTACCTCTACTTGTCTCTGATTGTAGAATTATAAGAGTGTGATACTGTTCTATTATCTATACAAGGGAAACAATAAAAGTTTAAGAGTGTGCGTGTTTTAAAAAAACTGTGTTTGTAGGGATAAGGTTACGTATGAGTTTAAATAAGGGGTACGTGGCGGTAAGGTTACATATATGGGTGCAGGTTGATTAAAAGTTGGTCCAGAGGGGCTGTGGTATGGCTGCAGGTGTCCAGAGATAAATATGAGAGTACATCAGTCCAAGCGCTTGGGTAAGGCTTGTGAAGAATTTGAAGTATGGTGCATTGGGGTGTGTAAGTGGCCTTGTGGTAATGTTGTTGGTGATGATGGAGGAGATTCATGAGAATGGTAGAATCAACTTTATTAGCCTAAAGTAAAATTACAGGCTAAAAATATCTAATCTTAAAACTGCTCCCACTCCCCTTCTATCACCTATACCAGTGGTCTCCAAAGTGTGGCCCGGGGGCCAGATACGGCCCTTTACTTGGTTTTATCCAGCCCTTGGGACACATTTAATTCACTGATAACAACAATGGGGCATAATTCCCCCTGCTGACACCAATGAAGGGGTTACATTTCCTCCCAATGGCACCAACGATGGGGCATAATTCCTCTCACTGACACCAATGAAGGGGGAACATTTCCTCCCAATGACACCAACAATGGGGCACAATGATATCATGGATGGGACACAATTCCTCCCACTCGCACCAATAATGGGGTGCAATTACTCTCTGAAACTAACAATGGGGAATTATTTTTCCCCACTGACGTTGGGACCTTTTCTACTCCCACTTGCCGCAGTGCGGCCCTCCTGAAGGCTGAAGGACAGTAAACTGGCCCTTTGTTTAGAAAGTTTGGAGACTCCTGACCTATACTATCTACTGTATAGAAAGATATAAGAAAGATCTGTATACTTACCTATTCTCAGGGGGCTCCTGTCCAGTCACATGATCGGCTCCCAGCAGTGGCTTCAAGGGAGAAGAGGGAGCACTGACAACAAATGCCCCATTGTAAGCCTATGGGTGATGAGGACTCCAGTGGCAACCTGTGAAGCTCTGGTGAACTCCATGCCCAAGAGGGTTAAGGCAGTGCTGGAAAATAATGGTGGCCACACAAAATATTGACACTTTGGAACCAACTTGCACATTTTCACTTAGGGGTGTACTCACTTTTGTTGCCAGCGATTTAGACATTAATGGCTGTGTGTTGAGTTATTTTGAGGGGACAGCAAATTTACACTGTTATACAAGCTGTACACTCACTACTTTACATTGTAGCAAAGTGTATATATATATATATATATAAAATATAAATTTGAGTTGTTGACACACAATGCAAGTATTGTTGAACCTTACTTGTGTAACTATATGGTTATGTAGCATGTCAGGATGGTGTTAATCCTTTCCAGATTGTGATGTGTACACTCACATCACCAGGAAGCCTAATTAACTTACAGCATTGTGAAACAGAGGCAATTATTCACAAGAAGTCATGAGAAAAAGTAGATTGGAGTTATGCGTTGTGAGTAAGAACTAAATTTGTTTTAATTAGCTGATCCTTACTTAGACCATCAAGAAAATTGAACTACTAAAGTAGGTAGTAAGATAGTAAGGTAGTAGCTACTTACTACCAATAGACTACTACTTAAACCATCAAGAAAATTGAATCAGTAGACTACTACATCTGGGAACACATCTCTAAAGGCTTTGTTCACACATGCAGTTAGGGGGCAGTAATACCTGGCATTGAGCCATGGTTTTACCACCTACCCAAACCTGGGCATACAGCTGCTCAGGGTAGAGAAAACATGCTGTGGCCGCTATGTTGTGATTAGTGGCCACAACATTAATTAAATGTTACCACCACCAAACACAACCAATGTAATTCCTTGGGGCCGTACATACATGCACAACACACAACACACATGGTAGTGAGTCATTTGCAGGGTTAAATCAGGTGGCAGGGAAGTAACATAGCACCACCTCTCCACCTGTCAAATGCCCTCTGAAGAGTGACCTTATCAGAAGACACTGCATGTGTGAACAAGCCCTTAATGTGAAACCAATGTGTTGCCTATGCAGGGCAAAGCAACAGATTTTACAACATCTTACAAAGATATATTTAGAAAAAAATCCTTATTATTTTGTGGAAATAACACGGTGTGGGTGGAATTCTTCCATCACAGGCTGTGTCACACCTAGGGATGTGAAGGCCTGGAAAAAAAAAACGAAAAAAAAAAAAATTTCCTGAAGGCTTTTTTTGTTTTTTTCCCCAAAAATTGTAAAAATTGAAAAAAGAAAAAAAAAATTGTGGAATATTTTATTTTAACATGATGAATACAATATATTTTCCAAATCATTTCTAAAAAAAATGTATAATATCAGATAATTCTAATTTCTGTGCACTGAGTGAGGACAAGCAAGTCCTAGGTAACAAACTGAACCCTCCAATGCAAGAACAGTATGCATTTCTTCCTTTAGGAGGCGCTGTGCTGCTATTGTAACAAGAAAAAGGTTTCAGTTTTGCTTTTGCATGTTAGTGGGTGTGTTTGGTTTGTTCTGTCCTCTTCACTAGGCCTCAAAAGCATTGGAAGAAAATACAGAGCAACAAAAAGGACCTGAAAGTATATACTGTATATACTCGAGTATAAGTCGTTCCGAGTATAAGTCGAGGCACCTAATTTACCACAAAAAAAAAAAAAAAATGGGAAAAACTTATTGACCCGAGTATAAGACGAGGGTGAGAAATGCACAGCTACTGTAAGTGGAAAAAAGGGTCAACAATGCCCATTTGCAGCATCACTGTGCCCATTTGCAGCCTCACTGTGCCCATTTGCAGCCATAGGTCCCCTGAACTTCAAACTCGGTAGTTAAGGGTTCCTAGATGCCCCCTAGCTGCAGCCAAAATTTGGGGTCTCTGAACCCAAAGGGTCCCGAAATGACATTGCTGCAGATGGACACAGTTGACCGAATTTGGGGCCCCATATCTCGGGGCCACTTAGCGCTAAGAACCCCAAATTTGGTGTGCAAACCCAGTGGAACTGGCACCATAACATTTCCAAAGCTAGGGTTTCTAGCACCAAGTGGCCCCGAGATACAGGGCCCAAAAATCAGTTCAGAAAAAGTCAAGCACTTTTCTGCAGCAGAGAATGACATTTTCCGAATCGGTTTTGGGGCCCCGTATCTCCGGGCCACTTGGAGCTAGGAACCCCAGCTTTGGATATGTTAGGGTACCAGGTCCACTGGGTTTGCACACCAAATTTGGGGTTGCTAGCACCAAGTGGCCCTGAGATACGGGGCCCCAAAATCAGTTCGGAAAATTAAATTTTTTTGCTGCAGAAAAGTGCTTGACTCGAGTATAAGTCGAGGGGGGCACTTTCAGCACAAAAAAATGTGCTGAAAAACTCGACTTATACTCGAGTATATACGGTACTTAATTAAAAAAGGTAAGAGTTTACATTTATCTGATTCTGAATCCAGAAAACTGAATCATTTAGCTACATTAGTTTATCTTTTATAAACTTTTGTGTAAATAATAATTTAATTACCAGTAATCTGGTTCTTCCCCCACACACAACCATAGATTAGTGTCTTCTTGCAAAGTAGTCATTTTTTCTTGTTTTTATTTCCTACTCCCCTCAGAAAAATGGTGAGACCAAGATCTAGCATATGGAGGCATTTTCACATTACAAGTTTTTATGAAAAGAAAAATGTGATTTGCAAATATTGTCAGATGAAATATGCATTTCCAAATGCTACCAGGATGACAAAACACATTCTTATATGTAACAAGTATCCTGTCGATATTAAAAAATCCTTCATGGATCGAAGTGAAGAGGACAACAATGATGGCAATGCACATAGTTTTTCTCAACGTTCTCGTAATAGAATGACTTTCAATCTTAAAAAGACAAAAAAGTGCTAATGTAGCATTTTTTTCAATTTTTCCGAAAATTTCCATTTTTTCCCCAAAAAAAAACGGAAAAAAAAACGGGTTTTTTTCCGAGCTTCAAAATTTCCGGAAATTTTACATCTCTAGTCACACCTCTCCAGCCTGTGTCTTAGAATAACAGGGAGGTGAAGCCTCCATCATACTACATGTAATATACCACCTCCATTGTTTTAGCTGGTTAATAAGCATGGAGGAGGAGGACGGAGTGGGCTGTCATTCACCACTGTATAGTCACATGGGCTACTCAAATGTGATAGGGAGGAAATGTTCCGGATAGAAACTCGCTGAAAACTGAGCATGTGCAGAGTTGCCACCACAGCTGCAAAATCCCTAGCTAAATAGGGGACATGGACAGAAGGGGGAGATAGAGAACAGCAGGATCAAGCAGGTTTTTTGCAGAATACAGAAAACAAATCTCATAGTGACTGAGTGAGTATGAACGGCATGTAATACACCGTTTATTGATCGTTTTTATGATGTGGGTTTAATGACACTTTAAGTCAAATGCTTCCCACATCCAGATGTACCAAATACAGTATTTTTCTGCTGCTGGATTGATGAGAGCCTGTTACTTTAATAAACTAAGCAAAAGTTAATTTTGAGTTAACATTAGGCGGCCTATATAAGTGATTTTGAATGTAATATCAGTTTTCCCAAAAATACTTGCAACCATTTGGCAGGATTTTCAGACTTCTTTTGTGCAGCACTGCAGGCTCTTGCCAGTTATTCTATACTGCACCACCTCCCAGCTTCCAAGAGACGGCTGTGGAGTCAAACCAGCTCTGTGCATCATTTTTTTCTATCAGGCTTGTATATACACTATATTATCACAAGTATTGGGACGCCTGCCTTTACACACACATGAACTTTAATGGCATCCCAGTCTTATGCCCCTGTACACACGGTCACACAAAGTTGTCGGAAAATCCGATCATTCTGAACGCGGTGACGTAAAACACGTACATCGGGACTATAAACGGGGCAGTGGCCAATAGCTTTCATCTATTTATTCTGAGCATGCGTGGCAATTTGTGTGTCGGATTTGTGTACACACGATCGGAATTTCCGACAACGGATTTTGTGGTCGGAAAATTTTATATCCTGCTCTCAAACTTTGTGTGTCAGAAAATCCGATGGAAAATGTGTGATGGAGCCCACACACGGTCGGAATTTCTGACAACAAGGTCCTATCACACATTTTCCATCAGAAAATCCGACCGTGTGTACGGGGCATTAGTCCGCAGGGTTCAATATTGAGGTGGCCCACCCTTTGCAGCTATAACAGCTTCAACTCTTCTGGGAAGGCTGTCCACAAGGTTTAGGAGTGTGTCTATGGGAAGGTTTGACCATTCTTCCAGAAGTACATTTGTGAGGTCAGGCACTGATGGTGGATGAGAAGGCCTGGCTCACAGTCTCCACTCTAATTCATCCCAAAGGTGTTCTATTATGTTGAGGTCAAGACTCTGTGCAGGCCAGTTAAGTTCCTCTACCTCAAACTCGCTTATCCATGTCTTTATGGACCTTGCTTTGTGCACTGGTGTGCAGTCATGTTGGAACAGGAAGGGGCCATCCCCAAACTGTTCCCACAAAGTTGGGAGCATGAAATTGTCCAAAATGTCTTGGTATGCTAAGCCCCCAATGCCCCGTACACACGATCAGACTTTTCAACAACAAAATCGTGGATTTTTGTTCAAGGGTTGTTGGCTCCAACTTGTCCTGCATACACACTGTCACACAAATGTTGGCCAACAATTACAAACGTGGTGACGTACAAGACGTACGGCGAGCCTATAAAAAGGAAGTTCAATAGTCATGTGATATCTACGAACGCTAGTTTTACAAGACCGAGCGCTTCCGGCTCGTACTTGATTCCGAGCATGCCTGAACTTTTGTGCAACGGATTTGTGTACGATTGGAAAGTACCACAACAAAGTTTTGTTGGCGGAAAATTTGAGAACCTGCTAGCCAACATTTGTTGGTGGAAAGTCCGACAACAAATGTTCGATGGAGCGTACACACGGTTGGACTTTCAGCCAACAAGCTCACATTCAACATTTCCCGCCGGAAAGTCCGATCGTGTGTACGCGGCATAAGAGTTTCCTTCACTGGAACTAAGGGGTCAAGCCCAACCACTGAAAAACAACCCCACACCATAATCCCCCCTCCACCAAATGATTTGGACCAGTGCACAAAGCAAGGTCCATAAAGACATGGATGAGCGAGAACAGAGTCCTGACCTCAACCTGATATAACACCTTTGGGATGAATTAGAGCAGAGATTGCTAGCCAGGTCTTCTCGTCCAACATCAGTGCCTGACCTCACAAATGCTCTTCTGGAAGAATGGTCAAACATTCCCATAGACACACTCCTATACCTTGTGGACGGCCTTCCCAGAAGAGTTGAAGCTGTTATAGCTACAAAGGGTGGGCCAACTCAATATTGAACCCTACGGACTAATGCCGCGTACACACGATCGGAAATTCGGCCAGCAAAAGAGAGCTTTTGGTCGGAAAATGCGACCGTGTGTATGCTCCATCGGACTTTTGCTGGCCAAATTCCAGCCAGCAAAAGATTGCGAGCAGGTTCTCTATTTTTCGGTTGGAAAAAGTTCCTATCTGAAAATGCGATCGTCTGTAGCAATTCCGACGTGCAAAATTCCTAGGCATGATCGGAAAAAATTTGATGCATGCTCGGAAGCATTGAACTTCATTTTCTCGGCTCGTCGTAGTGTTGTACGTCACTGCGTTCTTGACGATCGAAAGTTCAGCGAACTTTTATGTGACCGTGTGTATGCAAGGCAAGCTTGAGCAGAAGCCATCATATCTTTTTCCGACCAAAATCCTGATCGTGTGTATGCGGCATAAGTCTGGGATGACATTAAAGCTTATGTGTGTGTAAAGGCAGGCGTCCCAATACTTTTGACAATAGAGTGTACTTAAACTGAACTCATTTTAACCTGCCAAAATTTTACAATTTTGCTCCCCCGCTCTTGGCACCAGACAGCAGCTTGGTGACCTCAATTTTTTTCTGAGGGAGTTAAAGAATACAGCTTGGTCGCCAACATAGGCATGCGCAGGGGGTGTGCCAGGTTTGCCTGGGCACACCCTAATCACCCCAAGTGCATTAGCATTATCACTCTGTGTGCCAACGGGGAGATGGGAAATATCTCCCTCTGACCAGTTCTGCCATTAATAAAGTGCTACCATACCTCTCTTTCACTGCATCGGCTCTGCCATAAGAGTGTGTGTGTGTAATATACATATACACATACACATACACGCGCATGTGTGTTTGAGCTTTGGGGTGCACACCCTAATGCAATAGGCTGCGCACACCTATGGTCACCAATCTTCCATTAGCCAGTGGCTGGACAGAGGAGTAGCAGAAAACTGACAAGGTCATAATTCTGCTCTCTTTCCCTATAAGTATATTTCAGCAGCCCAGTCCTAACTGACTCAGAGTGCTGCCCCCTCTCCCTCATTCTGAGTACTACAGTGCATGGGATTAGATTAGGGTTGTGCCAGAGGGTCGTCTCTTTATTATGCCTTGCATGGGAAAAGTACAGGTTCACTTTCAGATCTGATTATCATATTATTTATTATCTTGTCACTGAAACAAATAGAGTGACTATTTTTAAAAGACAATTAACATAATGTTTGCTGTATCATTAGATAATTGTGAGAACCCGGTAATCATATAATAATTGCACTTTCATACCTACTCATTACTGCATTTCTGCATCCCAAGTGTTTGTGACTTAAAGGCACTTCCCTAAGTGAGAGTCATAAATAAGAGTTTTATTGAGTCTGAATAAACATTCGTGGACGGGTCAGTGTTCTCCGATCACATTGATCATGAAGACTCTGCCGATCCTGATATTGGTCCTCTGGATCTCTGTTGCTACAGGTAAGAAATCAGTTCTAGCTTTATCATTTTATACTTGGTGTTCCGTAGCTGGTTATTTAAAGGATGTGTCGTGTGCTGGACAGATGATTTACTTTGTAACTCTAAAGCCTCGTACACACGATCGAATTTTCCGACGGGAATTGTGTGATGACAGACTGTTTGCCTAAAATCCGACCGTGTGTACGCTCCATCAGACAATTATTGTCCAACTTTCCGCGGACAAATGGATGGCAGGATTATAAATTTTCCGCGGGCAAGTGTCTGTTGTTCGGATTTTCCGAGCGTGTGTACACAAGTCCGTCGGACAATAGTCCAAAGTACAAACACGCATGCTCGGAAAGCAAGGACGAGCCAGAAGCGGTCGGTCTTGTAAACTAGCGTTCGTAATGGAGAATTAACATTCGTGACGTGGCTAATTATGAAATCTCGAAATGCAGCGCACAATTCTCTTCTTCTTTAATGGGATAATAATGAAGCTGCTTTGCTGGTGATACTGATGGAGTTTTTGCAAACAAATTTTCAATGGCTTTTTTTTTTCTAGTGATATCAAAAATATTATTATGCTTTTTTTTTTTTTTTTTTGGTTCAAGTTACCACAACACCATTATCCCGGAGTTTTTAAGATCAAAGATACAACTATATTGGTGTCCCTTGTTCATTTTACTTTGTATTTTTTAAAATTTAACTGCCGACTCCCAAAACGTCATTTGAAGTAAAACACATAGCCAAGTATTATTCTACACAATTTTTTTATTGTGCATTAAAAAAAGAAAACAAATAAAATTAGACATGCTATCTGCCAATAGAACTTAACCAAAAAGTTCATTCTATGCATCCAAAAATATAGAAAATATAACAAATCAAATCATTATTCAACTAAGAAAATAATGTCAAAGCAATAACTCCAAGGCCAATAATAAATAACACATTATCTCCTCCGATTCTGCAACATGGCTGGTTGACGAACGGCCATTCAGAAATGAAATGAAAAGTGTGAAAAGAAAAATGCGAATCAACACTCACCAAACTTCTACTAACACGAAATTAGCAGAAGGGGCCCAAAGGGTGGCGCTAAGGAGCTGAAAAACAACGTAGGACGTCACTACGTTCGTAATTGTTGGCCAACAATTGTGTCGTGTGTATGCAAGACAAGTTTGGGCCATCGCCCTTTGGACAAAATTCCATGGTTTTGTTGGCCAACAACCTGATTGTGTGTACGAGGCTTTAGGTGTATAGGAGCACACCAGTGCGACTTGTCATGCAACTTAAGAGTTCAGAGTCACGTCAAGACAAGTCGCACCCCATTAGGGACAATGGAACCGTTCAAATCGGTGCGACACAACCTTTGAAAAAGGTTCTTGCACTATTTTTGTTCAAAGCCACACTGGTGTGAACCAGGGCTAAAGGATAAAAATCTTTTTATTAGCTCTTCCACACAGCAGTATATTATTTTTTTAAGCATTCCCAAGGAGAACCAACAGCAGAATGAACAGGATGTATACAAGATGAGTCTAGAGCATATTGCTTAACCACTTAAGGACCGGAAGGATTTGTCCCCTTAATGAACAGGCCATTTTTTGCTGTACGGCACTGTGTCGCTTTAACTGACAATTGCGCGGTCCTGCGGCGCTGTACCCAAACAAAATTGACGGGTTTTTTTGCCACAAATAGTGCTTTCATTTCCTGGTATTTGATCACCTCTGCGGGTTTGGTTTTTTTTGGGCTATGAACAAAAAAAGAGCGAAAATTTTGAGAAAAAATAAAACAATATTTTTTACTTTTTGCTATAATAAATATCCAAAAAAAAAATCTTCATCAGTTTAGACCGATATGTATTCTTCTACATAATTTTGGTTTTGGGACAGTTTAGTAAAAAGCATGACTGTCCCAACAAATCCGGGACAGTTGGCAAGTAATGCAAGATTATTGTGGGGCCCCCATGTACCTGGGGCCCCTGGGCAGTGTCCAGGAGTGCCCTTGCATTAAGATGGCCCTTCCTTGCATCACAGTGCACCCCCCTCATCTGGTGCTGCTAACGGAAAGAAGCTGGGGGCAGACCTGGATAGCAGAAAGTGCAGAGTCTGGAAGAGGACCAGAGGAGGGCTGGAGTCAGCTGCCGGAGTTTGCTAAACACTGAAACGAGGGGAGGAGGAGTTGAGGGGGTTCTGCAGCTGCATAGAAAGGTGCAGGATCTGTAGGGGGAGTTCTGTCATGTCTGTTGCCCACTGCTGAGACTAAGGGGGGTAGAGAGGACCCTCTCTGTGGCTGCATGTTGAAGCACAGCAGATCTGGTGTAGGAATTCTGACCTCCTCTCTGCTGCCGACTGGTGAGACAAGGCGTGGGTGAAGATGAGGGGGGTGCCGAAGCTGCAGGAGAGGTGCGATGGCCACATGAAATGGTCCGGCAGGTCGGATTCAGCTATGTTTGGCACATGTGCTGTAGAGAGTATCTGTGCCGGTACCTACCCCCCTCCCTTTTTTGTTATTGTGAGCGGCACCTTGATATACTGCAATGGTACGGGTCTCTCTGTGCCCACTCCTGGCCGGATACCGAACCCTGATTAATTCCAGATCTGGCATGTTATCCTTTCCTATATGAAGCCTTTGATTATGGACTCATGGACCAGCAGTGTCCTATGTGTTTATGGGAAAGTTTGGTACTGGTATTGAGGCAGTATGGTCCCTCATGCTGCATTCTCTTTGATTCCATTTGTTCCTGTACTAAGTTTTGGTAGTTTTGTAAACTTTCAATAAAAAAAATGCATTGAACCAGAAAATCAAACAAACTTTCTTAAAACCAAAATTTCCAACAAAATTCTCCTAGAGTATGGCCAGTTTTAGACTATATTGTCTCCATATAGCCTCCCCCTTCTGCCTCTTGAGATTTTGGGATGTTCATAGCTGAGGGCAATGCTTGCGGTGATATGAGCCCAACAACTGACAGATGCAAAGTACCTTTGTTAAATGTGGAAAAAGGAGCAAGAATAAAAAAAATCTTTTGGCCAACATTATTGAAAAATTCTTAAAATGTATACCCAGCCAAACATATTTTTTTAGTTTTGTATAGAGTGGAGAAGGGTTGGAGCCTTATGCAGCGTACACACTGGTCCGACGGACTTTCTGACGGACTCTCAACTGACTTTTGAAGGACTTCCGACTGACTTTTTAACGAACGGACTTGCCTACACACGATTACACCAAAGTCCGACGGATTCGTACGTCATGACGTACGCGGGACTAAAATAAGGAAGTTGATAGCCAGTAGCCAATAGCTGCCCTAGCGTCGGTTTTTGTCCATCGGACTAGCATACAGAAGAGCGGATTTCTAGGTCTGGCGGAGTTACGACGTAAAGATTTGAAGCATGTTCCCAATCTAAAGTCCGTCAGATTTTCATCTGGAAAAGTCCGCTGAAGGTCCGATGAAGCCCACACACGATCGGATTGTCCGCCGGACTCGGTCCGTCGGACCAGTCCGGTCGAAAAGTTCGTCCGTGTGTACGTGGCTTTAGTCTTGTTTTTTCTACTGGTATCTGGGGTTCTGTTGGAGAGATTTCCTTTTACTTTCTGTACCAGAGACAATGTGCTTACCAAGCAATAAGTCAGAGAAATTTACAACAGGGACAGAAATAAAAAAGTTAAAGTAGGAAGGAGTAGTGGCCTAAGCATGGCAGAGTAAGCTTCCTTCGAGTTGAGCTTTGATCTTGACTCTGGGGAAACTGACCTAAAACTCATCAACCAGCTGGGAGCCGGTTGATAATCAGCTGGGAGGGAAACAGTTAACTTGGTTTCCTGCACTCTCTGCTGAGCTCTGCCTCTCTCCTTGTGCTTATAATAAAAGGGAGGAGGGCTCTGCCCTGACTCACTCAGTCTGCTGCACGTGAAAGAAGACACAGCATGTAATCTCCAGCTGCTTTCACGGAAGAGAGAAGGGTGATCAGTTCATAGAGCAAACCAGCCTGCTGTCACATCCACCATGTAGGAGGATTACTGGCAACGGCAGTCTGCCCTGAAGATACCAGCCCTGGATACTGCCAACATGGACTCTCCCAAAGATAGACTCTTGTCTGTGCAGGTACGCTGAGGCAGCCTCAAGCTTTAGGGATTAGGGACTTTAGGAAAAGATTGTGCACTTTCTTGCGCACGTTCTTTTATACTAAGAGTTTTAGTGAAGCTTTTGAAGCTTTGCCCTTTGCCTGATCTGAAGTTTCTAAAGGAGTGTATGTAAGTAACTGGAGTAAAGTAAGTGGTTACCAAGGATAATGGAGGTTTAAAGTGGTTGTACACCGCTGGACATTTTTTTTTCTTCGTCCTGCAAGGTAAAGTCATAATGTGCTAGTATGTATCGCATACTAGCACATTATGTGAAACATACCTGAAAACAAAGCTGTTCCAGCGCCGCAATGTCAGCGCTGTAGCCACTTCCATTTTCACCTGTCTTGCTTCTGGGTTCGTGGGTTCCGGCTCTGTGATTGGCCGGAGCCACAATGATGTCACTCCCGCGCTCACCCGTGGCCGTTCCTTCAGAGCTCATGCGCCAGTGGTGTCACTGGCTGCATGTAATGTAAATATCTCCTAAACGGTGCAAGTTTAGGAGATTACTACCTTATTTTAGGCTTACCTTTAGGTAAATGTCAGCAGAGGAAGTTTACTTCCTCTTTAACAAGCAGTCTGTCATGAAGCATGAACATGTGAAAGGTGGAATAGCCTATTGCAGCGAGGGAGTTGTTGTCGGCACTCTCTCCGTAAGTGGTCCATCTGCCAATAGCAATGGAAGCAGATCAGCGCCACCGAGGTTCTTGGCCTGTGCACAGGTACGTAAGGGAAAAAGTTATTGCAGAGCATGTAAGGAGTCCATGCTAAGTGCCCCATTCCGTTACTGGTAGTGAGGTACCAGAGATATGCTGGACAGGTGGAGAGGGTATAGGTTCAGCATGTCCCTCCTAAATACAACAAGTGATAGTAGTGGTGTACATTAACATGAAGAGAGTTAAAGGAGAAGTACAGCCAAAGCTATGGTACAAAACAAACTGCACTCCTGTGACCTGTTTTCAGCAGAGAGCAGCCTGAAGTCCGCTCTCTGCTGACATCACAGAGTCAGTCCAGGCTCTACGTCATTACGGCCATGGAGTCGGGATCCACCAGATACCTCGACCGACAACCGGCTCAGTCTCTCAGCGAGCTGCCGAAAGCCTGAGCTCCTGTCCCCCCACAGCCCAGCGCTCCAGTGAGTGAGGAGGGGGCATAGCAGCTCTCTGCTCAGGGAGCTGTGAAAAGCGAGTGATCTGCGGTGTTTGACCGCTTGGTTCTCAGTGTTAGAGGCGCCGGGGACAGATGCAGGATTGGACCGATGCTGCATCCATCTTCACTTCCAGTGTGGCATATGACATCACTTCAGGTTGCTGGACAGACACGGCCCAGTGCATTTTGTCCTTACGGCTTCATCCAAGGGCACCCAGCAGACACTAGCAGCTTTGGCAAAGTGACTAGCACATCTGGCTTGTGGCACTGAGGACCTCAGTTCAGGCATTATCTGTATGTCGTTTGAATGTTCTCCCTGTGTTTGCTTGGGTTAATTGACTGCTGTCTCAACTGGCCCTAGTATGTCCCATAGGGACCTTATCTAGCACCCCTTTGACACCCCAAAAGCAAAAAGACACCGGCAAGTGCGGGCTAGTATTTCAGTGCTGAGTCCATGGTTAAAATGAGGGGAATGAAAAAGACAAGTACAATGGGTGCCAATCACTTTTGTCTTTTTAAAGCTTTATTTCAGAATGGTTAAAGCGGAGTTCCACCCAAATTTTGAACATTATCTCTATGCATTCTCTTCCTTGCCTAGATGCTGACATGCTGTGTAAAAAAATTTAAATCACCGTAATTACCTTTTTTTTTCTAATCTTCTTAGCACTTCCTGGTGTTCCTCCCATGGGAGTAGGTGTGTTTCTAGCCTCTCCCAGACCTCCCACAGTCCCCTGGGAGCTAGTCTCAGGCTTCCCAGCATGCATTGTGCAACAGCGTCATCACACCATCTCAGTGAATGCTGGGAGCACAGCATTCACCGCATCCAGGAAATACATGCTTGTGGGCTTCAAATGCCCACAATGAAGATGGAAACCGCCTTCAGTGAATTTTATAAGTTATTCTTTACAACGAAATCGGACACAGGTGGGCTTATTACACAGAACATGTGAGTAGATAATCATGAGAAGAAAAGTTTGTGAATGAACTCCAAAAAAAAAAACGATAGATAGGTGGACCCCCGCTTTAAGGAGGTAAGGGTTAGGGTGCTTCCTCCAAGTTAGTCACAAGGCCCTTCTGATAGACCATCCTTCTTCCTGGCTCTCTCCAGCAATGGGGCCTCTTCTGGGTCTCCTCCTTGGTACAGCTTCCTCCAGACCAGGCAAGACAGCTTCAGGACCACTTCATCACGTTAGGCATCAAAAAAGGCTATTGGACCTAACAGCAGAGCTCCATCCAGCAGCACCCCCCTAGGTCTAAGCCCAGAAAAAGAGAGAGAGCTCATGGTCTGACCCAAGTATTTATATCCCCCCCCCCCCCCCCCAGCACCAGTAGCATAAACCACCTACTGGATTGGCTGAAGAAAATGTAACTATTCATAACTTAGTTTTGTTTGTGAAATCTCATACTATGACCAGCAAAACCAGTGACATCTGCTAGCAACAGTGAGAAATCACAAGCCAACTTAAGCTTAGGGACAAATCGGGTGAAAAAATATACAATCAGTCTGAGCTAACTACAGCCCAACCAAAAACTGAATTGACATAGTAGCCACTTTTTAGGACAAGGGGGAGACACTTGGAATGTAAGCTCCTTAAGGAAAGAGACTGATGTGAGTGTGTATGTAAAGTGATGGTGCTATATAAGTACATATAATTACATTTCTGTGTGTTGTTTTTGTTGGAAATCAAGCCTCACTTGCTGTCTGGGGAATCTTCACTTTCAGCAGGATATGCTCACCTTTTCTCACCTTTATATTCGGTCATCATGAGCAAAGAGAAATACTCAGCACCTCTGGGTATAGGTGAGCATGTGACTCACTCCCCCCTCTCCCATGTGACAGGGCTAGTTTACTTGTGATTGGCCCAGTTCTGTAACATGGGGGGCAACTAAGAAGTCCTTAACCCCTCATGGGGGACAAGGAAGAAGCCTAAAGACCTGTGTAACCTCATCTGGGTAAGAAAGAAGTCTATAGACCTGTGTAACCTCATGGGGAAGAGAAGAAGTTCATAGACCTGTGTAACCTCATGGGGCAAGGAAGAAGCCTAAAGACCTGTGTAACCTCATCTGGGTAAGAAAGGAGTCTATAGACCTGTGTAACCTCATGGGGAAGAGAAGAAGTGAGGTCTATAGACTTGTGTAACCTCATGGGAGCAATGGAGAAGTCAATAAGACCTGTGTAACCTCATGGGGAAGAGAAGAAGTCTATAGACCTGTGTAACCTCATAGGGAAGAGAAGAAGTTCATAGACCTGTGTAACCTCATGGGGCAAGGAAGAAGTCCATAGACCTGTGTAACCTCATGGGGAAGGGAAGAGGTCCATAGACCTGTGTAACCTCATGGGAACAAGGAAGAAGTTTATAGGCCTGTGTAACCTCATGGGGAAGAGAATACGTCAATAGACTTGTGCAACCTCATGGGGGCAAGGAAGAAGTCTATAGACCTGTGTAACCTAATGGGGAAGAGAAGAAGTCCATAGAACTGTGTAACCTCATGGGGCAAGGAAGAAGTCTATAGACCTGTGTAACCTCATGTGAGCAAAGAAGAAGTCCATAGACCTGTGTAACCTCACGGGGGAAGGGAAGAGGTCCATAGACCTGTGTAACCTCATGGGAACAAGGAAGAAGTCTATAGACCTGTGTAAGCTCATGGGGAAAGAGAATAAGTCAATAGACTTGTGCAACCTCATGGGGCAAGGAAGAAGTCTATAGACCTGTGTAACCTCATGGGGAAAGAGAATAAGTCAATAGACTTGTGCAACCTCATGGGGCAAGGAAGAAGTCTATAGACCTGTGTACCCTCATGGGGCAAGGAAGAAGTCCATAGACCTGTGTAACCTCACGGGGGAAGGGAAGAAGTCTATAGACCTGTGTAACCTAATGGGAACAAGGAAGACGTCTATAGACCTGTGTAACCTCATGGGGGAAGGGAAGAAGTCCATAGACCTGTGTAACCTCATGGGGGAGGGAAAGAAGTCCATAGGCCTGTGTAACCTCATGAGAACAAGGAAGACGTCTATAGACCTGTGTAATCTCATGGGGGAAGGGACGAAGTTCATAGACCTGTGTAACCTCATGGGAGCAAGGAAGAACTCTATAGACCTTATTGCATGCTGCCTGTTCATTCTATGTTTATCTCTCTTGATGTGTAGATTAGTACAAAAGTAGTGTATAGTAAGTAAATATGACCTTCCTTCTCTTCCAAAGTCCCTCCATAATCCCTATTTGTACTTGATATTAATATTTATGGTCAGATAAAAGAAAAGAATAACATTTGTAATGTATTTACAATTCCTTTATTTCTAGAAATGATTAAATACTCTTTTTTCCTTATTTGACAGAGGCACTTGTCTGCCAGAAATGTGTGAATTTTCAAGGACACAACTGTACCAACTACATCAATGAGACCTGTCCCAAGGGCGTCACACGATGTTATGTTAATATTATGATGGAGAAAATGGGTAACCCAACCTAATAAATAGAATATTTTTTTCTCTGTTACCATGACAAGGTTTCCAAGCACAACATTATACTCAGAAGAAGATGTACGTACTGAAATATGGAGGATGAAATTATTGATCTCCTTCTGAAAATGCTGGTTGCCTTCCTGCTTCTGGTTGCAGTCCTTTCCGAGTCACTAACCTGAAACATATTAGCAAGTCAGAACTCCAGATCTTTATACTTAATCTCAGCCAGTTCAACAGGAACCGGCTGAGATTCAAACCATGTATGGGCAGGCTGAATGCACCAACGTTATTCAATCAATCAACTTGGGTAGAACCAGTCTGCCAGTGGAGAACACAATGGCTTATCGGGTGGTTGCAGGAAAGACATTTGCTCCGTCTATGGCCAGCCTTACTCCAGGCCAGTGACTCAGAAAGTATTAAAGCCACTGGATTAAGATGATGGCCAGGCAACTAGCATTTTTGTATTTTGTAATTTTGTATTTCCACTTTTGTAGTCAAATTTGGATAACACCTACTTTATATTTGTTACAGATTCTCATTTACGTGGCATAACCTAAAATAAAATGAATAAGGCTGCTTACATTTTACTTGCTCTTTTCTGAAGCTCCAAACCTGAATTTTTCCTCCGCTGTGCAGAGGGGGCTGAGGAGCTAATCCCCTTTAACACCTGCACGTTGTACTAACACGCATTTTTTACTTTTTTGGGTGCATTTTTCGTGCAGCAGAATGACAAACACACCAACAGAGGCTTCCACACCTTTTCAGGCAGTGAGCTTTGCGCATTTTCTTACCAAGTGTTTTGGCACATTTCCAAGCCACATTTGGGGTGCCATTAATTAATGGCCCTCGCAAGCACGACACACATTTTTCTGCACTTCCGTATGTGTTCCCGGATTGAGCAGATGTGAATGGAGCCTTAATGTTTACCATTAATTATTCTGTCTGTACTGTGCTGGCATAATTCATTTTCAGTTGCATACTAGTTTGACACTGCCTGTCCTAACAAAGGGTTCACAATCTAGAACACTGGCCTCCAAACTTCGGTCCATGGGCCCTATGAGGCATTTTACTTGCCCTTGGGACACTATACATTACAGCAATACAATGCACTATTCCTCCTACTGACACCAATAATGTGTCACCATTCCGTCCACCGATATCAACAGTTAGGCATAATTTCTCCCACTGACACCAGTGATGGGGAACTCTGCATCTCTGCTCCAGGTGAGTAGCCTATAATGATCCCATCACAACGCCTCAAGTTAGGTGCCAGCCCAGCTCATGTGCTGCACAATGCAAGACAAGGAAGATCTGGACACTCTGTATAATGCAAATAAAGCTACCAACACTGCCCACTCTTCCTGATAATGTGACAATATAAATAAAATTAAACCAATTAGTGCAGCGCTAAATAAATACTACAAATAAAAATTAATAAAGATTGAATAAATGCATCTCATAAAGTGCACTGTGTCTAACAAAGTGCAATAATAAGCTGCTTTTAGTGCAAAAATACAATAAAATGTCCAAACATTAAGTGCAATGCGCTTGATACTCCACACGGTGTCCTTATGCACTCCAATTCATAACGTGAAAGTCTATTATATATTATTTGAAGAATAATTTGTGAATACGTCGTATCTTCACACTGCTCTACCTGCACACAGAAGCCTCATGCAGCCCTCCACCAGATGTACCCTCACCTTATAGGCTTATTTCAAGTGCTTACATATAGATCAGTCCTCTGGGATATTCCTTCTGTTATTCCTCCTTCCTATGGTCTGCTCTTTAACACAGGTGTTGGATCAGCATATGGAGTACTCCTTCCAGATATTAGCCAGTGATCTCCATTCTCATATCACACACATATCACAACATAAGCTTGCAATAATGGTTTATTGTTTTTATATATTTATTCAAAAAAACAACCCAATATATATACTCACATTTCTTATAATAAAACAGAGCCTTGGTATATGTAACCATATGCACTGAGATGATGGTATCACCTGACAATTGGTTTCTCATACGTCAGCCCCTCCGGTCCCTCCTAAGGGCTGACGTATGAGGAACAAAGAAGTGTCTAGGCATAGATTTTTTAGTGTAAAGGAAAAAGGGAATATGGCTAACTGGTGCAGCAGAACCGGTTTTCAGGTCTTTTTTAACAAATTTTAAAAGTTTGTATTAATTAAACAATTTTTATGTAACATTGTGTGCTCCCCTCAGTGTCAGCCCTACATCCTTTAAATGCCTATCCTTTATGGGATCCTTTCCAAATATGCATACAAAACAATAGAATAGAGTAGAATGAAATAGAATATAACCGACTTCCAAAATTTGAAATTTGAATAGAATAAAACAGAAAAGAATAGAATAGATCAGAAAAAAATAGAAAAGAATAGAATAGAATAAAATAGAGGGAATATAACTGTCTTTCGAGCTAATTTCGAATTTTGTATAGAATACATTTAAATTCAAGTACAATAGAATAGAAATCAATAGAATAGAAAATAGAACACTAGAATAGAAAAAAAAACAATAGAATAGAATAAAATAGAATATAACCATCTTCCGAAATTAAAATTCTTCAATAGAATAAATTAGGATGTGATTCGAATTTGAATAGAATAATTTGCATTTGAATGCCGATTCAAATTTCCCGAATTTGAAATACATTAGAAAACAAATAAATGAAACAAAACTAAACAAATTAAACAAATTTAACTAAATAAAATGATTTAAATACATCATTGAAACGGAACAAATTGTTTTGTTCTGCACATGTCTAATAAAAACAGACTTGCGTCCATTACATCTGGCTACCTCTGATCCGTCATGTTTAGATCTAGAAAAGGACTGATTTAGAGGTAAGTGGAGGTAAATGGACGCACGTTCGTTGACATCCACCTGTCCATAGACTTGCATGGAGCTTCCAATCATCCAATCACGTCCACCTGAAAAACTGACAGGCGGACATGATTGGAATGCCCGTTTAAAAGGACCCGAAAAATTGAATTTTTAAAGCTGGCAGAAGCAGCATGGCCTTTGGCAAATAAGAAACGGTGGCATGATCCTCCTAATTATCAGAATGACTACTTCTTTAAACTGTGTGGATGATGGACCTAGGATTAACTCAGCTTTGCTATCACTTTTTTTTTTTTTTTTTTTCACAAGAAAGCTTTGCTATCACTTTAAATAGTTGATTTGGGCCAGCTCAGCCCAGAGAACCAAATAAAGTGACTAGGATTAGAGACTTTTTAGGCATTTACACACAAATTATATACCATTGTGTCTCCCTGATGAAGATTTTCTGAAGAATTGAAACACGTTGGGTTTTTATCTACTTACTTGTGGTTGTTTCCGGTAGATGTGATAGTCTCTGTATAATATATTAACCCATTGTAGTTCATCATTTGTTGATTTTATATGATGTTTTTAATGACATTTGTACGTTTATAGTAAATTGTGTGTAAGTAGCTAAAAGGTCCCTAATCCTAGCCAGTTGGGTTCTATTCTACATATAGGAAGTAGCACCCAGTATGATCAGACTTATAGAATAACTATTTAAAATGACAACAAAGCTGGAGTTAGGCTTTACGGATACAGATTAACATGAGAAAGAAAAATGGACAGGAAATTTACAAATTTTGAGCTTTCTAAAGGCCCGTACACACGATCGGACTTTTTGACAACAAACATGCAAATTAGCTGTTTTGGAGCAACATCCGACCGTGTGTACGCTCCATCGGACAAACTTTTTCAGTTTTCATCGGATTTTTGTTTGCTGTGCGAACGGACAAACTTTCTGATCGGAGCAAAGTCCGATCGTGTGTACACAAAGCCGTCGGACTTTTGTACACACTATAGTACCTGCCCACGAGAATGTTCTCGGCGACAGGGTACTGTACATCTGGCGCTGGCTGCAATAGGAAAAATACATTTTCCTATTGCGCCGAGCGTGAGAGGGAATTCCCCTCTGGGGGCATACCAGGCCCTTAGGTTTGGTATGGATTTTAAGGGGAACCCGCTACACCGAAAAAACGGCGTGGGGGTCCCCCCCAAAATCCATACCAGACCCTTATCCGAGCACGCAGCCCGGCCGGTCAGGAAAAGGGGTGGGGACGAGCGAGCGCCCCCCCCTCCTGAACCGTACCAGGCCGCATGCCCTCATTTAAAATTTGCTGTGGAGTTCCCCCTCAAGATTCATACCAAACTCAGTGCCTGGCATTGGCGGGGATCCAAGTCAGATCCCCGTACCAGTGTGAACCTGGCTCGCAAGGTGTCAATCTCGCCGATATTTTATCGGCGAGATTGACACAATATCAGACAACAATACAGAAGTTGACCAAAAGGTGGTGGTAAAGAGCTGAAAAACCACGTGATTTGGTGAAAATTGGCTGAAAAAGTTCTGCAGTGTGTATGCAATACAAACTTATAGCCAACGCCCTTTGTACAAAAATCCACAGGAAAGTTTGTACAAAGTCCTATCGTGTATATGAGGCTTTATAAACTTTTAAGACTTTTTACATTGTTTATTTTTTTCTTTTTTCTTTTTTTTCTTACCTAGGTGAAAAAATCTATTACCAGAGTACGAGAGGATGTGCTACGTACATAGGTTCATGCATTAACAACTTCACCATGGTCGTGGGGACTGGTGTCAAGATGGTGGTTAGCACATCTTACTGCTGTACGGGAAACCTTTGCAATAAAAGGCCCATAGATTGTAAGTCAGAAAATCACAGATAAAATGTAAACACATTCAATAGAAGGGTGTAGCCAAGGAAAAATATGGATCAGATGGCCAAAACCAAGGGCCATGTTAAAGAGCACATAAACTAAAAATATGCTTTAAATATCTAATGAGGGGAAGAAAAGGAAAACAACATTAAGAAAGCCCCTAGGAGGTCAATTTATGGTGTAGTAATTGGAACTGAAGGTCTATCAACAGAAAATAGACATGGCATATACTGTAGACTTGGGGTGCTCACGCCTGTGAGGAGTTAGACAGCCTGTGCTCAGATTCAAAGGGCCACCCTTCATCAGGCCCTGGCACCACTTGTAAGAGGAACTTGGCAAGTAGCTGGATGTTGACACCAAAGGTACAAGTCCCTGCCTCACTCCTGCCTTGCTAGAACAGTGACCCTTCTGCTGAGGCTGAACCCTCCACCATAGTGCCCTACTCCAGCTGTTGACCCTTATATCCACAAATAAGGAATGTCCACACATGAAGTTTGCCAATGTGCACTTTACTGGTGGTACTTGGAAAATGGCATAAAACAGTCAGCGCCACATTGACCTACATTCTGTACATTCTGGAGTCACTTGACTGTACATTGTCAATCACATTTAGTGGACGGTCTGCAGCAGTCACAAATGAAAGCATGTAGCACTTTAAGCAGCCCTTTAACAGTCTCTCTCGCCACCCAGGGTCATTAGTACTCACTGGAATAGGATTTCTGTAGTCACTTCCTTCACTAGTAGACCACTCCTGGGAGCCCCCCCAACGGAAAAGCCTCACTCAGTGAACTCTTGACCTAGCATAAAAATGCCTTTTGCAACCTGTCTTAGCCCCCACCTCCATAAGGCTGGCTCTTCTGGGTGGAGGTCTACTTCTCCCCAGCCTCCAGTCCTGTCCAGGGCCTCCACTTACTGGTTACATCTGTGCTGGTGTGGGCTGTTTGGCTCCCATGCCCCAACTGCACTAGGGCTCCTCCCAACCTAGCTTATAACTGACTCATCTACGACACACAACAGGATATCAATTATTTAAAAGAAGAATTTGTCATGTTTTTGTATTGTTTTATTTGTGAATATTGTAGTATATATACTTCCTGAAATTAGTGCCAGTACAAGGACTTCCATTGCCCATGATGAAGATTCCGGACTACGCCACCCCCTATCCCTGATGAGGGTACCCCCCCATCCTATTTGTTAGATTGGATCTATGATACTAGCATTGGAGCACCGCTTCTGCCTGTCTGACAATTGGAAGGTGCAACAAAAGGAAAAAAAATCCTAATAAAAATACCAATACCCCGTGTGGCCCGCACCCCCCTAAGTAGTGGTTACTGGTGCAGACAATGGATCTCACCTGTTTGGGCTCCTACTGTCAGACAGGGCAGCCCCCAGTTCAGCTGAATATACTCTATGGGCTGCTGCCTTGTGGCACCCCCTCTCCCACAACACATGAAGACTGTGCTCCCAGGGCAGCTGCATCTCCTGCCCCCCTCAGTCCTGGCCCTTATTAGAAATACACTATATTGCTAAAAGTATTGGGACGCCTGCCTTTACACGCACATGAACTTTAATGGCATCCTAGTCTTAGTCAGTAGGGTTCAATACTTAGTTGGCCCACCCTTTGCAGCTCTAACTGCTTCAACTCTTCTGGGAAGGCTGTCCACAAGGTTTAGGAGTGTGTCTATGCGAATCTATGACCATTCTTCCAGAAGTGCATTTGTGAGGTCAGGCACTGATGTTGAACGATAAGGTCTGCCTTGCAGTCTCCACTCTAATTCATCCCAAAAGTGTTCTATGGGGTTGAGGCCAGGACTCTGTGCAGGCCAGTCAAGTTCCTCCACCCCAAACTCGCTCATCCATGTCTCTATGGACCTTGCTTTGTGCACTGGTGCGCAGTCATGTTAGAACAGGAAGGGGCCATCCCCTAACTGTTCCCACAAAGTTGGGAGCATGAAATTGTCCAAAATGTCTTGGCATGCTGAGACCTTAAGAGTTCCCTTCACTGGAACTAAGGGGCCAAGCCCAACCCCTGAAAAACAACCCCACACCATAATCCCCCCTCCACCAAATGATTTGGACCAGTGCACAAAGCAAGGTCCATAAAGACATGGATGAGTGAGTTTGAAGTGGAGGAACTTGACTGGCCTGCCCAGAGCCTGACCTCAACCCAATAGAACACCTTTGGGATGAATTAGAGTGGAGAGTGTGAGCCAGGCCTTAAAATCCACATCAGTGCCTGACCTGAGGAACTTGACTGGCCTACACAATGCACTTCTGGAAGAATGGTCAAACATTCCCATAGACACACTCCTAAACCTTGTGGACAGCCTTCCCAAAAGAGTTGAAGCTGTTATAGCTGCAAAGGGTGGGCCAGCTCATGTGCGTGTAAAGGCAGGTGGCCCAATACTTTTGGTAATACAGTTTATATATATTTCTTCTTAATACCATTCATGTGAATATCTGCTAGATATTAAAACAAAATGTACATCAACTAGTAACACAGATGTTCTGTCCTCATTTCAGTGCCCCCTTTAGACACAAAGGTGAATGGGTTGAAGTGCCCAGCATGTATTAAGAAGGGAAGTGCTTGCACATCAACGGAGACCGCCATTTGCCTAGGATCCCAAGATCGTTGCTTTGAATTTTCTGGAGGTGTCTTTAATGGAAGTAAGGCTTTTCAGTTATTCATTGGCTGGTATTTACATTTTTGTCCAACCACATACAGTATGTATCCAATGCTACACTGTTACATGTCTTAATTAAATGAATAGGTTTCTCAGGGTGAAGAAAGTATATGAAGCCAAGTTATTTGTATTTGGATAACTTTGCAAGCACATATTGGAACACTACACACAAAGGAAAAGGGAGAAGGTCATAAATCAAAAAAAAGAAGAAAAATCAGAACGGTCATAAATCAAAGTTAATATTTTCTGTTGTGTTTTACAACTTTCTTCATTATCCCTTTCATGACTAAGCCTATTTTTGAAATTTGGTGTTTACAAGTTAAAATCCGTATTTTTTGCTAGAAAATTACTTAGAACCCCCAAACATTATGTATATTTTTTTGGCAGAGAATCTAGAGAAAAAAAAAAATGGAGATTGTTGCAATCATTTATATCACACGGTATTTGTGCAGCGGTGTTTTAAACGCAAATTTTTAGAAAAGGGACAATTTCATGAATTAAAAAAAATCCAAACAGTAAAGTTACCACAATTTTTTTGTATAATGTGAAAGATGATGTTATGCCGAGTAAATAGATACCAAACATGTCACGTATTATAATTGCACACACTCGTGGAATGGCGACAAACTACGGTACCTAAGAATTTCCATAGGCGACGCTTTTTTTTTTTTACGGTTACCAGGATAGAGTTACAGAGGAGGTCTAGTGCTAGAATTATTGCTCTCACTCTGATGATCGCGGCGATACCTCACATGTGTGATTTGAACACCGTTTACATATGCATGCGCGACTTCCGTATGCGTTTTCTTCGCTGCGGGGGTGCTTTAAAAAAAAATTATTTTTTTTTCTTATTTATTTTATTTATTTTAAAATTCATAAATTGTGTTTAAAAAAAAATGTTTTGATGACTTTTATTGCTGTAACAAGGGATGTTTACATCCCAACTTTTTGACCCCAGATCTCATATTTAAGTGGACCTGTCATGCTTTTTTCTATTACAAGGGATGTTTACATTCCTTGTATGAGGAATAAAAGTGATCAAAATTTTATTTAAAAAAAAAACAGTGAAAAAATAAATAAAATAAAGTAAAATAAATAAGAAAAAAAAAATTTTTTAAAGCGCCCTGTCGCGACGTGCCTGCATATGAAAACGGTGGTCAAACCACACATGTGAGGTGTCGCCACGACCGGTAGAGCGAGAGCAATAATTCTAGCCCTAGACCTCCTCTGTAACGCAAAACATGCAACCTGTAGAATTTTTTAAACATATGGAGATTTTTAAGGGTAAAAGTTTGACGCCATTCCACGAGCGGGCGCAATTTTGAAGCGTGACAATTTACTTGACGTAACATTATATTTCACAATATAAAAAAAAAACTGGGCTAACTTTACTGTTGTCTTATTTTTTATATTCAAAAAAGTGAATTTTTTCCAAAAAAGTACGCTTATAAGACCGCTGCGCAAATACGGTGCAAAAAAAAGTATTGCAATGACCGCCTTTTTATTCTCTAGGGTGTTAGAAAAAATATATATAATATTTGGGGGTTCTAAGGTATTTTCTAGCAAAAAAACCTGTTTTAAACATGTAAACACCTAGAAATCCAAAACGAGGCTGACCTTTAAGTGGTTAAGACCCTGGCTCCCAGGCTTGGTGTGGGTAGTGTATGAATAAGAAAGATTGGGACTTTAGATGAGACACTAAGTCTCCATCCCTGTGCGTATAAAGAAATAGGAGGTTGGTACTTTAAGTGAGGTGGGCAAATGAGACCAGAGGGACAATCACAATTACGTAAAACATTTATTGATACATAATGACAAATGGACACAAATAAATCACAAAAAAGGTAATAATATCCAATCGTATAACAATCCCATCTTGCCTGTTGAATGGGGAACATAAAGAGCAGCCCCCAAATGGTACAGGGTAAAACAACTGAGAAAAATTAATTCATAGCAGTAGCATGAGGTCGCAAGATAAACAATAAAAACTTGTAGATATATGGACCTAATAAAGTCTATGATTAATAAGGTGCTTGTCGTAGGCCCGACGCGTTTCGTGTATCAAACACTCTTCAGGGGCAATATAGCACCAAAGTCTAAAGGGGAAGAAAAAAGGGGACAATATGATAAAAGACTGGATAAGGTGCAAAAATGCACTAGGAGCAAAATAAAAATAAAAAAGATGAACATATAAAGGAGACTGGCAGCCACTAAACCCCCATGGATACTCACATGTTACAGGAATGCGAACTCCAAGAGGTCCGCAAGAAGCTGGCCAACCAATAACTCAGGTCCGGGAGCTGAGGGAGGAGCTTAGAGAGAGGAGCCCTCCCCATTTGGGTGGGCACCGGCAAAGTTGCATTCTGCCCTCCAAGACAGATGCTGGCAGCACATCTGAGACCTGCTCTGCTACACATTTCTGTCACAATTTGTGAGTATTTCTCGTCTGGCGCCTTGCTGTGAATTATTTAATTCTACATTAATACAAGTCCTGTTCTCTGCAACCACTGTTTACTGCTGCCGCACCATGCTGCACCTCCCCACACGCAGGCTAGGCTCACAATATTCCAGGACTGAGCGGTGCTCACACTGATTTCTGGGAATCCCACTAAGTCCGGGACAAATACCTTTACCCTGCACTACTCCCAAGAAGAAAATGGAAGTTGTTATGATGTCTGTGGACTGGCTAGAAGGCTGTAGAAAAAAGTTATGTACAGTGCCTTGAAATTTTCCACATTTTGTCATGTTATAACCAAAAACGTAAATGTATTTTATTGGGATTTTATGTGATAGACCAACACAAAGTGGCACATAATTGTGAAGTGGAAGGAAAATGATAAATGGCTTTCAACATTTTTTTAAAAATAAATATCTGAAAAGTGTGGCGTGCATTTGTATTCAGCCCCCTTTACTCTGATACCCCTAACTAAAATCTAGTGGAACCAATTGCCTTCAGAAATCAGAGTATAAATACAGCTGTTCTGTGAAGGCCTCAGAGGTTTTGTTAAAGAACCGTAGTAAACAGACAGCATCATGAAGGCCAAGGAACACACCAGATAGGTCAGGAATAAAGTTGTGGAGAAGTTTAAAGAAGGGTTAAGTTATTAAAAAATATCCTAGGATTTGAACATCTCACGGAGCACTGTTCAATCCATCATCTGAAAATGGAAATAGTATGGCACAACTGCAAGCCTAGCACTGGCCATAGTGCTAATTTTGTGAGTACCTGTTTTTTAATAAAGGAATCGGTTTTAAAAATTATACAGAGAGCACTATGTATTTTCTTTGTTCATTCCATGCATACCGAAAAGATAAGTGGTGATCCCTACTAAGGAAGAGGTTCCTGCCTTTCAGCCAAGACATTACCCTGACCACCATTCGAGTGGTGAACGCCTATTAGACCTACCTGTTAGTTCAGGGGTCCCTTTAACAAGGTGAGCGGTTTGACTGACAAGAGGGGGAGCACGGATTTAAGAGCACTTTGGATTTGCATGAAGCACTCTGCACCACCGTTGATACTTATGGTTCATTCACGGACATTTAATATTGATGTATAATCTAGCGCTGCACTATTTTTTGTATTATACCACGTGAAAGGATTTATATATTTGCCTTTAGTGTTCAGCAGCTTCGTTTTATCTGAGGGTTTTTGCGCTGACTGTTTGTCTCTTTGTAAAAACAACTGCAAACCTACCAAGACATGGCCATCCACCTAAACTGACAGGCCGGGCAAGGATGAGCATTAATCACAGAAGCTCATGAGGCTCATGGTAACTCTGGAGGAGCTGCAGAGATCCGCAGCTCACTTAGGAGAATCTGTCCACAGGACAACTATTAGTCATGCACTCCACAAATCTGGCCTTTATGGAAGAGTGGCAAGAAGAAAGACATTGTTGAAAGAAAGACATAAGAAGTCTCATTTGCAGTTTGTGAGAAGCCATGTGGGGGACACAGCAAACATGTGGAAGAAGGTGCTCTGGTCAGAGGAGACCAAAATTTTACTTTTTTGGTCTAAAAGCAAAACGCTATGTGTGGCAGAAAACGAACTCTGCACATCATCCTGAACACACCATCCCCACCGTGACACATGGTGGTGGCAGCATCATGTTGCGGAGATGCTTATCTTCAGCAGGGACAGGGATTCAAAGGTTGATGTAGCCAAAAACAGGGCAATCTTAAAAGAAAACATGTTATGCCGCGTACACGCGACCGTTTTTTCCGTCGGAATAAACTCTGAAGGTTTTTCCGACGAAGTTCCACTGAAACTGTCTTGTCTACACACGATCACACCAAAGTCCGACCGTCTAGAACAGGGGTCTCAAACTGGTGGCCCTCCAGCTGTTGCAAAACTACAAGTCCCATCATGCCTCTGCCTGTGGGAGTCATGCTTGTAACTGTCAGCCTTGCATTGCCTCATGGGACTTGTAGTTTTGCAACAGCTGGAGGGCCGCCAGTTTGAGACCCCTGGTCTAGAACGTGGTGATGTACAACACATACAACGGGACTAGAAAAAGGAAGTTCAATAGCTGCCGTCTCGTACTTGCTTCAGAGCATGCGTCGTTTTTGGTCAATTGGAACAGCATACAGACGATCGTTTTTCCCAATAGGAACTGATTCTGTCGAGAAGATTTAAAACGTGTTCTATTTCTAGGTCCGTCAGAATTTTCGAAAAGAAAAGTCAGATGAGGCATACACATGATCGGAATGTCCGATGAAAAGATTCCATCTGATTTTTCCTGCCGGAAAGTCTGACCGTGTGTACGCAGCATGAGAGTCTGCAAAAGACTTGAGACTGGGGCGGAGGTTCACCTTCCAGCAGGACAACGACCCTAAACATACAGCCAGAGCTACAGTGGCTTGCGAAATTATTCGGCCCCCTTGAACTTTTCAACCTTTTGCCACATTTCAGGCTTCAAACATAAAGATATGAAATTTTTATTTTTTGTGAAGAATCACCAACAAGTGGGACACAATTGTGAAGTGGAACGAAATCTTTTGGATTTTTGAAACTTTTTTAACTAATAAAAAAATGAAAAGTGGGGCCTGCAAAATTATTCGGCCCCCTTGCGTTAATACTTTGTAGAGCCACCTTTTGCTGCGATTACAGCTGCAAGTCGCTTGGGGTATGTCTTTATCAGTTTTGCACATCGAGAGACTGAAATTCTTGCCCATTCTTCCTTGCAAAACAGCTCAAGCTCAGTGAGGTTGGATGGAGAGCGTTTGTGAACAGCAGTTTTCAGCTCTTTCCACAGATTCTTGATTGGATTCAGTTCTGGACTTTGACTTGGCCATTCTAACACCTGGATACGTTTATTTGTGAACCATTCCTTTGTAGATTTTGCTGTATGTTTGGGATCATTGTCTTGTTGGAAGATAAATCTCCGTCCCAGTTTCAGGTCTTTTGCAGACTCCAACAGGTTTTCATCCAGAATGGTCCTGTATTTGGCTGCATCCATCTTCCCCCCAATTTTAACCATCTTCCCTGTCCCTAAAGAAAAGCAGGCCCAAACCATGATGCTGCCACCACCATGTTTGACAGTGGGGATGGTGTGTTGAGTGTGATGAGCTGTGTTGCTTTTACGCCAAACATATCGTTTTGCATTGTGGCCAAAAAGTTCGATTTTGGTTTCATCGGACCAGAGCACCTTCTTCCACATGTTTGGTGTGTCTCCCAGGTGGCTTGTGGCAAACTTTAGGCGAGACTTTTTATGGATATATTTGAGAAATGGCTTTCTTCTTGCCACTCTTCCATAAAGGCCAGATTTGTGCAGTGTACAACTGATTGTTGTCCTATGGACAGACTCTCCCACCTCAGCTGTAGTTCTCTGCAGTTCATCCAGAGTGATCATGGGCCTCTTGGCTGCATCTCTGATCAGTCTTCTCCTTGTCTGAGCTGAAAGTTTAGAGGGACAGCCAGGTCTTGGTAGATTTGCAGTGGTCCGATACTCCTTCCATTTCAAAACGATCGCTTGCACAGTGCTCCTTGGGATGTTTAAAGCTTGGGAACTCTTTTTGTATTCAAATCCGGCTTTAAACTTCTCCACAACAGTATTACGGACCTGCCTGGTGTGTTCCTTGGTCTTCATGATGCTCTCTGCGCTTTCAACAGAATCCTGAGACTATCACAGAGCAGGTGCATTTATACAGAGACTTGATTCTTGATTACACACAGGTGGATTCTATTTATCACCATCAGTCATTTAGGACAACATTGGATCATTCAGAGATCCTCGCTGTGGCAGGACTTGAAAATTGCTGTTCACAGACGCTCTCCATCCAATCTGACAGAGCTTGGGCCATTTTGCAAAGAAGAATGGGCAAAAATATAATTTAGATGTGCAAAGCTGGTAGAGACATCTCCAAAAAGACTTGCAGCTGTAACTGCAGTGAAAGATGATTCTACAAAGTATTGACTCCGGGGGGCTGAATACAAATGTACCCCACACTTTTCACATATTTATTTGTAAAAAATATTGAAAACCATTTATCATTTTCTTTCCACACATTCCATACATTTACGTTTTTGGATGTGTAACCTGACAAAATGTGGAAAATGTCAATGGGTATGAATACTTTTTCAAGGCACTGTATATGTTTTTTTAATGACTTGGTGGTGGGAGTGGGGGGGGGGGGCGGATGTGTATACTGTAGCTCTGCTTTAGAGCCCTTTCACACTGGGGCGGTTTGCAGGCGTTATTGCGCTAAAAATACCGCCTGCAAACCGACCCAAAACAGCCCGAGGGCTTTCACACTGAAGCGGTGCGCTGGCAGGAGAAGAAAAAAACTCCTGCAAGCCGCATCTTTGGAGCGGTGAAGGAGCGGTGTATTCACAGCTCCTAAACCGCTCCTGCCCATTGAAATCAATGGGGCAGCGCGGCTATACCGCGGCTATAGCCGCGCTATGCAAGCGGTTTTAACCCTTTTTCGGCCGCCGGCGGGGGTTAAAACCGCACTGCTAGCGGCCGAATACCACCGCAAAAACGACAGTAAAGCAGCGCTAAAAATAGCGCTGTTTTACCGCCGACGCCCCCACCGCCCCAGTGTGAAAGCAGCCTTAAGGTGATATTTTAAAGTGGTTGCAAAGGCTCAAGTTTTTTTACCTTCATGCATTGTCTCCCGATGCTTACCTGAGCCCCATCTCAAGCCAGCAATGTGCACAAGAGCAGCAGCTCTTAATGCGTCTTTTCCTCCTTATTGGCTCTCGCTACTGTCAGTAACAGCCAGTGAGCCAATGAGGAGATAGTGGGGGCGTGTCCGAGCCGCGCTCTGTGTATGGATAGACACACAGAGCAGCGGCTCAGGAGCAAGTTTGTCCGGGTGCCCCCCATAGCAAACTGCTTGCTATGGGGGCACTTGGCAGGAGGGAGGGGCCAGGAGCGCTGGGGCTGCTCTGAGCAAAAACCATTTCACAGAGCAGGTAAGTATGACATGTTTGTTATCTAAAAAATAAAAAATAATCTGCCTTTTAAAGCGACGTTCCACCCAAAAGGGGAAGCTCCACTTGTTCGCACCCACACATTTGGCACTTTTTGTGGGGAGGGGGGAGCGGGTAACTGGTTTTCTCCCACTTCCAGGTAAGATCATCGCGCAGCGATCTACGACATTCCCGCCCCTCCTTCTTCCCCCCGCTGCCTTCTGGGACACACAGATTATTTATAAACAAAGCTATTGATGACCACGAGCTTAGTAAGGAAATGGTGGCCACATGGCTTTTGGATAAACAAAACCATGTGATCATTATTCTGCATTTTGATTACATGGCTAATACTACCTATACAATTACTACTACTACTACTACTTACTACTAATAATAATCATAGCAATATTAATAATAACAGTACTAATAACTATATTCTTGTTTACAGCTGCATATGAAGATTGGGCCATCAAAGGATGTACCACTGGAAATGTCTGCGAATCTTGTGCACGACAATATAAAAAACCTCTGCCTCTTCGTAAAGACTACAAACTGTTTTGTCCCCAAAACCCTTTACAGTAAATGTTTAGAAATGTAATAAACGCAAATTTAGAATAGGATAACATTGCCTTACCTCTCCTTATAATAACATTCCTTGCATTGTAGAATTATAGGAAAAAGGCAATACTGCTCTAACAATAGAAGACTATGGGATCTCATTGTATACCTTTCAATAAATATGTTTGATTGTTAAATAAAATTACAATTACAATAAAATGTTTGTTTGTGTAGAAGAGTCAGGAGAGAAAATTTCTAACAAAAGTCTGAGAGAAGTTTTGGATAGACTTCTACCAAGTTTGTACCCAGATAGACTTCTTCCAAGTTTCTACCCAATTAGACTTCTTCCAAGTTTCTACCCAGATAGAATTCTTCCTAGCTGCTACCCAGATAGACTTCTTCCAAGTTTCTACCCAATTAGACTTCTTCCAAGCTGCTACCCAGATAGACTTCTTCCAAGTTTCTACCCAATTAGACTTCTTCCAAGTTTCTACCCAGATAGACTTCTTCCAAGCTGCTACCCAGATAGACTTCTTCCAAGTTTCTACCCAGATAGACTTCTTCCAAGCTGCTACCCAGATAGACTTCTTCCAAGTTTCTACCCAGATAGAATTCTTCCGAGCTGCTACCCAGATAGACTTCTTCCAAGCTGCTACCCAGATAGACTTCTTCCACGTTTCTACCCAGATAGACTTCTTCCAAGTTTCTACCCAGATAGACTTCTTCCACGTTTCTACCCAGATAGACTTCTTCCAAGCTGCTACCCAGATAGACTTCTTCCACGTTTCTACCCAGATAGACTTCTTCCAAGTTTCTACCCAGATAGACTTCTTCCAAGTTTCTACCCAGATAGACTTCTACCAAGCTTCTACACACATATACTTCTACCAAGCTTCTACCCAAGTAGATCTTTTCCAGGCTCTTATGAAGTCTTCCATTGTTATTTCAAGGTTGGTCTGAAGGTAGTGCTCTTCTCCAGGAACTGGAAAAACCTTCTTCACTCCAGAGATATGGAAGACCGTTGATGCGTTATGTTTTTATCTCCTTGTTTAATCCCCAGGATATCCCTTTTCATATGTCTATCACTCGCAAAAACCTTCTTGGCTTGGAAGGCCCTACTGATAGCTGCTCTATAACCATTATAGCTCTAATAGGCCGTACACACAATCTGAAAATCTGACAAAAAATACCGCTTTCGATGCGATTGTACGATAATCGGATCATTAGTACAGAGCTTTTGAGAGCCAATCACGACAGTTCATCCAACCGATTGGACAAGAACGAAAACGTTCCCCGTACTATACCAGATCGTACGATTTTCGTTTAGTCAGTACAGTTATTGTCCAAAAATACAATATAAATACACTACAACACATAACATCATTTCTGATTTTTTTTTTTCCGTCATACGAGAATTTTTGTGATTTTAGTAACCTATTCAATTTCTACTTGTGACTAATAAGCCAAAAAAGTCGGACAATCTGTCGTCCGATTTTTGGATCGTGTGAACGGGGCATTAAGCCCTGGTTCAAACTGCTACAACACTTCTCATGCAACTTGCTGCGACACAGAAAGTCGCATGAAAAATCAAAACACATTCATTTCAGTGGGTGCCGACTTAATTGCTGTGACTCAAGTTTCAGCATAAAAAAAAAAAAAAACTTGTTCCTGCACTACTTTTCTGCCGTCTTCCTTGCGACATGAGTGCCATAGACTGCAATGTTAAAAGTCTCAAGGAAGTCGTTTCTTTGTTCTATCTTGTGTCTTTGGCTGCGACTTTAGAGGATTTTGTAAGTTCGGTAATAAATGTCACACTCTGTATTGTTATGATTTGGCAAACATGCAAAACATCAAAATCCTATGAAAGCTGCAGTAAAGTTGCATCAAGTTGCAATGCAAAGTCACACTGGAAGTCACGCAACTTTGTGCTCATTCACCCGGACAGCCAGGGGGGGGCAGCACAAGCGAGGGGTAGAGCTGTGGTTTTACCACCCCCTGACCACCCACCTAAAGGACATGTAGCCATTTAGAGCTGTACACACACCACTGCTACAAAGCAAGAATTAAAAAGCATGATGCATATGGCGGGCAGTACCGCTCTCTGGGGAAAGTGGAAGCACTGGTTGGTGGGAGTGTTGAAGAGATCTGGGTATAAAAAAATTAGCTGCACGAATGTGTCACTCATCTTTACAGCACTTTACCTAATATGTTTATTTCCTAGGATTGTCAGCACCATCTAGTGGCAACATTGCATTTTTTTTCCTGAAATATATCAATCAGGAAAAATACTGCATTATTGCCACTAGATGGTGCTAATTATCCTTAGAAATAATATGCACTATGAGGCCATGTAGGTACAGGCAGTATATAAGTGGAGGCTTTGTCTGATTTCATGTCTGATTATCTATTGCATAATATTTTTACAGCATCAGCTCTAGAGAATGGCCTATATATTGTATAGTTTCACGTTGTAACACAGACCTTTACAGCAACCAAACTGCTCAAAGTAAATCTGCCACCTTGAGGCATATTTAATCTTTCCTTTTATTTCAGCGACATACATTCCGGGTACATCAAAACAAAGTCCTACAGATAATTTTCTTTAAAAAAAAAAATAATAATAATAATACATCCTGAGTAGAAAGGCCTTTCCCCTGCCAGCATGCTGTACCATTGCTCTCTGTGGAATCCTATCGTTTGTACGCAGCATTAGGCTCATTTGGAATTTAATATCATAGCCCTTCACTGCAATTAAAATTCTTGCAGGGTTTGAGGAATCTTTTACTTCTTGTCTAGCCCTTCGAAACAAAGCACAGTCTTTATTTTTTGTTAAAATCCATATCATTTTTTATTTTTTGACACTGCATCGTTTGAGGATAAAAAAATCCAGGATATATTTTTTCTATAGTGTATCTCCCATTAAAAAGGTTCAACTTATCTTTTTCGTGACATTGACAGTCAGATCGGGGCAGAACCAAGCTGTTTATAACCAGCATTATCCATAGTACCCTTTACAGGAGTCAGATCTCCGAAAGATGAATTGCTCTTTCCCGCAATACTTTGCATACTGTCCTTTGCTTTAATGCAGTTGTCTCCAAACTGTGGCCTGGGGGTCCTGTCCTTGTTTTTATCCGGCCCTTGGGGCCGGGGTTATCTATAATATTGATTGGACCCCGGGCAAAAAATTTTGTTTGCCCCCCCCATGCAGTTTCTTTCTCCACCTGCTCTGAGACATACAATAAATAGCAGCTAGACTCAAAATCTGTTTACTGAATCAGATCAGGCAGCGATTGCGATTGGTTGCTAGAGGTTACAGTAGATCATTACCACTTACTGACTGGTTGCCTATTGATTGGTTGCTAGGGATTACTGTACATAAATACTGCTCACTGATTGGTTGCTAGGGATTACTGTACATAAATACTGCTCACAGATTGGTTGCTAGGGGTTACTGCACATCATTACTGCTTACTGATTGGTTGCTAGAGGTTACAGCACATCATCTCCTCCCTGCCTGCACACCATGGATAGAGGAGGTGAGGGGTCCCATTAATAGACAGAAAACTCCTAGGGATCCTAGGACTCCTGGGGTCAGTAGCAGTGCTGAGGGAGGGGGGGGAGGGTGTGATTAATGGCAATGCTGATGTTTTTTTACAGACTACCAATATAAAGAGGAGTTTCAACACTGGCCACAAATGTAATACAAAAGAAAAGATAAAGGTTGATTTTGTATTTGTTGAAAAAATTTTCTGAAAAAAAATATTGAAAAAGAATATTGCGTCTATTTAAATATGAATGCTGCTGCTATTTACATATCAATGCCGGTATTTACATGTGAACACAGGGTCTGCAGGTGAGTCATCTGTACACAATAGGGCAGAGCTGGTCAGCATTAGTAACAGAACTTCACACTGAGATATCAGGACACAGCACGGGACTAAAACCTCAAGGGACGAGGGAATTTAAACTGGCATAGTTGGCAAGCATGAGGCATCTGCTTTGGGCCCTACAACAATGACAGGGCCCAGGGCAGCTGCCCCTTTTGCCTTGTCTTAAAGACAGCCCTGCTTGGGGCGCTATTTTATCTACAGATACCAACAATGGGGCATAATTCCCTCCCACTGACATGAATGTTGGGACAATATTCCTTCCACTGGCACCAACAAGATTTTAGTAATGAGAACGGTATCATTAGCAGTAATCAGCATGGATTCATGAAGAATTCTTCTTGCCAAACCAATCTATTAACCTTCTATGAGGAAGTGAGTTGCCATCTAGATAAAGGAAGGCCCGTAGAAGTGGTGTATCTGGATTTTGCAAAAGCATTTGAAAATAGTTCCCCATAAACGTTTACTGTACAAAATAAGGTCCGTTGGCATGGACCATAGGGTGAGCACATGGATTGAAAACTGGCTACAAGGGCGAGTTCAGAGGGTTATAAATGGGGAGTACTCGGAATGGTCAGGGGTGGGTAGTGGGGTCCCCCAGGGTTCTGTGCTGGGACCAATCCTATTTATTTTGTTCATAAAAGACCTGGAGGATGGGGTAAATAGTTCAATCTCTGTATTTGCGGACGATACTAAGCTAAGCAGAGCAATAACTTCTCCACAGGATGTGGAAACCTTACAAAAAGATCTGAACAAATTAATGGGGTGGGCAACTACATGGCAAATGTGGTTTAATATAGAAAAATGTAAAATAATGCATTTGGGCGGCAAAAATGTGAATGCAATCTATACACTGGGGGGAGAACCTCTGGGGGAATCTAGGATGGAAAAGGACCTGGGGGTCCTAGTAGATGATAGGCTCAGCAATGGCATGCAATGCCAAACTGCTGCTAACAAAGCAAACAGACTATTGGCATGCATTAAAAAGGGGTTCAACTCCAGAGATAAAACAATAAATCTCTCGCTCTACAAGACTCTGGTCCGGCCACACCTGGAGTATGCTGTCCAGTTCTGGGCACCAGTCCTCAGCAGGGCTGTCTTTAATATTGATTGGACCCTAGGCAAACATTTTCTTTGCCCCCCCCCCCCAATGCAATTTAGCTCTCCACCTGCTTTGAAACATACAGTAAATAGCACCTAAACTCCAAATCAGTTTAGTGCAGCAGATCAGGCAGCAATTGAGGTTAAAGGAGAACATTACTGCTCACTTATTAGTTGCTAGAGGTTACAGCACATGATTTCTGCTTGCTGATTGGTTTTGGTTGCTAGAGGTTACTGCACATCATTAGCGCTCACCCATTGGTTGCTAGGGCTAGGGGTGATGTGAGCATGTGGTGGTTGTGAGGGGTGGAATAGTATCAGTGGCAGTGGGGGGAGATTAGAGGGTGTGATCAGTGGAAGTGCTGGGGGGTTGATGCAACCCTCTGCTTGCCTTTCTCTTGTCCTTAGGGAACTATTCCCCCCACTGATACCAATGATGGGGCACTATTGCCTCCTCTGACCACAATGCAACATTGATGGGGCACTATTCATTCCACTGACACCAATAAAGAGGAACCTTTCATTCACCTGACACCAATGATGGGGTGCCATTCCCTAAACTGACACCAACTATGAGGTATTGTTTAGTCCCACTGACGTTGGGGCATTTTCCATTCCCATTGGACACTGTCTGGCCCTCCTAAAGCCTAAAGGACAGTAAAACTGCCCTTTCTTTGGAAGGTTTGGTGACCCTTGGCATAGAGAGTTGCTACACTTCTATTAAAATACTGTTTGAAATTTTCTTTTGACAAATAGAGAGGGTTAATTACATAGTTATATAGTTAGTCAGGTTGAAAAAAGACCATCTAGTTCAACCAAAAAAAAAAAATAATAAAAATAATAATATGATCCCATATACACAAACCTATACCCACAGTTGATCCAGAGGAAGGCAAAAACCCAAGCAAAGCATGATCCAATTTGCTACTGCAGGGGAAAAATTCCTTCCTGATCCCCCGAGAGGCAATCGGATTTTCCCTGGATCAACTTTACCTATAAATGTCAGCACCCAGTCATTTTATGTACATTCAGGAAAGAATTTAGGCCTTTTTTTAAAGCAATATACTGACCTTGCCAGAACCACTTCTGGAGGGAGTCTATTTCATATTTTCACAGCTCTTATTGTGAAAAACCTTTCTGTATTTGGAGATTAAATCTTTTTTCCTTTAGACATAAAAAGTGCCCCCTTGTCCTCAGTGATGCCCTTAAAGTGAATAACTCAACACCATGTATTTGTACATGTTGATTATATCCCCCCCCCCCTTAATCTCCTCTTCTCAAGATGGAATAGATTCAGTTCCTCTAATCTTTTCTCATAGCTGAGCTCCTCAATGCCTCTTATCAGTTTGGTTGCCTTTCTGTGCAGCGTGCACTTTCTCCAGTTCCCTGATATCCTGATATCCTTTTTGATAACTGGTGCCCAAAACTGAATTGCATATTCCAGATGAGATCTTACTAATGATTTGTACAGGGGCAAAATTCTCTCTCTCTCTCTCTCTCTCTCTCTCTCTCTCGCTCTCTCTCTCAAAACCCTCAGATCCTTCTCCACCATTCATTCCCCCAGTTATAGCCCCTAAGTGCATAACTTTATATTTATGAATATTAAACCTCATTTGCCACTTAGTTGCCCAATTAGACAGTGCATTGAGGTCGGCTTGTAAATTGGAGAAATCCTGTAAAGACGCTAATCTCCCTAATAGGGGGCACAGAAAGTAATAAAACCCTAAGTGCCGGTTTACACAGGGGCGACTTGTCAGGCGACCTAGCCACCTGACAAGTCGCCTCCCGTTCTGTACAATGGAACCGTTCTAATAGGAGCGACGCAAGTCGCTCCGACTTAGAAAAAGGTTCCTGTACTACTTTGGGGGCGACTTGAGGCGACTTGCACAGACTTATATACAGAAGTCGTTTTGCAAGTCGCCGTGGAAGTCGTGTGCAGGTCGCCTCAGTGAGGCGACCTGCAAGTCGTGCCGCCCCCGTGTGAACCGGGCTTACAGGGGTTCCCTTCTCTCTTCACTCTATCCAAAGCTAAAAAAAACAAAGTGTTGCCTTTAGGTTTACTTTAACTACATAGTTGTAGACTGTCTCCCTTGGCATTGCCCAATATTTGATCTTATACTACAGATGAAATTTCTGAAACCTGTAGACTTAAGCTAGCCATACATGGCCTGATTTTCTCTAGTTCCTCTATCCATGCTAAGATGAAGGAATCTCCACAGCCAGCTATTATGCTCAGCATCTACTGCCCAGTTACAGGCTCTAAGCGGTCATCTGGGGTTGGCATCTGTGGAGCAAGGCATACAGTATCTCATAAAAGTGAGTACACCCCTCACATTTTTTGGAAATATTTTATTATAACTTTCTTATGTGACAACACTGAAGAAATGACACTTTGATACAATGTAAAGTAGTGAGTGTACAGCTTGTATAACAGTGTATATTTGCTGTCCCCTCAAAATAACTCAACACACAGCCATTATTGTCTAAATCGCTGGCAACAAAAGTGAGTACACCCCTAAATGAAAATGTCCAAATTGGCCCAAAGTGTCAATATTTTGTGTGGCCACCATTATTTTCCAACACTGTCTTAATCCTCTTGGGCATGGAGTTCACCAGAGCTTCACAGGTTACCACTGGAGTCCTCTTCCACTCCCCGAAGACGGCATCACAGAGATGGTGGATGTTAGAGATCTTGCGCTCCTCCACCTTCCGTTTGAGGATGCCCCATAGATGCTCAATAGGGTTTCGGTCTGGAGACATGCTTGACCAGTCCATCACCTTTACCCTCAGCTTCTTTAGCAAGACAGTGGTCGTCTTGGAGGTGTGTTTGGGGTCGTTATCATTTTGGAATACTGCCCTGCGGCCCAGTGTCTGAAGGGAGGGGATCATGCTCTGCTTCAGTATGTCACAGTACGTGCATAAAGAATAAAGGACTGGGACTTTAAAGTTGCAATAGATAACACACAAATTATATAAAATTTTCATTTTATTTAGAAAAATTAGTAAAAACATATCAATATAAAAGAGTTTTGATTCAATGTAACAATACAGTTTCAAGTAGTGCGACTGAAGGATTTGTTTCTCAACATGTTTCACCACATGCTGTGGCTTCTTCAGGAGAATTGTATTTATCAGGCACTAAAGATAATAATACACAAAAATTACAACTAGTTGGCGCCATTGCATCTCCTTTTAGCCATTATTTGGGCTTTGTCCATATAACTGGCTGTAGTTGCTTTTCCATCTAGTCCATTTGCACTTTTTCTTCTTCTATATTTGATTATGCCTTATTTGGCTTCTATGGATGCTTACTTTACTGCTTACAGTCCCTGGAGGTGATGCTCATCACTTCCGGTGCGCCGCCTGGTGTCACTTATGGTGCGCCCTGCACCGCTGATGGTGCTGATTTGACTGATGTATTTCTCTTCCTGATTTAGTTTTAAGTGTCACTTCCGGTGCGACTACTTACTGGTAGCTGAATAAGATATAAATCTGCGCATGTTTGACAATAAGCAGCTGGACACCAGGGTCAATCAATCAAATCCCTTAAGTAAAAATATAAAAGATGGTGCAGCGCTAAAAGAATTAAACATCAAGGGATGCTATATACGGTTAAATGAGAGGATACCCATACAACATAAGATAAAGCGTTTTAAAGCTATATGTCAAAGTCCAGAAAAGTCCATGAAAATCCAAAAAAAAATAAAAAAAAAATCCTAAGAAATTCCACCAAGTGAACGTGATAAAATGCTGGTATAGGTGACTGATGTGCCCTTCACCGATATCTGAAATAGCCTCTCACCTGGCGACCAGGACCCTTTAATTACAGAGGGTCGTGTAAGCCTTCCCTTACAGGTCATGTAAATGGATGGTGTTCAGAAACAGGGACCAAGAGCTCCGTCACACACCAGGTGGGATAATTCAGGATGTTCCAATGGTATCATAGGTGAATGAAACTACAGGGCATATAGGAATCATGGGTTCTTCTCTTAGCTGGCCAATCAAACAACTTCAATTCCTGGTCATAACTCACACATGCAGGTGCAAGTAGTTACGATTCCCGTGTAAAAGCTGTCCGGTGCGCTCCGTTCTCCTCTCCAACACCGGGAACACACGTGTAGTTTCATTCACCTATGATACCATTGGAACATCCTGAATTATCCCACCTGGTGTGTGACGGAGCTCTTGGTCCCTGTTTCTGAACACCATCCATTTACATGACCCGTAAGGGAAGGCTTACACGACCCTCTGTAATTAAAGGGTCCTGGTCGCCAGGTGAGAGGCTATTTCAGATATCGGTGAAGGGCACATCAGTCACCTATACCAGCATTTTATCACGTTCACTTGGTGGAATTTCTTAGGATTTTTTTTTTTTTTTTTTTGGATTTTCATGGACTTTTCTGGACTTTGACATATAGCTTTAAAACGCTTTATCTTATGTTGTATGGGTATCCTCTCATTTAACCGTATATAGCATCCCTTGATGTTTAGTTCTTTTAGCGCTGCACCATCTTTTATGTATATACTTACTGGTAGACACACCTGCAGCGTCCGGCCCTCCCCTATTCTTTGGCGCCGTTTTTTGGTGCCAATTTGGAGAGGGTATTTAAGCACTCTGGTGGTGGTTCAGATTGAGGGCCAGCCTGAGAGGAGGAGGACGTTATTATTATCTCTACATACAACCCTGTCCAGGTATTTAATGTCATTTTAAGCAAATCTTGGGATACTCATTTAGGGGCCATTTCTGGTCTAGATTTTTGATTTACTTCAATCCTTTTTCCTCCCAGGTTTCTGTCTCCCCTTTGGTTTTCTTTGGGGGTGATACTGACCAATGTAGAAAAATAGCTTTGATTGGTGGTTTGATGTTTGGTCTTTCCATCACAGGTAAAACTTCTGTTTACTTATTTTTTATTTTTGATCTGATGTTTTTTTGTTTTGTTTTTTTTTTTTCAATAAAAATTGTTCATTTGTCCTTCCATTACTGTTTCAGGTCCTCTTTCCACCAGTTAAAAACATGATCTTATTTACTCTCTATGGTGCTCAGATAATCCATTGGCGGGGCCCGCCTCCCGATTTATGTGGTTTAAATATCAGTTTTTATCCAATTTCTTATTACATTTTTTGATAGATCTATATACAGGTAAATATATTTCCTTGGCTGCAGTGTTGCATTGGCAGATTAGATGTGTGGTTTAAGGGACTTGGCAATCTTCTTATAGCCTAGGCCATCTTTATGTAGAGCTACAATTCTCTTTTTCAGATCCTCAGAGAGCTCTTTGCCATGAGGTGCCATGTTGAACTTCCAGTGACGAGTATGAGTGAGAGCGATAACACCAAATTTAACACACCTGCTCCCCATTCACACCTGAGACCTTGTAACACTAACGAGTCACATGACACCGGGGAGGGAAAATGGCTAATTGGGCCCAATTTGGACATTTTCACTTAGGAGTGTACTTACACTATCCTGACAAAGTGAACGTTGTTCATGAAACGCGTGGAGAGTTGCAATAGTTCTATTAAAGGAGTACACAATACATGCAGTTGGATTTTTATTAGAGTGTTGAATATTAGATTGTGGTAGATTCTATGCAAGGCATCATAAGGATCCCCCTGTGACAGATATTTCTAATGTATCTATGTTTTTTATGTGGATGATTTCTATGTAATATAAATAATACGTTACTGCTTTTATGATATTGGAAATTGCCTACCTTCAAAGTCCCAACTATTTTTTTATATGTTTCTGTTAATGCTACAATATACAAGGACATTTGTCAACCTTGTGGTAGCAGTTTGGTGAAGGACCCTTTCTTTTCCACCATGACAGTGTCCTTGTGCACAAAGACATGGCATAATGAGTTTGATGTGGAGAAACTTGAGTGGCCTACACAGAGCCCTAACCTCAACCCTACTAACTACAAATTGTGATCCATGTCTTCTCATTCAACATCATCACTTGACCTCATAAATGTTTATTTGGCTAAATGGGCACAAATTCCCATAGACACACTCCAAAATCTTGTAGAAAGCTTTCCTAGAAGAGTGGAGACTGCTATAGTCACAAAGGGGAGGGCAAACTCAATTTTAATGGCAATGGTTTTGGAATGGAATGTCCAAAAGGCTCAAATCGGTGTGAGCAGGCTAGGGACTAGGGGAGGCAGGCAGGGCAGCTGTTGGGGGGGGGGCAAAAGGACATTTTTTAATGTTGTGGTAATGGTTTGCTGAAGGCCCCTTTCTGTTCTACCATGACAGTGCCCTGTGTACAAAGCCAGCTCCATAAAGACATGTTATGATGAGTTGGGTGTGAAGGAACTTGAGTGGCATACACAAAGCCCTGACTTCAACCCTACTGAACACCACTGAGATGAACTGGAAGGCTGTTGCTAATTGTGATCCAGGTCTTCTCATTCAACATCAGCACTTGACCTCACAAATGCTCATTTGGCTAAATGGGCACAAATTCTCACAGACAAACTCAGGGCCTTCTTTAATATTGATTGGGTGTGGGGCAAACATTTTCTTGCCTCCCTCCCACATGCAATTTCGCTCTTCATCCTAACATTAAAAAATCGCAACGGATCCCTTCCCATATACTACCCTCATCATTACACAGGACCCCTCTCCTCCATCATTACACAGGACCCCTCCCCCATACTACCCCCATAATTACACAGGACCTACTCCCCTATACTACCAACATCATTACACAGGACCCCCTCCATTCACAGATCCCTACATTGCCTCCCCCCAACAGGCTCACCTTGATAGTGTCCAGAGGATGTCAGGCAAGCACCAGGCATATCCCGCCGAACCCTTTTAGTTCTTCAGTGAGCCGAAGATCTATGGCTTGTCAGACATAGTGAGGGAGAGTGGTCAGTGTAACTGTGCCCGGGACTGACATGCACTCTCCCCAGACCATATTAGTGTTATCAGGCCTGGGACTAAGGCAAGGCGGGGGCAGACAGGACAGCTGCCCCGGGCACAGTGTCCTTATGTGTTGGGTGGGGCTTAGATAAATGTGCTCTATGGGTTGCCGCCACATGGTGCCCTCCCCCAACACATAAAGACACTGCACCCAGGGCAGCTGCCCTGCCTGTCCACACCTTCCTTTAGTCCATCCCTTATTCCATTCAGTGGTGAGG
This sequence comes from Lithobates clamitans, assembly GCA_037952925.1. Lineage (NCBI taxonomy): Eukaryota > Metazoa > Chordata > Amphibia > Anura > Ranidae > Lithobates > Lithobates clamitans. Next base: position 946,222 of record JBBGZY010002556.1, on the reverse strand, counting down.
TTCATTGTCTGCACCAGTGGTGCAACAGAAACCATGCTGTAGTGCTAGTATCATACTGGAGATCTCAGCTGCAGAAATGATCGGGGGTGTCCACATCAGAGGGAGGGGGGCACAGTTTGCCATCTTTGTCCTGGGCAATAGATTACCTTGTCTCAGCACTGGGTGTGATGGTCAGATGTCCACAAACCTTTAGTCATACAGTGTATATCAGTGCTTTATAAATATGGGAGATAAACGTTAGCATTAATTCTAAAACTGAAATCTGTCTGCCTTTTAAAAAAAAACACTAGATGAGAATCCACAATTCTGTATTTGAAATACCATCAGGAAAACATAACACAGTAAACATTAAAAAAAAAAATCAAAGATTTTTTTCCCCATACAGTTTGTAATAACAATTATAACTCAGAACTGAATTCACTAAAAATACCAATCTGTAAAAGGAAACCTATGCTTAGAGAAAAATAGAGGTTGCCATGACTGATCTGTCCTTCTGAAAATGCTTTTTGCCTGGCTGGCATATGATTTAAAAGCCTAATTGGTCTTTCCATTTAAATCAGCTAAATATATTCCAGGTGCATCAAAACAAAGGGTGTTCAAAGTCTAAAGCTGCGCACACACGAACGGAATGTCCGACAAAAAAAGTCAGAGCTTTTCATCGTCTATTCCGATCGTGTGTATGCCTTATCTGACTTTTTTTTTTCGAAAATTCTGACGGACCTAGAAATGGAACATGTTCTAAATATTTCCGACGGAACCAATTCCTATCGGGAAAACCGCTCGTCTGTATGCTGTTCCGACGGACCAAAAACGACGCAAGTACGAGACGGAAGCTATTGGCTACTGGCTATTGAACTTCCTTCTTCTAGTCCCGTCGTACGTGTTTTACGTCACCGCGTTCTGGGCGGTCGGACTTTGGTATGACCGTGTGTAGGCAAGACCGCTTGAGCGGAATTCCGTCGGAGTTCCGTCGGAGAAACCTTAGGGGTTTAGTCCGATGGCAAAACCGGTCGTGTGTACGCAGCATTACAGTTTTATTAGAAAGCAGCCACAGCCTGAGTAGAAAAGCCTGGCCCCTGCTGGCATTCTGCAGGGAAGGATGTTTGCTCTCTGTGTGCAAGCAGTGGTTTCTCTGCAGAGATCTGACATACCCCTATTGAGTCAGGCCTATAGCTCTGCAATCAACAAAACTCATGTTGCATACTGATTGGAGAGCTCTACCTCTGACTCAGCAGGAGATGTATTGGACTTCTGCGGAGAGACCACTGCTTGCACACAGAGGTCAAACATCCTTCTCTGCAGAATGCCAGCAGGGGCCAGGCTTTTCTACTTAGGCTGTGGCTGCTTTCTAAAGAAAATTAAGTAAAATACTTTGAGTACCTTTTGTTTTGATATACCTGTTATGTATTTAGCTAATTTAAGTCAAAAGTCAAACTATGCTTTAAAGTGATTTTGAGCACAAACATTTTTTGAGCCCCCTAACCATTAGAAAATCGAACAAACGCTCTTAAAGGGAAAATTTTCAAAAACAAAATTCCACTAGTGTATAGACAGTTTAAAGTGAAAGTAAAATCCCTGCATCTATAGCCACCAACATTCTAACCACTAACCTATCTAGCCCTGTAAAGAAAAAATCTGTATACATACATTTTCTGCAGGCGATCCGAACCGATCTCCAGCGGCGGAAGCTCTGATCCCATGCTGAGCTGTCAGCCACGTCTTCGCTGCGTGGGCAGGTGCAGAGGACACGTCCCTCATAGGAAGCCCCATAGTAACTCTATGGGTAACATCACTTCCTTTCATAGACGTTGTCGGACGTGTACTCAGCAGAGCTAACGCCACTGGAGATCGGGTCGGATCACCTGTAGAAAAGGTATGTTTACTGATTTTTTCTTTTCAGGGCTAGAGAGGTTAGTGTTATGCCTCGTACACACGATCGGACTTTCCGATAACAAAACCGTGGAATTTTGTTTGAAGGTTGTTGGCTCCAACTTGTCTTGCATACACACGGTCACACAAATGTTGGCCAACAATTACGAAATGTGGTGACGTACAAGACATACGGCGAGCCGGGAAAAAGGTAGCTCAATAGCCAGTGCGGCTCCTTCTGCTTGATTCCGAGCATGCGTCAACTTTTGTGCGGCGGACTTGTGTACACACAATCTGAGATTCCGACAACAAAGTTTTGTTGGCGGAAAATTTGAGAACCTGCTTGCCAACATTCGTTGGTTAAAATTCCGACAACAAATGTTCGATGGAGCGTACACACTGTCGGACTTTCAGCCAACAAGCTCACATCCAACATTTGTTGTCGGAAAATCTGATTGTGTGTACGCCACATTAGAATGTTGGTGGTTATAGATGCAGGGATTTTAGTTTTTGCATGGACTTCCACTTTAAGTAGGGCCCTGTCACCCACTCAGTGCCGACTCTCATTTGAAAAAATTAAGTTAGAGTGACGGGGGGGAGGCATGATCTCCCTTCCCCCTTGATACATTGGCAAACCCTTCCCTAGGAAAAAAGAGAGCTACAGTGCACAAAAGAAAGTGTAATTAAAATAAAAGAAAGCCAACGTGAAAAGGAAAGTCTATTAGCCACGTTATAATCCTTAGGCACAAGGGATCGATTTTCCTGAGTTACGTTTGGCTCTGGTGTTGCGCTTACAAAATTAGGCGGAACCACTTTGACGGTATGTTCCTCATTCTGATCATTCAGCAGGACGAGATACGGCAGCTCCGCCAGATGTGTTTGATTGGACAGGTCGCTGTTGCAGAGGCATTCTGAACAGCAGGATCCTATCATCTCGACGGTCACGCTCCCGTAGGTTAGAGTGTGCTTACCGCAGTGGTATCTCGTGGAGCAGCTCTTGAGTGGTATGGTTGTTGTTTCATTACCTGGACAGAAGAAAAAGTCCATCATTAGTCACTGAAGGCCTGGAAGAGCAATCACTTGTGTCTGATTCAGAAATCTGGTCTACAAGTTACTTGCACTAAGAAAACTGAATCATTTACCATTGCTGACCTCCTTCTGAAAACGGATGACTGGCTAATTAAATGGCTACTAGCTTGTCAATCAGTACCTGGCCACAGCCAACCGTTCTGGATTGACAGTTCTGCCTCTATTGCTAAAACCCTCCCACTGTGAGCTGCAGTACCTGGGTGGAGAACGTTTGAGATACAAATGAAGGAGGATTTGTCTCAGTCAAGGCTTTCTTATGAGTCTTGTGTATCACATAGTAACTCATACAGGAGCCTTTGGATGTACTGAATAAAAAAAATGCAGAGGTGATCAAATACCACCAAAAGAAAGCTCTATTTGTGGAAAAAAAAGGACGCAAATTTTGTTTGCGTACAGCATTGCATGACCAAGCAATTGTCAGTTAAAGCAACACAGTGCCAAATTGTAAAAAGTGCTCTGGTCAGGAAGGGGGTAAAATCTTCCGGGGCTGAAGTGGTTAAAGCTGAATTCTAGGTATGGCAATTTGATCCAGCTTGGAAGTATGTTTGTACTGTAGCCATGGCGGCCATCTGTTTTTGGATATTCCCTTGATCACCCACAGCTGCTAGGGGGCAGTGAGAGATCTGGAGGAGAGGCGGCTGTGGGCTGTCCTCCCCCTCCCCCTGCCAACTCCATTGCACTGGGACCAAAGCTGGTCTGTGTGAGTCTGGCTGCACAGCTCTCCTCACTCCTGCTCCAACCCTTTCCTTTTGGCGGCCGCTGCTTTCATCAATTGGCGGCGGGAGGGGGGGCATACCAAAGCTGCCACTGTGCACACTGGGACACATGGTTTTTGGAGAGGACCTGTCAGGGACACACTGGCCATTATGCAACTGAAACTCCGAGGGGCACACAAATGTGCAGGTGCAGCCCTGCGGGTGCCCATCTTGCGGTGCACAGACAAACACATATACCACTGATATTGGCGCCAAGTGGCCCATATACGTGCAGCAGCTGCACTAGTTGGTTGCTGTCTGATCTACGGCTCTTCCAGTGTCTGTTCCTGTACTTGACTGCTGTGATTGACCCGTCTTATCCTGACCACGCTTGAACGATACCTGCCCTGACCTCGGCCTGTCTTTGGATTCTGCTTGCCTCTTGCTCAATTGCCTGCTCCAGTGTTGCTGACCTCTGCCTGTAACCTGACCCTTCTCCTGCTTGCTGTCCATGCCTGTACCTGACAGTCTGTTGCTGACCTAGCTCATTTGACTGCATATCCTGTTACATGTCTGCTCTGCTCTATAGGTTACTTACCTGGTTCTTACTGGTCTTCCACCTGCCATGTGTTACCAGTCTATACTGTACCCGTGACCAGTAACCTGCCAGCCAAGCAACTGCCAGCCTGCTGTCTGCCATGTCCCAGGACTGTTGTTCCTGCTGCCATCTCCCTGCGTTGTCCATCTTATCCATTCCTGGCAAAGCACCTGCACTTCATCTGTGCGGTCTGCAGGATACTCTACTGGCACTCATACCTCTCTGTGCTCCTAGGGCCACTATCTCACTAACAGTGGTCCCTGAGCTGGAGCTATAAGAGAAGCCTTCCTCTGCACACAAGGCTCTACCATCAGGTATGTGACAGGACTGTTGCCTTCCACAGGGATGGCTGCAAACTACAAATCCTAAAAGACTCCAGGACACAGGGAGGAAAGAGAGGGAATTTTTACTATACTGCCCAGGAAAGTTCTGGACTTTTTGGTGTCCAGTGCTTCAGCCCAGGAAGATTTGGCTGCTGAAGGCCATTTTGTGCGATTCGGCACTGCGTCGCTTTAACTGACAAGTGCGCAGTCATGTGGCGCTGTACCCAAACAAAATTGACGTCTTTTTTTCCCCACAAATAGAGATTTCTTTTGGTTGTATTTGATAATTTCTGCGGTTTTTATTTTTTGCGCTACAAAAAAAGAGCGACAATTTTGAAAAAAACACATATTTTGTACTTTTTGCTATAATAAATATCCCCATTTTATTTTTTTAAAAGCTAATTTTTTCTCAGTTTAGGCCGATATGTATTCTTCTACATATTTTTGGTAATAAAAATCGCAATAAGCGTATATAGATTGGTTTGCGCAAAAGTTATAGTGTCTATAAAATAGGGGATAGATTTATAGCATTTTCATTATTATTTTTTTTTTTTTACTAGTAATGGCAGCGTTTTGCGATTTTTATCGAGACTGCGACATTATGGCGGACACATCGGACACTTTTGACACATTTGGGACCATTTGGGACCACATTTTGGGACCATTAGCATTTATACAGCGATCAGTGCTATAAAAATGCACTGATTACTGTAAAAATGTCACTGGCAGGGAAGGGGTTGAACACTGAGGGGGGCGATCAAGGGGTTAACTGTGTTCCCTCTCTGTGTTCTAACTGAAGGGGGGATGGTACTCTCTAGGGGAGATGACAGATCGCAGTTCATACTTTGTATGAACAGATGATTTGTCTCTTCTCCCCTCAGATAACCAGAATCTGTCTGTTTACACACACAGATCCCGGTTCTCGGTGTGTCACGAGCGATCGCGGGAGCCCGGTGGTCATCGTGACCTCTGCACTCGCAGCGGCTCCGGCGGCGAGCAGTGGGCGCAGGGAAAAGAGACGTTACATAACGTCGTTTCGCCCAGCCGTGCCATTCTGCCGCAGTAAAACTGGGTCGGCTGGTCGGCAAGTGGTTAAAGAGCACAGTTTAGCTAAAAAGAATTGTCTTCATTATAACATAATAGGTCTAGCCGAGTAGTAAAAATTATTGAACAAATGCATATACACGTATTTCTTTGGAAAGTGATGGTACAGGGGTGTATATTATTGTTATTATTTTTAGCTTGATTTAAGTTTAATTTGTTGTATATAAATCATTTAGCTATATTATAACATTTGATAAAACGTGGCCTTATGCTCTGACTGTGAGAAAAGTTCACTTAAACCAGTCGAGTTTAAACTTAGCCGATCAATTGATTATTTTGTGGTTATTTGTAATGTTTTGAACAAACTGAAATATTGATATCGACATCATGCAATCTAGGCTAGTAACTCGTCAAACTTGCAAACGAATGCATTATTTATGGTATGGTTTTATTTTTCATTTTTGTTTTTAGATTTTTTTAGACTATGTAGAATGTGTCTTTCTTCAAATAAAAATCTTTTTTTAATCATAAAATTCAACATGAAGCTGTGATATGTCCATGCATAAAGGGTTCATATACCATTCATACAGTGGTAGCATCAGCTGCTTCATCTAATTTTTTGAAGATGGATCTTTGCATGTAAATGAGGGCGTCAGCTTGCCCCCTGATTGGATCTTCATTTTTTGAACATGTGTATATATACCATGTCATTTTATGTTTGCATTAGCTATGATTAAGCACCAGTGAGAGCGGTGTGAAACGCGTTAGAGGTTTGCAATTTTAATCTGTTTTGTACGGACTGTATCTACAAAAAAGGAAACTACTATTTTTTGGAGTGTGGCTATCCAGATCTTTATTTGCTCAAACGACTGGTGAGAAGGCTTGGGAGCCAATCATTTATACTTTTATCTGAGGACTACAGGATCCTAACCACGATTCACACAGACCGAATCTGTATCAGCCTTATACAACACTTCTATCAAAACTATACTGCACCCAAACTACAATTATACTGAACTGTCACTGTTTCTGACCCATATCCGCCAATATTCAGTGCAAAGACCTTACCACTCCTTTTTAATTATATGCAGGTTTATCAGGACTGTTGTTAAGTGCACCAATGCTCTTAACGGGCCCCAACGATAGCCAGTAGAAGAAACATCTTAAGAATTGCCATTTTCATGTTACCTGTCCACAAATCCTCCTCCGTCTTCCTATACCCATTTTTGTTATCTCAAATACTGACAGTGCTTACCAGACTGTCTTAGGCTTAGCAATGCCACCATTAGTGGCAGTTTAGCTCCAGTGTTTTATAGATAAAGTCTTATTTCCGCTCACTGCTGCACTTCAGGTGGCGTTGTTACTGTTATGCTAATCTGGACGGCAAGTGTCATTTTATGCCCGGTCTTCATTGTTACTTACTCTGTATACTAAATTGTAATATTATCATTGCTATTGATTCTTTTCCTTGCTTGCCTCATAACTAACTTGTTTGTCGATAATATATTACGTTTTCTTTTACTGTTTGGTGCCTATTTCTTGAAATAGCCATATTGCTGTGTAATTAGTGTAATGGTCACTGATTTTATGTGATATTGTGTGTTGGTGCACTCAGCCTGGTTTGTAAGAGGGACTGAGGTCTTTAAAAAGGTTGAAGCCTGGAGGACCCATCTAAACCAAAGGCTCCTTCGTGGGGCAGCGCCACAGCAGGAGTCTCCAAACTATGGCCCTCCAGTTGTTCAGGAACTACAAATCCCATCATGCCTAGTCATGTCTGTGAATGTCAAAGTTTTACAGTGCCTCATGGGGACGTGTAGTTCCGCAACAGCTAGAGTGCTGTAGTTTGGGGATCCCTGCACTACAGTACCAAACCTGTGGGATCCCTGTGGAAACTGAAAATGATTGTTGTAGACATCTCTAGTACAGCTTTAGGATCCTGTGAACCTCTGCTCTGCTGTTTAGTGAACACTGGGGATCGTTCTCTTGCCACAGGAACCATTTAGGGAACACCTTGCATTTTCTCAATGAATCCAAAGCATTATCTGATTGGACGATCTGGACATCATGGTGTCACCAAAAATAATTTATTATAGGGTGCACCCATAGCATTAACTTGCAAACCATTCTGGGCTTTCTAAAAGGCAAACCCCAACATGGCCTCTTTACCCTGTGGCACTTTTACATTTACTAATTTTATATAGGAAAAGACAGTTCCCCTGGGTGGACTTTACCGGCACTTGCTAAGTTAGCAAGTGCTGGTAAAATCCACCCAGGGGAACTGTCTTTTCCTATATATATGTAACTATTGGATGTGGCACGGCTCTCTTTGAACCTAGGGAAGCTAATCACCCTAATTTTTTTTAACATTCACTAATTAAGACGTTACTGTTTGGGGGGGGGGCTGTGGTGGTGAGGAGGTGGCTGCCCAGTATTTCAGGTCTACTTTTAGCACAACAGTGTTTATTTGAAATTCGTGGAGCAAAGCAGTCTATAAGCCAAACCAATCCCAAATCAAAGCCATCGTACAATGTAATATTCCAGTGTGGGAGCTTTAGACCGCAGAGGCAAAAAATGTTGGCTGCAGTTGGGTTTAAATAATGCCAATTCTGCATCCTTTAATTAAATTCTCAGTGTTTACCTGGAATGAAAGATATAATTACCAGTGGATATGGTGAGATTTCCATCAAAGCAGTGGTTGTACGCATTGTAGCATTGCTTTACAGGAGCGCTGGATGGTGAACACTCTTCTTTAGGCGTTCCTACACAGCTGTAGCATTGGTCATCGTTAGGAACTTGAGTTATATTTTCTGCATAGGGATACAACACAATGACATAATTTGGGATTTCGTTTCAAGAACACAAATGTGAGATGTTTTTAATGTTTAGTACCCAGTGATCCAGAATATAGAAATAAGGTTCAGGCAGAAAGATTTTTTAACAGAGGAACCAGCCAAACAAGCTGAAAAAGGTTGGTATTTGTGATGTTTAATGGTGAGGTTGCCAAGATTGGACAGCTGTGGAGGCATATTTCTTGTATTACATAAATGGAACTACAGCTACAGAAGCTTAGGAATATAGGGCATAATACTTGTACTTGAGTTGGATCATCCATGAATCAATGTGGACAACAGCCTGTTAGATGTCCAGGAGCCCAAGCTACAATCGTTGTCCTCCTGCAGCAAACCAGTGGGAGAAGCCAATTGTTCAAATTGGTGGTTGGTTTCCAATGGGACCATGCAAGCGAAAACAATGCATTATAGGTGGCTTCTTTGTACTTAGTGTTGTACTTAGTGAAATTTCTATTATTGTCAGTCATAGGGATCTGGAGCACCCAAAGCTGCTACCTTGCCTAGGGTCTCATTCTATGGTACTCTTTCTCTCCATTGCCACAAAGACTGATTCTGGCCCATTAAAAAAGAACCAACGATGATTGTACTTATGAAAGAAGTTGCATAATCAGTCTAAAAGTAAATGAAAAACCAAACCTTTTTTTGGCCTCTGTCAGGATTTTCTGCTGGTGTGAATGTGCCCCCACAGCTCATCTTTATTAGAAACTAGCTACAGCTTGAGTAGAAAAGCCTGTCCCATGCAAGCAACTGCAGAGAAGGACCCTTCGGCACCTTTCACACGGGGTGGATGCCAGCAGTGGATCTGCCCACTCAGCAGGGAATCTCTCCACTGATTCCCGCTGAGCAGGCAGGTGACAGGTCTGTGTCCACTCCGCTGATGCAAAGCAGACACGGACACAGCCTGCTGTTCTCTATGTGGAAGTCAGATGGAAACTGACCGCCTGTCTGTTTCCATCCAACTGTCGTCCAATCCTAACAGATGGGGAACAGATCCACATCAGTCTGTTTTAGTAGACCAGACTGGATCAGATGCCGGTGGGTGCCAACAGACACATGTTCGCTGACATGTGCTGCTCCATAGAGAAGAACGGAGGTTCAGATCGGGTCCATCAGAAAAACGAACAGGTGGACCCGATCAGAATGTCCATGTGATTGGGGCCTTACTCTCTGTGTGGAAGTAGTGATCCCTCTGCAGAGATCTGGCATGCAAGCTGGCGCTCTCTAACCAGCAGACAACATAAGCTTTGCTGATTGGAGAGCTGCAGCTCTGACTCAGCAGGGGAAAATATAGAACTTGTGCAGAGAGGCCACTGCTTTCAGACAGAGAGCATGGGCCCACAGCTACAACACGCTGGCAGAGGACAGGTTTTTCTACTCATATTTGGCTGCATTCTAAAAAAAAATGAATTGTAGGACTTTGTTTACCTTTTGATTGTGTGTATTTGGAATATAGTTACCTAATTTTAACCAAAAAAATCTATTTAACTATAAAGGAATACAGTGTATTGGGACATGGTTACCCTTCTTTGTTATGTTCAGTTAATAGCTGTGGTCATTGTTCTGCCCACCGGGCCTTTATTCAATGTACCTGTGTTTATGTGCTTGAAAAAACATGTTGGTTTTCTTGATGTATAACAAGCTAATTATGCAGAGCACAAGCACCACCTACTGTTCCCTTTCTGGTATAGCTTTAGCTGTTTGCATTAGTTACATATTGTAATTTCTAAGAATGTGTTAATAAAGTTGTTAGGAACCAGACCATTCTGGGAGATTTCTCTAGAGGAAGTGAGTCAGCCACCATTTTAAGAAACCACAGCAAGGCTGTTTCTTCAATCTCTCGCCATCACCCCTCAGCGAGCTTAAGAAGGCAGTTTTTGTTATCCCATTCTGTGTTATAGAGCATTGTTTCCTTATTATATGCAATATTGTACTGATTAATATTTGTTTTACCAATTTGCAGTTTCACCCGACTCATTCTAATAAATTTAAGATCAAAGAAATATGGTATCTGACGTTTATGGAGCGGGAAGGTTTAGCTCTCTGTCCTACAGAGAAAACAGTCATAATTTTACAATGTTGAGTGTATATCAGGGTAGCCTTCCTTGCTCAATGGTTTTGCCAAAGTCATGAAATGCACATAGCAGGGTAAAAATGTATGGCTCACTTTTATGACAAATGCTACAGAGAATGCTTGTCAAAATAATTACCATCAGGGGCAATGTGGTAGTGTTTCAGATCCATGTTGGTGTTGCACAAGCTAGTGTTGCATTGCTTAAGTTGCATATATATGGATAATCCGTAGGATAATATGTTTTTTTCCAGCATCGTGGGACCACCATAGCCACAGCCTTTACTCAGCACAACATGGTTGTCATGACCTATTGAACAAGAGAACTTTATTAATACGATTACATATTACATAGCCATGTCATAAGGATTTCATCAGCACAGGGTGGCTGTTGGGATTATTAAATAAAAGATGGCTGTCATGACCTATTGAATATGAAAACTTTATTACTACAATGATATATGACATAAGTATAACCACAACCATTTCTGAGCCCAGCTGTCAAAACTCATTGAATCTTTATTAGAATACATACAGGTTGTAATATGGAGATCACCAGTCAGCCGCTTGTAAAAATGAATATTCTTTATTGGTCTCTCAAAACAAGCAAACACAAAAAGCTTTCCTCAGCAAACGTAAAGGCAAACAACCCATAGTCCTGGTATAATTAGGACCAAAAAAATGGCTCACCACCAGCATACCGATCCCACACTTAGGGTTCCCATCCATTTTGGGCTGCAAGTTTCAGTCCACACTTTCTCATGGCTGTGGACTACTCCATTTCACCTCAAACACATGCTGATTTCTTCTTGCTGCTTTTTAAGCCTCCCTTGCAGGTGAATTACCCCTTCCCTTTTGGGACTAAAGTACTTGTAAAGCAGGGTTTGGAGGCTCTTTTCACACCCAAAATCTCTGAGCTTCCGAATTCCGGGTCAAAAACAAGGACTTACCAATCAGTGCTGAAGTTAGTCCTCTCCTCTCTGACTGGACTACCCCAGAAACCCTTACCATGCGAAATGTCTCTTGAACCCTCTCTTAAAAGGACCATAAAGCATAACCCAAATAGTGGGGATATATATCGCCTGTCCAGGACCCATCCCTTGTGTCCTGTACAAGGTATATACTGTTTATTACAACAATAATGACACCACTTCTTGGCAGAGCCATGCCTTCATGTATTTGCCCATGTTTAAGTATAACTAAATCTAAAAACTAAAAAAATAATATATTGCAGCCCATCAGTCCTTAGATGTGGTGACTGCATTCATTTTTTTTTTTGTTTTGTCAGGCTAAGTACTGTACATTTTCAGCACAGAAAAATGCCTGTTGATTGTAACTTCCTGTGCACTGAACTGAAAATTATCAACGTTTCAAGCGATCATCTGTAAATCACACAATCTCAGCTCCCTTTGTATTAAAGATGTGTTGTCAATCTAGGACAAAATAAAAAAAAATAAAAAAAGTATATCTAAGTCCAAAACCAAAAAATTGTATATACTGCAGATTACCAGTGCTTGGAGTGGTGGCTGCATTTTTTTTATTTTTCAAGCTTCTCTTGCTGTATTTTCATCTGGTGATCCTGCAAATAACTACAGGTGCAACTCACAGGAAGTGACAAGGACACTGTATTTCTGGCAGGATCAAAAGATATTTCCTGTATTTGCTTAAAATGTTTGCTTGAAATGCAGTGACCACATCTAGTAAGGACTGTAAGCTGCAACATATTACATGTATGTTCTTGGGTTTAGTTATCATTGAAACCAATGTAGCCACCATACCTAAGGACAAGTAAGGTGCAATATATAAAAATGTTCGTTTTGTTTTAGATTTTGAACTTTAAATATGCCCGCTGAAAGTGTAAGGTTGTGAAAGTTAAAGTGGAAGTAAACCCATCCATAAAACAGCTACCTTTCTGGCACGTGCCGGAAATGCAACACTCCCATTGGTTGGGCTCTCAACCAAACTGTCAAACCATCCAATGGCCGGTGTCATAACTGATCACATGTGCAGCATCATGGCAGTTCTAGACTAAACAGAGGCCAAGATGGCGGCTTCCTTGGCTGAAAACGATAGGAGGGTTTACTTCCACTTTAAGTATCATTTATAGTGATTGTCTGAGATGTTGAATGACTGCATGAGCCGATCATACCCAACTCTCTACTACAGTGGAGACAGGTGCAAACTACACTAAGGCCCCATTCAGACCTCAGCATGTTGTGTTGTAGCTCGGAAAATGTCAACATCCAGAGTCCCATGGTTTTCAGTTGTGCCAGTTTACACCCGAGCGTAGTGTCGCTTGAAGCTCAGAAAAGTACATGAGCTTCTCTTGAGCTTCAAGCATTTTTGAACCCAATAGAATTTATTGGGAGAGCCTGAAAAATACATGAAAACACGCAAATCATGTGGTTTTTACCTTAGTAAACGGAAATACCTGCAAAAACGACTAAGGACACTAACCTCAAATGTGAATGCAAAAACACGCAGAAAACCTGAAAGCGCTGCAAGTCTAGGGGTCAGGTAAGATCAATTAATCTAATTGAAGGTAACCAAATGAATGGATCAAAGTCAGTGCAGCCAGCACAGCATGGAAAAAAGCAAGTAGCCAAAGAAAAAACAAACTGCAGCGCTCTGAAAAATTGATTGATTGCAATCCAAAGTAATACTATGTGCATTAAATGAAGAACTTGAGACGAATACACTTATTTACATTTCACTCTTTGCACATTTCTAATGTAGGTTTAGATTTTTTTAAAGAATATTTTTTAGAAAGAGTTTTTTGGAAAAAGTTTTTTAAAAGGTTTTTTTTTTTTTTTTAAGTTTTTTAAGAAAATTTGTTTTGAAAAAGTTTTTTTAAGTCCTTTTATTTTATTTCATAATTGCTCGTCTTTTTCCCTCCCCCTCTCCCAAGTATAACAGATCTGGTGATGTGGAATTTTTTTCTATAGGGGAGTAAGGTCCAATGTACACATATATATGGGTAGTTTCTCAGCCCGGAAATTAGATATATGTACTGTATGTTCTGTTAATATTATAGATTTGTATATTGGACATAAGATGAAGGACAATTTCCAATTATATACTTGTATGTTCCTGGGGAAGGCCTATTAATGTATTAATAATTTATCAATTTATATTATACATTAGGCATCAATGGTTCCATACAGCAACTGCTATCTGTATTTTTTTGTTTAGCATTTATTTTGTTTGTTCTGTTCATATATATGATAATTGTTTTTATTGTTCCACAATGTCTGGTGTTATAATAGAGAGTTGCAATCTATGGCTTCTCATGTCTATACTGATATTTAATCTCTGTGCTATGTAAATGGAACATTTTTTAACCTGTCCCTTTAACCACCATTTTTTTTCGATTTAACACTGCGTCGCTTTAACTGACAATTGCGCCGTCGTGCGATGCTGCACCCAAACAAAATTGACGTCCTTTTTTTCCCCACAAATAGAGCTTTCTTTTGGAGGTATTTGATCGCCTCTGTTGTTTTTATTTTTTGTGCTATAAACAAAAAAAGAGCGACAATTTTGAAAAAAAAACACAATATTTTGTACTTTTTGCTATAATAAATATTCCCATTTTTTTTTAAAAAAGCAATTTTTTCCTCAGTTTAGGCCGATATGTATTCTTCTGCATATTTTTGGTAAAAAAAAAATCACAATAAGCGTATATTGATTGGTTTGCACAAAAGTTATAGTGTCTACAAAATAGGGGATAGAGTAATAGCATTTTTATTATTATTTTTTTTACTAGTAATGGCAGCGATCTGCGATTTTTATAGGGGCTGCATCATTATGGCGGATACATCGGACACTTTTGACACATTTTTGGGACCATTTATACAGCGATCAGTGCTATACAAATGCACTGATTACTGTAAAAATGTCACTGCCAGGGAAGGGGTTAACACTAGGGGGCGATCAAGGGGTTAACTGTGTTCCCTGGGTGTGTTTCTATCTGAAGGGGGAGGGGACTGACCTAGAGGAAATGACAGATCGTGGTTCCTAACTATTAGAAACTCACAATCTGTCACTCCTCACAGAACAGAACAGGGATTTGTATGTTTACACACACACACGTCCCTGTTCTGCCTCTTGTGCCCGCGATCGCTCGTGGCCGGCGGTCATCGCAACTGTCGGCCATGAGCATCGGCACCCCCGCAGTGAAGCGGGTGCATGCGCACGCCTCTGGCAGCGCGCGCACCTGCTGTCCCGATCCCGCGAACTGACGTATAGCTACGACGGTTCGCAGGATCGTGCCGACCTGCCGCAGTCTAATGACGGCGGATGGTCGGAAAGTAGTTAAAATCGAGCAGTGAGGTGATGACAATCATCCACAGGCTTGAGTCTAGTTTTTTCTCCCTATGTCTGCATCTGTTGCCGTCCTGGCCGTAACTTTGACAAAGCACATGTGCGCAAAACATGTAAGTTACGGCAACAGAACAGTGGACTTTTGAAGCAATTGACCTCAGGGATTCCCCCTCCCTCTCCAGCACGGCATTGACGTCACAGGAGGCGCGCTGAGAGTATCGACTTGGTCGTTCCCCCTGGAGCGGTCACCATTACACTAACTGCCTAGTTTATTATTCCTCTATCCAGCCACGGAAATCACTCCGGAGCTAGAGGTTCCAGCTAGCAGCCAGTAGGCTCCCCTTCTGGGACCCAGCATTCCTCTTCACTCCTCTGGAAGCTGATTGGAGTTTTACCACCCCCAAGCAAGCCTCCCGGATGATTGTTTCCCCACTCTCTATCCTGAGGTCACTGGTAACGTTTACCACTATCAGTCATTTTTTTTTTTTTAATTGTTATATTTTTCTTTGACTTTAATTAATCCCATGGAATAAATAGCACTTTTCATTCATTTGACTGGTAGCAAGTTTTTTTTATGCACATACCCTGTTTCCCCCGAAAATAAGACCTAGCGTGATTGTCAGTGATGGCTGCAATATAAGCCCTACCCCCCCAAATAAGCCCTACCCTGTTCCCCCGAAAATAAGCCCTACCCTGAAAATAAGACCTACAAGGACTTTAACCAGGGCTTATTTGGGAGGTAGGGCTTATATTGCAGCCATCACCGACAATCACGCTAGGTCTTATTTTCGGGGAAACAGGGTAGCATTACTTTGGATTGCAATCAATCCATTTTGCAGAGCGCTGCAGTTTGTTTTTTCAAATGTGAACACAGCCTAAAACATTTAGGGCTCATTTACACTGTCTGTAAAAAGCGATTTGTTTAGGAATGCCCTTCAGAGAGCAGCAAGAAGGGAGCTCACAGGCTTAAAGTGATTGTAAAGTCTCGTTTTTTTTTTTTTCTATTAGAATAACAAACATGTTATACTTACCTGCTCTATGTGGTTGGTTTTGCACAGGGCAACTAGATCCTCCTGTTCTCAGGTCCCTCACCGGCGCTCCTGGCCCCTCCCTCCTTTCGAGTGCCCCCACATCAAGCAGCTTGCTATGGGAGCACCCAAGCCGAGCTGTAGCGGTTCAGCCCCGCCCCCTCTCTCGTGGTTGGCTAACTGAGTTTGATTGACAGCAACCAGGAGCCAATGGCGCCTACTGCTGTGTCTCAGCCAATCAGGAGGGAGAGTCCCGCATGGCTGATTCACTCGTGGACATCGCTGGATAGAGATGGGGCTCAAGTAAGTTTTGGGGGGGCTGCTGCACACAGAAGGCCTTTTATCTTAATGCATAGAATGCATTAGGATAAAAAACCTTCTGACTTCACAATCACATTAAGTGGGAGCAGTTGAGGGTGGTAAAAATGCAGCCTAACCGTCTATTTTACCACCAACCCAACCACAAATGTAAATTAGGCTTAGCAACTAAATGAACCTAAATGAATGTTTACCTCTTCCGGTCTGTCCTATAGTAATATGACATCCTCCCAGGATCACGCATCGAGCGAGCCTCACAGGACGAGCTGCAGCACGATCTGTCACCTGCTGTGTCCACTGGGCACAGCGGGTGACAGATCAGTGTACTGGGCTGCTGCAATTCACAGCAGATCACATGACAACTATTCACAATGAATGGCTTCCATTTATAGCCTCTCATTGTGTATTATTGTGCTGATCTCTGTGATTGGTCACAGTGATCACATGGTACAGATACGGCTAATCACAGTTTTTTTATTACATACTGTCACCAGTTAGTATTTCTGATCATAGCCACATCGGTGGTATGACGATGTTGTACTGCATTGGTGACAGAAATTTGAATTTCTTTATCTTCCAATAAATTGAAAAAAAAAATTAAAAAACTCACATGCCTCTTAATAAATACCTTAGACTGTCTACTTTCCAAAAAAGGGGTCATTTGGGGGATATTAGTGCTGTCCTGACATTTTCGGGCCTCAAGAAATGAGATAGGCCGTCAGTACATCAGGACTGATCAATGTTCAGATATACTGTATATATATATATATATATATATATATATATATATATATATATATATCATAGTTTGTGGACTCTACAGACTAAATAACTTTTCTACGGACTAAATAATATACACTGATTTGAGTTATTTTTACCAAAGAAATGGAGCAGTATATATTTTAGCCTAAGAAGAACGAAAAAATTGTATTTATTTGCAAAATTTCATAACAAACCAAAAAAAAACACTTTAAAAAAAAAAATGTTGTTTTTTTATTTTTTGTTTGATAAGCAAATATAAAAAAAACCCAGTGGTGATCAAATGCCACCAAAAGAAAAGCTCAATTTGTGTAAAAAAATTAGATTTCATTTGGGTACAGTGCTGCATGACCGAGCAATTGTCATTCAAAGAGCGACAGCACTGAAACCTGAAAATTGGCCTGGGCAGAAAGGGGTGAAAATGTCCAATATTGAAGTATATAGGCAACATTTATATTTGTTCTACATACTTGTCTTTATGGCTGTGATGGTCTCCACACACATGTCATAATCTGGAGGGCAGGAAACATTCACCGCTCTGTCTGGTAAGCAGGCCCCTTCTCCTCGATCGATGCAGGAGTAACACTGGATGGTCTCAGCCTGGACACCTAGTGCATAGGATGAATAAGGAATGTTACTTAAAGGGTATCTCCATTTTTGTGGGGGGAAACTAGTAAATGTATACAATTGCTGCATAAGCCATATTGTAATTGAATGTTGTAACGAAACGTCACACACTCCGCTTGAGTGTTTTCATCATATACCGCTTCCTCCCAGTCTGAATATAGATATCAGATATTCCAACAGCTGACAACCAGAAAACAAGACAATACTCGTTTGGTTGCTGAACATGGACTGTTTATTGAAAACACATGTACACAGGTAATACTCTGGACAACCCCCCCCCCCTTTGCCTTCCGGGCGGGGTAGACTGTCCAATCAGCAGTGAGAGCTGTTGGAGGAATTCTCCCCCACCAATCTCACGGCTAATCTACATACACATCCCATAATATCCAAGGCAGACAGACACAATAGAACAATTGAATACAGCCACACCCCAAACAACCCAGCAAAGAGTACACAACAAAATGAGACAATATACCAACCACCCCAAGCTGGCACAGACCATCATGGCCTCCTTAACAATGTCCTTTTGCATTACATAACAGAATATCTTCCTAAATGCTTGTAGCTCCCTCAAATGCCAGGGCCCATAGTCGGTAGGCAAAAAGCTGGCATTCAGTCCCCTCCAAAAGCCTCTGTCCTGGGTGAGTCTGTCACAAATGTTATTAAAAAAATTCCCTTCTTTTTTTAATCTGCAGCACTTTAATTTTCTGTAAAATGCAATAAAATATGGCAACCTGGAGGCAGTCTGTACACAGATGGTGTGTGGAACACCTACAGAAATGTAATTTCCTGCTTGTGGGATTGGCTCACTAATCTTCCCAGAAGTTTGCACTAAATCTGCACTAAGTCAGATTTTGGGCGTCCCCTGCAACAAAAATGTATTTTTTAGTGAGATACTCTCAAATATATAACAACTTCTAAAGGGATGTAGACCCAGCCACTTTCCTCATTAAAACTTTGCAAGTGCATCAGCTGATTAATAATAAAAAAGTCACTCTTATTCAGATTCACTTTGAAGAAGCCAATCAGGTGTGCTCCACAGAAGCTGGACTGTGTTTACAAGTGATAGTGGTGAGCAGGGAGCAGAGGGCTTGAGCCAGAGGTGGTGCAACTGAGTTGAAAAAAAGCCATATAT